>CM040124.1:104341033-104673520 GCA_022559845.1 Amorphophallus konjac
ATGAGCATCGGGGACGTGGTGGTGCGGACACCCGAGCAGTTGATCGGCACGACACACCGAGCCACCGGTACCGCACACGGAGCACGACACGAGCCACCTCAGCGTCCATCTGGCTCGGAGACAGCCTGGAGACTCCGCCTTGAGCCTCCCCATTTATTATATTTAGCTAAACTTTATGTGTGTGTAATTTGTATTTATTTCGTTGCATTCGGTTTGCCATTTTGAGTGTAATAGGGACTTACGAGCATTTCGGACCCCGTGGGCCCCCCGGGCCCCACGGGCCCCCGGGCCCCACCACATTGGGCCACCTCAGCCTAGGGTCCCACGTGGGGTCAGTCAACATGCCACATGGGGCATCTAGAAGTTTGAATGGTCAATTGTCCACATGGGGGACAAGGGACCAAAATAGTCAACATTTCCAACCAACACCCACCTACCATGTCAAGCTTGTTCCCCCCCTAGTCAATAGGCTGTCCCCCCCTTATTTTTTTAATTGTATTTTTGTGGAATGGTCACAAGCCATCCCAACCCTCCATCTCACACCCCTAGATCCAACGGTGGGGGATGGATTAGATGGATGACCTATATATGCTTATATTTTCCCATTTTGAGAAATTAATGCCATTTTGAATCAAAGAAATTGTTGGAGCTCCAGCTTGGTGCGACCCTCTCTCCCCCCTTGCAGCTGTGAAGGTTGCCTCTGGAGGTGTGACTCCTCCCCTATCAGTTCCGGTCATCCTCGCCGCCGCCACGAGCCGCCACCGCACTGCCATCGTCTTCATCGGAGTTCTGCCTGCGCAGTACCACAGTAGCTTCCACGAAATTCAGCCATCAACCACGAGCTCTGATCGACCTGGTGATTTTACTGGAGGTTCCATAGGTGTCAAGGATATCCCAAAAAAATTGGTTTGTCATTCAGATCCCTTTCCATATTTTTATATTTTCGTCCACTCTTCCCTTTCAGTTCTGCCAGCAGTCTGTCCAGATTCATCTCCACCCTGAGTTTTAGGTCTTAGGTCCACTTTTTGATTTTCTTTGGTTCGCCCAATTTTACTGGATCTTCCTTCCACCAACCCCTTCATCCACAATGTTTCTAAATTTCTAGTTCGTCCATTTCATTTTTTCCACAAATCGTTCTCAGATCCACCTGAAGTTCTGTCCACCTGTTCCTAGATCCGATCACTAGACACTCCAAAAATCCTATCAAATCATCACCACCTCCAAATCCAATTCTAAAAATTCTCCCAGCTTCATGGTTTGATTATCTACAACTTTGAAGAATAGCTTGAAGTCTGAATCCCAATGTAAGTAGGCGGTCAACGGCCGTTTACAAGGAACTGATGTGCTGAACTGAGAGTTCTAGAACTGTGTAGCAGAGAATTGAAAATTAGTTAAGTTCCAGGTCCGCATAGGTTCAGAGGAATCCACTGGCCGTAGGTTGGAGGATTTTGAGTCCTCTTTCCAACGGCGCTGGTTTCGTCGAATTCCAGCGACGGGGCTGATCGCAGCAGTTGATTTCGCCGGAGCGCGCGCCTAAAAACAGCAAGTAGAAATCCGTGGGCAGCATTCCAAAAGCTTGGAGATCGGAGTTGTTCGGCCACCGGTCGGTGTTCCCGGCCGACCGCCTTCCGTGGAGGCGTGCCACCAGGGGTCCCCATCACAGTGGGACCCACTCTTGCAGATCCGAGGGCCAACGCCACCCGTGGGCCCCACGGGCCCGCAGAACCCGCCGTTCGGAAAGCATTAAAACGCGGAGTTTGGCACCGCCGGGCGACATCAAGATGCTGCCCGTCAACCCAATTAGCGTGATTCCCGGGCCCTGCATGTGACCTTTTACCTCCCTGCGTGGAGTGGGTCAAATTGTTGTATTTCTGTAAAATTGTGTTAACCGGGAGTCCGTGATTGGTCGGGGTTGTCTTCGCCACGCCGGGTGCGTGGAGGTAATGATCCGAACTTCTTGGCGTTACATTGCTTAGCTAGTATACGGCCTTAGGCCGCTGCCGAGAGTGTAGGTACTAGCCCGTGTGTCCATGTCACCGCTGTGAGAGTGAGAGTGACCCGTCCCGTGACTCGATCCGACTCCGGAAGTTGAGTCGGACTACCCTTGACCTCCGCCGGTTCCTTAACCGCGCACGGTCCGCGCTTTCCCTCGCTTGGGACGACGAGTGAGCTTCCACTTCTGTTAGCGACGTTTTGCCACTAGGAGCTCGTAGTGTCGGGCTTAGTGTCTCCCTGGTGTGTATTGCTGGTCGCGTCTTCATCTAGAGTCCGAGGGTGGCACCTAATAGTGTCGTCTCCCGTGTCCGTCCCGCATCAGTTTGGTATCAGAGCAAGTCGAGTCTACGGTAGTCGTTGCATAAGTCATGCATCATGGTCTAAGTCGAGTCTAGGACCATCAATATTTTCAAAACAAAAAAAGAGTGTGTTTTAAATTGCATTTGCACCCTTTATTCGGTATCTTAAAAGGTGTTGTCCGAACATTAGGCTATGCCTACCGGGAGGTCGCACACTTGCGGGAGTGATCTTTGGATCGATTAACTCCGCCTCGTACCGGATATTGGTTTAGGTCTAAGTGCATCATTTAGTGTGTGTTTGCATTAGTCGGTGTCTTCTAGGTCGTGTGTCAGTTGCATGCCCACCCGTCGAGGCACCCAGTACTCGCCACCACCACCTATGGCGGAGTCCCGAGCCCGTAGTTTCGATGAGTCTTCCACGGCCGAGATGTTCCGGGCCATCATGGATCGTTTAGACACGCGTATGGATGGTCTTAGTACGCGTATGGATGGCATAGGGACGCGTCTAGAAGGGCGGATGAAGGCCCTCGCGGATCGGGCCGAGAGTTCGGATCAGTCCATCCAGGGCTTAGTTGGGAGGATTGCCATCCTAGAGAGGGGCCCAGTAGCGGTGCAACCCGCGCCGACGAATGGCCAACAAGAGCCGGTGCAGCAACCCGCTGTGCCAAGGGCTCAAGTGGAGAATGTTGGGGTTCAACAGGTGCATGTGGTGGATGATTATGCATCTGATAATGATCATGGGGGTAACGGTCGTCGTCATCAACGACGGAATCGTGATGACGAGGATGACGACCGCATTCTTAGGGGTGTGCGTGCGGACCCTCCCACTTTTAGCGGGTCCTTGGACCCTAGGGTGTATTTAGATTGGGAGGCCGGCATGGACCGGTACTTCGAGTGGTTTGAGATGACGGACCACCGAAGAGTCCGATACGCAAAGATGAAGCTGCAAGGGCAGGCCCAAACTTATTGGATCAATGTGGAGAGCCTGCTCAACCAGCGACGTCAACCCCAGATCGGTACTTGGGATGATATGAAAACCAAGTTGAGGGAGAAGTACCTTCCCGCCTCATATCGCCAACGTCTCATAGACAAGTGGCAAAGCATCTCCCAAGGGAACCGATCCGTGACCGAGTACACCGCCGAGTTCGATGAGTATTATTTGCGGTGCGGGGTCACGGAAGAGAGCACCATGACGATATCCCGCTTTCGGAGAGGTTTGCGGCCCAATTATCAATATGAACTCTTTCACCGCAATGCCACCACTTTGGAGCAGGCATATCAGATTGCTCTTGAATTGGAGCAGTTCGAGGCCGAGTTTGAGTCACCCCATCGGTTGGGCTCCTTTCCCCTTCGTAGTGTCGAGTCCCGTGGCTCATCTGGCACGTATCCGAGGGCCCCCATGGCATGACCTCAGGAGCCCGCTCGCCCTGAGCCCTTTGCTCCTAGGCCTCGTCCTCCACCCCCGAGGAACCTTCCTCGTCCCCAGCATCTTACGGCCCCACCCATAGCCCGTCCACCGGCACCCGCACCTCCTGCACGTCCTTTGTTGCCTACGCCTCCTATCCGTCGGGAGGATAAAGGTAAAGGACCTATGATTGGGGAGCCTAGTGGATCACGGCAGCAGTGTTATCGCTGCAATGGGTTTGGCCATTTCGCCAACCAGTGTCCCACCCGCCCATCTCTTCACATTGGGGACACACAGGCCGAGGATACCACCCCTACGGGCCTCGAGTTAGTCAGCTATGAGGCAGATGAAGAGCTAGCTGACGAGTACTATGAGATGGGAGGTGAGGCCCAGGATGTCCGGCAGTCGGACGATACCCGCGTGGGGGTCGTCAGATGTATCCTCACCCAGCCACAAGTCAGTGATGACTGGCGTCGGACCACTATCCTTCATGTATTCTGTAGGCTGGGAAAGCAAATTTGCAAGGTGGTCATCGATAGCGGGAGTTGTATCAATGCAATCTCCACGAACACTGTCACTCGTCTTGGTCTCACACCCGTAGACCACCCTTGCCCCTACCAGGTATCATGGGTGGATACCACTTCCATTTCGGTCAGGCTACGGTGCTTGGTCCCACTGCAGCTCCACTCCTACCGTGACGAGATCTGGTGTGATGTTCTTCCCATGGAAGTGGGAAGTATCATTCTTGGTAGGCCGTGGTTATTCGACCGAGATGCCACACTCCATGGTCGGTCGAACACCTGTACCTTCGACCACGATGGCCAGCGGGTCACCCTCCAACCCGTTCGGCCCAGGAGCCCATCAGTCAGGGGTCCTACTGGCCCTAGCACTCCGAAGCCTTCCGTACCCGGGCCCAGTACTCCATCCCCAGCTCGGACTATGACCGTTACCTCTGGCCCAGGAGAGCCCTCGACGAGGAGATTGATGATGATTAGCTCCCGCGAGATGGAGCAGGAGCTTACTCAGGGTTGTCCGGTGTTTGCCATTACGGTCCGAGAGGTGGAGCGGGACTCCAAGGGTAAGCTCCCACCCGAGGTTGTTCCTATTCTGCAGGAGTTTGCTGATATTTTTTCCGATGAGCTTCCCGAGGGACTCCCACCCATGCGGGATATTCAGCATGCCATCGACCTTGTTCCGGGCTCTTCTTTGCCCAACCTTCCTCATTATCGAATGAGCCCCACGGAGCATGCCGAGCTTAAACGGCAGGTCGATGAGCTTGTGCAGAGAGGATCTGTCCGGGACAGCATGAGTCCATGTGCTGTACCCGCATTACTCGCCCCAAAGAAGGATGGCACGTGGAGAATGTGCATTGATAGTCGTGCCATCAACAAAATCACCGTGAAGTACAGGTTCCCTATTCCCCGCCCTGATGACATGCTAGACATGATGGCAGGTGCCACTATCTTTTCGAAGATCGATCTTAAGAGTGGCTACCATCAGGTGAGGATTAGGCCAGGTGATGAGTGGAAGACCGCATTTAAGACCAAGGACGGTCTATATGAGTGGTTGGTCATGCCTTTTGGGTTGACCAATGCCCCTAGCACTTTCATGCGGCTCATGACTCAGGTCCTTCGACCTTTCATTGGAGTCTTTGTAGTGGTGTATTTTGATGATATCCTTATCTATAGCCGCACCACAGGGGACCACTTAGACCACCTTCGGCAGGTCTGTCTACTTCTTCGGCGAGAGCAGTTATTTGCAAACCCACAGAAGTGTGCTTTCATGACATCTCAGCTTACCTTCTTGGGTTTCATTGTGTCTAGTACTGGGGTCTCCGCCGATCCGGAGAAGGTCCAGGCCATTGTTGAGTGGCCGGAACCCCGTACGGTTCATGATGTCCGCAGCTTTCATGGCCTTGCGACGTTCTATCGTCGCTTCATCCGCGGATTTAGCTCCGTCACTGCCCCGATCACGGATTGCATCCGGAAGGGCACATTTGTATGGACGAAGGCCGCATCTGCTGCCTTCAGGGACATCAAGGAGCGTATGACCCAGACACCTATCCTTCGATCGCCTGATTTCTCGAAGGTGTTTGAGGTCTGTTGTGATGCGTCGGGTGTTGGGATTGGAGGAGTTTTGAGTCAAGAGTCCCACCCGATCGCATATTTCAGCGAGAAGCTGAATGACGCGAAACTGCGATATTCCACGTATGATAAAGAATTCTTCGCAGTTGTTCAGGATCTTAGGCATTGGAGGCACTATCTTTTACATCAGGAGTTTGTCCTATACTCCGACCACGAGGCATTGAGGTACCTCCATTCGCAAAAGAAGCTTAATTCGCATCATAGTCGTTGGGTCGAGTATCTCCAGCAGTTCACCTTTGTGCATAAACATAAGGCTGGAGTGGAGAACAAGGTGGCTGATGCCTTGAGTCGGCGAGCATGTTTGCTTACCACCATGAGTGCCGAGGTCATAGGGTTAGAGAAGATGAAGGAGGCCTATGTTGATTGTCCTGACTTTGGTCAGATTTTTACCACCCTCCAGGCCGGACCCTCGAGAGACCTTGATGAGTATGTGCTTCAGGAGGGTTACCTCTTTCGAGGTAGCAGGCTATGTGTCCCCCGAACTTCGGTTCGAGATTTCTTAGTGTGGGAACTACATGCGGGCGGTCTAGCCGGCCACTTTGGTCGGAACAAGACTATTGAGGCAGTGGAGCATCGATTTTATTGGCCGAGCTTAAAGCGCGATGTTGCTAACATCGTGGCTCAGTGCCGTACATGTGCTACGGCCAAGATGAAGAAGCAAAGCTCAGGCCTTTATACGCCTCTTCCCGTGCCTGATGCCCCGTGGCAGGATGTTAGTATGGATTTTGTTTTGGGATTGCCACGTACCTCTAGGAAGCATGACTCGGTCTATGTTGTTGTTGACCGTTTCTCGAAGATGGCCCTCTTTATCCCTTGCTCAAAGACTTCGGATGCTTCTAGGGTAGCCCGCCTTTTCCTTACTCATGTGGTGTGCAAGTTCGGGTTGCCTCGCACTATAGTGTCTGACCGTGATGCTAGGTTCACTTCCTATTTTTGGAAGACAATATGACATATGATGGGTACGCATCTTAAATTCTCCACTGCATATCATCCCCAGACAGATGGTCAGACCGAAGTGGTCAATAGGAGTCTGGGTGATCTTTTGAGGTGTCTTGTTAGGGATCGCATCGGGGATTGGGATCTCATCCTACCCATGGCTGAGTTTGCATATAATGATTCGGTGAATGGGTCTACCGGCATGAGTCCATTTGAGATTGTCACAGGTCGTAGGCCTAGGAAACCCGTTGACCTTGTCCCCATGCCTATCCATGCTAGAGTGTCGGAGTCGGCCGAGTCGTTTGCTAGGCATGTTAGGAGTTTGCATGATGACATCCGTCGTCACATTGAGGCCAGCAATGCACGGTACAAGGAGTTAGCCGATGCCCACCGACACCACCGAGAGTTCCACGAGGGCGAATATGTCATGATCAGGGTAAGACCTGAACGGTTTCCCTCTGGAACCGTTAAGAAGTTGCAAGCTCGGGGAGCCGGTCCCTTTAGAGTGTTGAAACGCGTTGGATCCAATGCGTATGTTGTGGACCTGCCCGAGGAATATGGTATAAGCTCTACCTTCAATGTATCGGATCTTGTTGCATATAGGGACCCAGCGGTGATCCCTAGTGAGCCTTTTGAGTCATCTCCTCCCCTTGAGAGTGATCCCACACCTGAGTGTCCACTTCCACCTCCAGCCCCTTTTTCACGGCAGCGTGAGCACATAGATCGTATTCTGGACGAGCAAGTGACAGTTACCAGGAGTGGATCTTACCCGCGCTACCTAGTGCGATGGAGAGGACGGCCCGCTACTAAGGACACATGGATCACACATGGCGAGTTGCAGCGGATTGATCCGGACCTTTTGGAGCGATACAGGAGCGATGCAGACCCTTACTCGACAGGGTCGAGTTTCTCCCACCCGGGGAGAATTGGTGCAGACACCCGAGCAGTTGATCGGCACGACACACCGAGCCACCGGTACCGCACACGGAGCACGACACGAGCCACCTCAGCGTCCATCTGGCTCGGAGACAGCCTGGAGACTCCGCCTTGAGCCTCCCCATTTATTATATTTAGCTAGACTTTATGTGTGTGTAATTTGTATTTATTTCGTTGCATTCGATTTGCCATTTTGAGTGTAATAGGGACTTACGAGCATTTCGGACCCCGTGGGCCCCACGGGCCCCCCGGGCCCCACCACATTGGGCCACCTCAGCCTAGGGTCCCACGTGGGGTCAGTCAACATGCCACATGGGGCATCTAGAAGTTTGAATGGTCAATTGTCCACATGGGGGACAAGGGACCAAAATAGTCAACATTTCCAACCAACACCCACCTACCATGTCAAGCTTGTTCCCCCCCTAGTCAATAGGCTGTCCACCCCTTATTTTTTTAATTGTATTTTTATGGAATGGTCACAAGCCATCCCAACCCTCCATCTCACACCCCTAGATCCAACGGTGGAGGATGGATTAGATGGGTGACCTATATATGCTTGTATTTTCCCATTTTGAGAAATTAATGCCATTTTGAATCAAAGAAATTGTTGGAGCTCCAGCTTGGTGCGACCCTCTCTCCCCCCTTGCAGCTGTGAAGGTTGCCTCTGGAGGTGTGACTCCTCCCCTATCAGTTCAGGTCATCCTCGCCGCCGCCACGAGCCGCCACCGCACCGCCATCGTCTTCATCGGAGTTCTGCCTGCGCAATACCACAGCAGCTTCCACGAAATGCAGCCATCAACCACGAGCTCTGATCGACCTGGGGATTTTACTGGAGGTTCCATAGGTGTCAAGGATATCCCAAAAAAATTGTTTGTCATTCAGATCCCTTTCCATATTTTTAGATTTTCGTCCACTCTTCCCTTTCAGTTCTGCCAGCAGTCTGTCCAGATTCATCTCCACCCTGAGTTTTAGATCTTAGGTCCACTTTTTGATTTTCTTTGGTTCGGCCAATTTTAATGGATCTTCCTTCCACCAACCCCTTAATCCACAATTTTTATAAATTTCTAGTTCGTCCATTTCGTATTTTCCACAAATCGTTCTCAGATCCACCTGAAGTTCTGTCCACCTGTTCCCAGATCCGATCACTAGACACTCCCAAAATCCTATCAAATCACCACCACCTCCAAATCCAATTCAAAAAATTGTCCCAGCTTTATGGTTTGATTATATACAACTTTGAAGAAGAGCTTGAAGTCTTAATCCCACTGTAAGTAGGCGGTTAACGGCCATTTACAGGGAACTAATGTGCTAAACTGAGAGTTCTAGAACTGTGTAGCAGAGAATTGAAAATTAGTTACGTTCCAGGTCCGCACAGGTTCAGAACAATCCACTAGCCCTAGTTGGAGGATTTTGAGTCCTCTTTCCAACGGCGCTGGTTTCGTCGCATTCCAGCGACGGGGCTGATCGCAGCAGTTGATTTCGCCGGAGCGCGCGCCTGAAAATAGCAAGCAGAAATCCGTGGGCAGTATTCCAAAAGCTTGGAGATCGGAGTTGTTCGGCCACCGGTCGGTGTTCTCGGCCGACCGCCTTCCGTGGAGGCGTGCCACCAGGGGTCCCCATCATAGTGGGACCCACTCCTGCAGATCCGGGGGCCAGCGCCACCCGTGGGCCCCACGGGCCCGCAGAACCCGCCGTTCGAAAAGCACTAAAACGCGGAGTTCGGCACCGCCGGGCGACATCAAGATGCTGCCCGTCAACCCAATTAGCGTGATTCCCGGGCCCTGCATGTGACCTTTTACCTCCCTGCTTGGAGTGGGTCAAATTGTTGTATTTCTGTAAAATTGTGTTAACCGGGAGTCCGTGATTGGCCGGGGTTGTCTTCGCCACGCCGGGTGCGTGGAGGTAATGATCCGAACTTCTTGGCGTTACATTGCTTAGCTAGTATACGGCCTTAGGCCGCTGCCGAGAGTGTAGGTACTAGCCCGTGTGTCCATGTCACCGCTGTGAGAGTGAGAGTGACCCGTCCCGCGACTCGATCCGACTCCGGAAGTTGAGTCGGACTACCCTTGACCTCCGCCGGTTCCTTAACCGCGCACGGTCCGCGCTTTCCCTCGCTTGGGACGACGAGTGAGCTTCCACTTCTGTTAGCGACGTTTTGCCACTAGGAGCTCGTAGTGTCGGGCTTAGTGTCTCCCTGGTGTGTATTGCTGGTCGCGTCTTCATCTAGAGTCCGAGGGTGGCACCTAATAGTGTCGTCTCCCGTGTCCGTCCCGCATCACATGGTCGTGATCATCACCCTACACGGCGTACCCACGATCAAGATATGGATGAACGGGCCCTTAGGACCGTTCGGGCCGACCCTCCCACCTTTGACGGGTCCTTAGACCCAAAGGTCTATCTTGATTGGGAGGCTGACATGGACCGATATTTTGAGTGGTTCGAGATGTCAGACCAACGGAAGGTCAAGTACGCCAGGATGAAACTTTTAGGCCAAGCACAAACATATTGGAGGAACATGGAGAATCTATTGTTTCATCGTCATGAACCCCCGATCGATACGTGGACCGAGATGAGAGAGAATCTTAGGAAGAAGTACCTCCCTACCTCCTACCGCCAGAGTCTTATAGAGAGGTGGCAAAGCCTCACCCAAGGAGACCGGTCCGTCTCTGATTACATCGTCGAATTTGATGAATACTACTTGCGATGTGATGCCAAGGAGGAAGACTCCCTTACCGTCTCTCGGTTTCGGCGTGGTCTACGGCCGCACCTACGGTATGAGCTTCTCGCCGCAAGGTGGACAAGTTGGAGGATGCATATCAAGTTGCTCTCGAAATGGAGCAATTCGAGGGAGAGTTCGAGTCTATTCCACGATGGAGCCCCGCTCCTCCCCGTAGTGATTCCCGTGGCTCCTTAGGTTCATACCCGAGGGGACCCATGGCTCGTCCTCAGGAGCCCGCCCGTCAGGAGCACTTCGCTCCTAGACCTCGACCTCCCCCACCACGAGATCTACCTCCACCCCATCCACCGGCACCCGTTGCCCGTCCCCAGTCACACATATCCCGTCCCCTGGCCCCGACACTTCCTCCCCTGTTGCCCACGACACCTACACCTCCACCCTTATTACCTACACCCCCTACCCGTCGGGAGGATAAGGGTAATGCCCCTCTTATCGGAGAGAGCAGTCGGTCACGAGTGCAGTGTTTCCACTGTCACGGGTTTGGCCACATTGCCAGTGAATGTCCCGCTCGCGCCACCCTAGCCCTAGGTGTTGGAGAAACCTTACCTCCCGAGCTTGAGTGTGTTAGTTGCGTGGCCGACCCGGCACTAGCCGAGGAGTACTATGCCTTGGGGGAAGAGCTGGAGGACTCTCCCGCAGTTTAGGATGCAGCCACTTAGTGGGATTGATGTTACCACCTTAGTCTAGGGTCCTGCATGAGTCAGTCTATTTCTTTGTGTGGTGTGTTTTGAGTCGATTGTTTGTGTGGTTTGCATACGTGTGTTAGTGTTTGGTGAGTCTGCATGTGTCTTGTGTAAGCTCGTTGACGGTCTCTTATGAGCAAGAGGCGAGTGGACTCGCTCGATGAGTATGGGATCGGCTCTATATCTATACCCAGATCAGTCACCTACAGGGACCCAGCGGTGATTCCTAGTGAGTCTTCGAGCCGCCACCTCCCCTTTTGAGAGTGCCCCACTCGGAGTGTCCACATTTAGCATAGCAGTTCGTGCATATCGAGTATATATGGAATGAGTAGGTGACGATCACTTGGAGTGGAGCATACCCGCGCTACTTGGCACGGTGACGGATCCGCCGGTGTACTCGAGCAGCCGCACCCCTTACTCGACGGAGTCGAGTTCCTCCCACCTGGGGAGAGTTGATGGGAATCGACGCCGAGCATGTATATTTTATTTTGCATTTATGTCCTTTAGTTTATTTGTATATCCATGAGAAAGTATATGCGCAATTGTACGGCTTTGTTTGCCAATGCGTCATTCCCACGAATTGTGTGGGTTTCTACATAATTTGTTAGTAGGACCAGCAAGGGGGCCCTCAGCCCTTTCCCATTGGTCCATGTCATCCATGTGGGGCTGGTCAACCATCCTAGGTGGCCATCTAGAAGGGTTGAATGTCAATTGTCCACATGGGGGACAAATAGACATGAAAGTCCAAGATGCCACCTATCCCCCTCCCCATGGTCAATAGGCCGCCCCCCCCTTTTAATTTATTTTTATTTTTTGTGTGCTGGTCACACTTCATCCAAGCCATCTATTCCCCACCCCTAGATCCAAAGGTGGAGATTGCATTTGATAAGGAGCATATAAAACATTGTCTTTTCCATTTGATAATTAATGAAGAATAGAAAAAATTGTGTAAGCCAATGAGCTTCTTGCGCCCCCAGCCCTCTCCCCTCTGATTCTTCCTTGTCCAACCCCCAATTCTAGAGTGGATCCTCTCTATCTCCTCCCCCTCAATCTTTGAGTTCATCTCCGGTGCCACCGCCGCCATTCGTGCCTCCAACGAGCCACTGCGACGCCGACTCTGAAGTGCTGCCAAGGTTCTGTTTTACAGAACAAAAGTCTACTACGAGAATTCCTTTCACTCAACTCCGACATCTGCTTGATCTTAAATTTTCAGGGTTTGTTCCCCACTTAAAACCCCATCTCCACAAAAAATTTCACGCCCAAATTCCTTTTTTTCCTATTTTCCCATTTTCGGGTTTCAACCCCTTCCCAGATCTGTCAGCTGTCCGTTCACTGTGACAGTTCGTCTGAGTTTCCCATATTACACCCCTCTTTTGCTTTTTCCAGGAACCCCCAATTTTATTGGAGATTCCGTCCACCTTCCCTTATCCCCACAAATTTTCTTGATTTTTGGTCAGCTCTCCACATATTTTCTAAAATTCGTCCAAGTTCCTATCTATAGTTCTATCAGCCTGTTTCCAGATCCGACCACCAGTCCGTTCAAAATTCATAAAAATTCGTAGCCTCCACCAATCCTTCCACAAAAATTATTGCCATTTTCCTTGTTCAAAACGCTACAACATTGGTGAAGAGCACAGGAGCTGAATCGGACGTCTACCTCGCAGTCAACGGCAGTTCTCAGACAACTCACCTGCAGATCTGAGAGTTTAGGTACTGTACAACAGGAACTTCAAAATTCAAAAACGCCTATGTCCGTGCAGATCCAGGTCCTCTCTCTTGGCATAGAATGAAGGATTTCAAGAGAGCTTTCCAATGATAGCTTCTGTGCCCCGATCCGACATCGGGATTGATCGCAACGTCCGTTCTTGTCGGAGTGCGCGCCTGAAAATAGAAGTTGCAGATCCGTGGGAAGTTTTTCCGACGGGTGAGGAACGGAGCCACCCGGCCTCCGGTCGACGTTCCAGCGTGCCGCCGTCCCAGGGAGCGCTTCCCCAAGCGTCCCCACTATAGCGGTGCCACCGGGTCCCACACGGCCCCTCCGGCCAGCACGCGGGCCCCACAATCACGACTTCGGGTGCTGCCGAAGAGACGCGAGAAGCCGCCCGTCAACCCGAAATCGGTCCTCCCAGACCCATTTGTGTAGCCCTTTACCTCCCTGCGTGGAGTGGGTGATATTTCATGGCTGTCATTATTGTGTAATATTTGTTCCGGGAGTATGAGATCGGCCGGGTCCATCTTCCCCACGCCCGGTAGCGTGGAGGTATCATTTCCGCTCCCTTCTCGGCATTTGCTTTCTTTCGTATATATATCTTTATGCCGCTGCTAGAGAGCATGTGTAGGGATATCTAGCTCGCTATATGATGTTTATTACCGGTGCTGCGAGAGATAGAGTGACCGTCTCGCGACCCGATCTGGGCACAAAAGAGAGCCGATCACCCTAGCTCATTGCTGGTTTCTCAACCGTGCACGTCCAACGCTTCCCTCGTTAAGGGACAATCGCGAGCTTGTCGTGTCAGTGGTCCGTCCAGCATCATCCTCTCTCGGGACAAGTGGAATGGAATACGGCTCATCAAAAATGGGGAAGAACAATAGGACCTCGGCGGTGATATGACCCATGGTGTACACCGAGGTAATGGACCCTAAGGCGGGATGTGTGAAGCTACGACTATTGGGTTGGTCAAAGCCTCGGGCCAATAAGTGTGTCAACTGCAACTACCGGTCTAACCCCTTAAGAAGGTAGTCTAATGTATCAACATGGTGAGAAGACCAAAAAGTGGTGTGGAAGGAGTAGACGGGCACTAGTTGTAGTGCGGTGTCCATGGATGGGTAGCAAGGTGGTCTAGGGACCAAGCCTATCTTGAGCCAACTAAGTAGTGGCTCGGCGATGAAAAGCCTTCCCGTTAGAAACATGGGTGGCTCCAAATGCGGTGGCTCCGATTAAAGATTGGAAGGTAAGGGTGGTGGCAATGGAGCTTGTTGTGTCCCCAGGTTTTGATGATAACAAATCATAAATCATTAGTAGATATTTAAGGAATATCTAACATATTTTGGTTTAATGAATGGACTAAACAAGTGCATGAGAATTTCTATAAGTGATGTCTCGACACATCTAACCAATGTCTCGACACCTGCAGAAGAAATCAAGCTGAAGCCGTTATCTATCTAGCCTTTAGATTAATTGATGTCTCGACACACTAGGTGAAAAGTGTCGACACCTTCGTGTGCCAACTCTGCACATGATGCACATGTCTCGACACCATTTGACGATGTCTCGACACATTCATGGTGTCATCTCGGAACCAAGCACATTTGTCCCAGCATAATATTGTGTTGTCTCGACACTTAAGCCACCGATCTTCAAGATTTCCATGGATGTCTTGACACACTGTGTGTAAAGTGTCGACACATCAGTGTTCGACCAGAAAGGTTCATAAGCTATCTTCAAGTTATTTAATGGGATGTCTCGACACACTGTGTGGAAAGTGTCGACACATTCGTGTTCGACCAGAACAGGTCTAAAACCGATAGAAGCCATTTTTAGGATCCGGAACTTGTCTTGGAGGATCCGTTCACTTTGGAAAAAGCCGTCAAAGAGGCTACTTTATCAAAGGACAGTGGTCTGGCAGAGAAATCCCTTGAAAGGACTGTACTTATGCTGATATTGTCTCCTACCTACACACATATCTGCAGCATTGACAGAAAAGGGTCAACTAGACAAATAGAAGCAAATCAAATTATGTGGATGTGACATTCTGGGTTTAGCTTGAAAAGGGGACAACGTTGGTGTCGCTGCAGGACACCAATATATCAGGAGGATGAGCTCCAGTTCGACACCAAGGAAAGCAAGCACAGAAAAGAAAAGCAAGAAGCTTGTTGACGAAGTTATCTTCTTCCCGGTGATGCTGCTGGCGTGAGTGCAACAAAAAGAAGACGATCTTCTTCCTCATGATGAGAGATCTCCTTGCAAGCAGGAAGGCTTCGTGAAGATCCATCCAGAACCCTTGAAAGCTGAAAGTTAGATCATCCTTCTTTTGCAAGGGTTGTGGTGAAGAACCAGGAAGAACAAGAAGAGAGCCAAGGAGCCCTCAAATTCATTCCCAGACAGGAGACTTCTTTCTCATAGTGCTTCATTACAATTCTCTGTCTGGCTGTTTCATTTTCAGTTTACTTTTCTTCAAAACACACTATATCATTTGTTCCCTACCTGCGAGTAGGAAGATAGACGGTGTGGTCACCGGTCTGTGTATTTTGGGTTGTGATCCTTCAAGCTGTTTGGCAGCGGAGTGTTTTGGGTTGTGACCCCTCAAGCTGTGTGCTAGCGGAGTTGTGAGAGTGTATCTCTCTGATAGAAGCTGTGAATCAGCAGCTGTGCTTTTGCACTAGTGAAGCCTCACTGTGTTGTGTGAGGGGTGGGCGTAGGTCTCTAGATTGAGACCGAACCACCTTAAAGATTGTGTCTTGTGGTTTGCTTTCTTTTATGTTCTAGCGGTAGAAGTTTGGTAGGACCATTCATGGATATCATTTATGTGTCCAGCTTCTTAGCTATTAACTAATTTCTATATCATTATCATCTATGTTAGATCTTGTTTTATTTCCATAAAGAAGGGCAAAAAGGGGCTTATCTATTCACCCCTCCACTCTAGATCTGCCTATCAACACTCAACATATGGTATCAGAGCTAGTCTCTCTATATGTGGTCTACCGACCTTGAGAGAACTGGTGATATGGCAACTAAAGGTCCTATGGCCAAAGGACATTCCGTAAATAGATCTCCCTTTTTCACTGGGACAAATTATCATTACTGGAAAAACCGCATGCAGGTCTTCATTAGAGCCCAGGATCATGAAGTCTGGCGAGTGATCAGCAAGGGACCATTTGAGCTACCTCCGGATGAAGATACATGGACAAAAGAACAGATCAAGCAATTAATGCTGAACTGGGATGCCAAGCACATCATGCAGTGCTCCCTTCATCCAACAGAGTACTCAAGGGTGTCAACCACTGTAAAAGAAATGTGGGACCACCTTGAGGTAATATATGAAGGGACACAGTAGGTACGTGCAACCAAAGCAAACATGTTAGCGTCTGAATATGAAAAGTTTAGAATGAAATCTGATGAGTCCATTTCGGACATGTATGCTAGGCTAACCGTGCTCACTGATGGCCTGACTGAGCTAGGTAAGACCTATTCTGAGCAGGAGATAGTAAGGAAGATTCTGAGATCACTAACTCCTATTTGGCATACAAAGGCCACAGTGGTTGAAGAATCAAAAGACTTAACTACCATCAAGGTAGAAGAACTCATAGGGTCCCTGATGACCTATGAGATGAATCTGAAGAACAAAGAGACTGAGGTAAGTAAAAAGAAGCCTCTGGCTCTTAAAGCTGGACCAAGCACTAAGGACTTATCTGAAGATGAAGAGCCTTCAAGTAGCAACACTGAAGAGGATGAAGTTGCTCTATTGACAAGGAAGTTCAAAAGATTTTTAAGAAAGGAAGGTACATGCTTCACTAAGAAGAAGCCCCATGTAAAAAGAGGTTTTAGGCCAAGACCTGAAAATGTTAAAAAGTCCGAAAAGCTTGTCTATTACTCTTGCAAGAAACCATGACACATCAAGTCTAAGTGTCCAGAAGGAGCTAAGAAGGCTATGCCTAGGTGGAAGAGCAAGAAGAAGCAGGCCATGGTGTGCACTTGGAGTGATGAAGAAGAGGAAGAGACTGAAGGCAACTCCTCTGTGGAAGAAAAAGATGATCTCTGCCTAATGGCCAAAGGAGAAAATGACCGCGAGGTGAGCTCTCCCTTTGAGGACTTCTCTACTGATGATTGGGAACAAGCTTACTTCGAATTGATGGATAAGTATGAAGTGTACAGAAAAGAAAACAAACCTTAAAGAACAAGGTTGACTCCGGTAGCCAAGATAAAACTCTCAATGAAAAGATAATCTCTCTAGAATCTAAAATTGAGGATCTAAGAAAAATGAATGAAAATCTTGAAGAAGGAAGAAAAGAGATGAATGATTTGGAGGATGAAAATGAAAGACTGAGAGATGAAATTGATGAACGGAAGCTAAAGATGCAAAGCAATGTGAAGAACAACAATCTGTGCAATGAAAAATCAGATGCCTTCAAACAAGTCAATTTACAACTGTTGAAAGAAAATGAAAAACTTCAGAAGGACCTAGAAGATAAACAAACCGCTCTTGAAAAATTTGTTGATGGAAGTGAAAACTTGAATGCCCTGCTAGGATCTAAAATAAACTTCAACAGAGAAGGGCTAGGGTATGAGCCAACCAAGAAGAAAACTTTTGGGTTAAAAACTACCACCTTTGTTTCATCTTTCGAAGCATCACCCTCCAAAATAATACACCATGAAAATGTTGAAAACAAAGGAAAAGAAAAAGTAGGAGAATCAATCAACAAAACTTCTCAACAACCGAAAAAGGTTAACCAACAATCTCAAACAGGCCGACACCCATCCAAGCATCAGCCTGCACATTCCAATAGAAGAAAAAGTTACAATGTTGGAACAGGTCGGGACAATCCACGAAACAGGTCGACACCCACATGGTGAAATGCCCAAAACCCCATGTTTGCACCAACAGGTCGACACTTTCAGTACATGAGGTCGACACATCCTTCATCCAGAAATAGCCATAGATGGATAGGACGTGAGACAGGTCGAGACTTTACCTTCTATAGGTCGACGCCTCCATGGGTTAGGAGCAATTATGTTCCCTACGGTCATAGGTTCACTCAACGTCAACAACCTAGGCACTATAACACCTCTTATTCCTCTAGACCAACCAACTGGAACAAATGGTCAAACAAACAATCCTTTTCCACCATTCCCAAAAATCATAAAGTCTAAAAGACTAAGAAGAAGAAAAACCTGAACTCCCAGCAAAGCAAAAATGCTAAAAAAGATTGGATTTCAAAATCTGTGTTATCATGCTTTACAGAAATGAAAAAAAATTTGGGACCCAATTGCCCTTGGGTTCCAAACATTGTCACTTAATTCCTTGTGCAGGAGTGTCTTGCAGCCATGCACAACCATTGGTATCTTGACAGTGGCCGCTCAAGATACATGATTGGAGATAGAACCAAATTCTATCTCCTGGTTGAAAAGGAAGCTGGACATGTCACATTTGGAAGAAACAACAAAGGAAAGATCATCGGTACAGGTAAAGTTGGTAAGAACGCCTCCAACTCAATTGATAATGCATTACTTGTTGATGGTCTGGAGTAAAATTTGCTGAGCATAAGTCAACTATGTAATAAAGGTCACACTGTAGTCTTTGACTCTAATGAATGTAGGATCTTGCAACCTGATTCAAAAGAAATCAAGTTTTCTGGTAAAAGAGTCAATAACGTGTACATGATTGACTTAGATGACCCTGCTCACATCAATCTTTATCTTGCTGCATCCAAATCTGAATTAGCATGTTTGTGGCATCACAGACTAAGTCATGTTAGCTACAATACTCTTCATAAATTGGTGAAGCATTCAATTGTCAAAGGTCTGCCTGAAATAAAATTTAAAGTGAACACTAAGAAATGTGATGCATGTGCTCAAGGGAAATAAACTAGAGAGTCATTTAAAAGCAGAACTGAAAACTCATCATCTAAACCACTTGAACTAATCCATAGGGACTTGTTTGGTCCAACCAAAATAGCTAGCTTAAGTGGTAAAAGATACAATTATGTCTTAGTAGATGACTTTACTAGATTCACTTCGGTATTTTATCTTGCACATAAAAATAATGCCTTTGATGAGTTTCAGACACTGTATATGCAAGTGAAGCAAGACGGTAAGTTTAAGATTTCCAACATAATTTCATATCATGGTGGTGAATTCGACAATGCTGACTTTGAAAATTTGTGTATGTCTGAAGGAATCATTCACAAGTTTTCATCACCAAGGACCCCTAAACAAAATGTGATAGTTGAGAGGAAGAACAAAACTCTCATAGAGATGGCACGCACAATGCTGGCTGAAAGACATCTACCTAGGAGATTTTGGGCAGAAGCGGTAAACACTGCATGTTATATCATCAACCGCTCAATGGTAAGGTCACTCACCAAAATGACTCCGTATGAGCTGCTAAAAGGTAAAAAGCCATCTATCTTTCACATGAAAGTTTTTGGGTCAAAGTGCTTTGTTCATAACAATGATAAAAGAGTTCTGGACAAGTTTGAGCTCAAGAGCGAAGAAGGGATATTCCTTGGGTACTCTGATAAGTCTAGAGCTTATAGAGTCTATAATCTTAAAACCCTTTGTGTTGAAGAATCTTCTCACATCACCTTTGATGAGATTGATCATGTAAACACTTGTAGGGAAGATGATGATGGGGAATTCCTGAACATAAAAGGAAAAGAGGAACTTCCACATGAGGGGTGTAGTGCCCTAGAATTTTTATAAAATATTTCTGATATAAATAAGAATTTTTTGAAATTATTAAGGGTCTAAATGAATTAATTAATGAATATTGGGTTAAATAAATCATTATAAGGCCAAATTATGTTAAATAATTAATCCAACCTTAATAATTAAACCCAATAAGTTTATGGACCAAGCCCATTAAGTTTGACCCATATTCTAGAAGGTTATTTAGCCTATTCATGAATTATAAGGATAAAAACCCCTTATATAGAATAATTATGTGGATAATTAACAAAAAGAGTTTGAATAAAATTGAATTCTGCACACAGTAGATGTAGCAGTCTATCGTGCGACCGCCACAATCATGTAACGTGCCCAGCTTGGACCGTTACACTCTGTCAGTTCCGTGAATGGAAAGAAGAATAAAAAGATTGGATCTTTGGGATCCTATCTACAAGAGACCTAATTAGAAGAATATGTAAGGTTACTAGGGACTCTTAGGGATCATGCTCTGACCAATTAAGGACTCTATAATCATTCAAATCCTTGAATCCTAGCCAAAACTCTATAAATAGGACCTAGTTTTGAACTGAGCGACCCTTACTTTTGGCTCGTGAAGAAACAAGGTAAGGAGATAGAATCTCGGGTAAGTTCTTTAGAGTCTTTTGTTCCTAATACTTTAGACTAACTACTCTCAAAATTTCATGTTAGGAGGACGAGTATCCCAGGAGTTAGGATCTTCCAAAATTGCTGGTTTCATTACGCCAACCCAGGAAATTGTGCGATAGGGTGCTGAAGATTAGGAAATTAGAGAGTCTAAATGACGTAATTAGAGTTAGATACTTTAGAACTTTTTGTTCCTCTTAGTCTCATCTTCCTAACCTCAAAATTTCACGTCCTTAGGTCTAGACACTGAGGAGTTAGAGCGACGTGAAGTTGCTAAAAAATCTCAGGAAGGGAAGAACTAGGGCGTGTCTTGAAGACCAAATTAGAAAGTCTAAAGTCTAGTAAAGAGGTATGTTATCTCATGAATGGCAGGAACATCATGTTAGGGATAAAAGCCCTCTGGTTTTGCTTGATTATATGCACTATAGATCATGAATTTATTATTTTAGTAGGGTTGTGTATACATGCATATCCTTAGCCTTAATCAAAGATAAAAAGATACTTTGATGTTAATTCATTTCAACCTATGCATGTAGCTGGCCTATACTTCATTTTTCATGACTGGAATAGTTTACGAATTTTGATTTCCATTCATGACATATTTTTATAGTTTTCTATTCTATTTAACGTCAGTAGAAGCTCTGGTAGATTAAAATAGGAACGTCATATGATTGTAACGGCCTTACGATAAGTCATCACACCCTCTGTTGTTTAAAAATTCTCTGTTGTCTCTGACGCACCATAACTGGAGCGTTACAACATTGTAACGGCCCCACGATAAACCGTCACAGAAGGGTAATGCCCCCATGTTAGATCGTCAGATAACTGTGTTCTGTCAACCCGAGACAGATTGGAAACTAGTCAGATTTACTTATAAATAAGCCTAGTTAATTAGATCTTAACCTGTTTTCATGATTTTTAAGTTTAGGTGTTGATTCATGTTAGAAATTGCATGATTTATGGTACTTTAGAGTTATTTTCAAGTAGATGATAATTTCAAGCCAAAGCACTATAGTTTTGTATTTAAACCTTGATTTAGAAAAGATATTGATGACTTTTATCATGATTTTATATCGTTACACATTCTTTCTGTCTATAGAGTCAGTTCTCTAAGTACATGGCATATATTCTGGCATATGGCCATTAGTTCACACTTTGCACTACAGGAACATATTCTTGTACATGAGGACCTCTCTATTAGATATTCCTTCCAATGGACTAGGAAATCTTGTTTCAAAGCCTTCGTAATTCTCTGCGAGCCTAGGATTCTGACTAGGACGCCGAGTTGGTTGTACCATAAAAGCCTAATTGTTAGAAAGCACTATCGATGTTTTCAGATTCTGGAAATGTAACGGATCTATATTCGACCGTCAGGCACATATAACGGTCCAATATTTGACCGTCACACTGTTTGAGTCCATATCTATTTTCTTCTGGATTCAGCCTTTCTAATGGCCCAACACTCGACCGTTATGTTCGTGTAACGGCCCAGTATTAGACCGTCACAGTTCTAATTTCTGTAACCCGAGGTTTGACCAAAGGGTTGGTATTCTAAGTTCCCGGATGGAGTATTGATGGTCTAGGACTTGGAATATTGTCTAAAGATACTTAACTTAAATTATGAATGATAATAAATGTACCGTTATGCTGCCGAGTTATTTCCATGAGCATGACATTGTCTTAAATCATTCTTGATCTCTCTTGTCCTAAGTTGAAGCGTTCATTGTTGATTATTGTTATCAAGAACTTATTTGCATTCTTGGCCATATTTTATTGCTTGAAACGTGGAAATAGCTTGATTTATACTTGAAGATGCGATCGGGCACTGATTGTGTTCAAGGGCTCTATGCTTGTCCCCTCGACTGATTATCGGAAACATTCTGTAAGCCATGGGATATGATGCTACTGGCGTCGCATTGCGCTGGGAGTACTTTCTCTATAAATAAGTGAAGATCCACGGGTATCATGAAAGTACTTGTACACGACTTTCTTGCTTGATACATGATATTCCACCAAAATTCACCAAATACTTGCTCATAAGCAAAGATGTTTGGGTGATGAGTATGTGACTTGTTAGTAAATTCTTGTTCATGAAAGGCCATTCTTGCTACATTCTTGCTAGTTCATACTTGTTCATTATATCTTACATGATCATCTTGTTACTTTGGTTACTTGTGATTTATCGCATTCGCATGATTTTACCTTATTTCTCTAGAGCTAAAATGTTATTTACTTTAATAATGCATTCATGTTGATGCGAAGATACCTACGGGGCAAGTGTGCTCATTACCTATTTCCAATCTTTTTAGGAGATGGAAGTGTGTCGGGATCGGATTCGGAACGTTCAAATAGCGGGTCCGAGAGTGAATGAAGAATGAGTGAAGACTTACGAAGTCTACATTGTTTAGATTGAGTCTATGTAATTTTTCTTATTTCTTGAGTCTAGTATGATGAAGAAAGTTGAAATAGTGATTGTATTAGGATATTTGATTAATAATGAAATGAAAGTTGAAGTTTGAGTAAATAGTGTGCAATTACATTTGTGTGTGTGATTGTCTTACGCTCTGATCATTCTTACTTGCAAGAGGCTTACCATGACGACTGTTCACGTTCCTCGAGCTAGTCTTCCGCTGTAATAAAGGCTCGGGACATGACTGTTAAGTTGGTATCAGAGCCTAAGTCTCAGGACTTAGGAAAAGAGTCATGTCATAGGATAAGTCCAAGGTTTAAGGACCCTTACCTATGAACTAAGGAAGAAATTTCCATACCCATGTGAGAATTGGGTAGAGCCCAGAATAAGATACTTAATTATCTTTAAGATTAATTTTCTTCCAATTTCACGAGAAATAACAAGTTGTTATATTTATCTCAGGTACCTTATTTTACCCATGACTCATCGCGCAGATTGGAATGGCATGCAACAAATAGTTGCCGGCCTTACTTAGGCATTGCAAACTATGGCCCAGGCAGGAGCAGGGGCAAGGGCTGGCGACTTACATCACAATTTCTGGAGTTTAAACCCTCCGCGTTTCTATGGTTCTTCTAATCCGGACGAAGCAGAGAACTGGATTGATGAGATGAACCGTATATTTGACCTCATCCAATGCACCGATCAAGAGAAGGTGCGCCTTGCAACTTTTCAACTCAATAAGGATGCCCGTACATGGTGGAAGTCGATTCCGGCACCTCCGACCGATGAACCTCATACATGGGATGGTTTTCTCACTTTGTTCCATGCTAAGTACTTTTTTGAGCACGTGAAAGAAAGAAAGGCTATAGAGTTCACCTCTCTTTGATAAGGAATGATGACAGTTGCGGAATATGAACTTCAATTCTCCAGACTAACACCTTATGCACCACATTTAATCAGTACCGATCTATTGAACGCTAATCAGTTTATGGACGGGTTATGACCCGGTTTCATTCAGCAGCTCGGGACCCAAAACATCCATACTTATGCGGAGATGGTTCAACGGGCATACTTATGTGAAAGGACCTTAGAAAAGGTCGAGAAATTGAAAGGAAAAGGAGAAGAGTCTAGCCGACGATCTGATCGGCGTTATAAGAAAGAAAAATTTAGCATCACAGAGCCTCACAAAAGCCGTGATAGTAAGAAACGGTCTAGGAGCGAGAACGATGGAAGTTCCCAGAAGAACAAGAAGATTAGGGAGGAGGAGAAAGTCGCCCCGGCTTGCACTTTTTGTGAAAAGTTCGGTCACTCGGCTGAAGAGTGCTGGAAGTGCCTTGGTGCTTGTTTACACTGTGGAAGCAGGGAGCATCGCATGTCGGATTGCCCCCTTATGAGGGACCAGCCATCTGGTGGTGGACGTAGGAGGCAGGCTCACCTCAATGCCGTTCTAGAAGAAGAGGAAGCGCCCAGGGATGGTGGACTTATGGAAGGTACTCTTCAAATTTGTTCTTGTCCTACATTTGTGCTATTGATACTGGTGCCTCTCATTCTTTTATCTCCACTACGTTTGCCAAAACATTACCAATTGCATCAGTTCCTCTACCTTCAGATCTTGCTATAACCACACCCCTAGGTTCTGGAGCAAAACTTACTAGATATTACCCTGATAGTGAGGTGATAGTAGAAGGTCACAATCTCCCCGCAAACCTAGTATGCCTTGACATGAAAGGTTATGATGCCATTTTAGCATTAGATTGGCTTGTAGATCATGATGCTGATATTAACTACAAAAATAAGATTATATCCTTCCGAAAATCAGGTCTTCCAAGATTCTCTTTCCTTGGCATCAAGTATAGGAAACATCCCACTATCATATCTTCTCTTCACGCTTGCAAACTCATCTCGCAAGGATGTGAAGCTTTTCTTACTTCTGTCATTGTTACCAAATCCAAGGAAATCATCCTAACAAACATTCCTATTGTAAATGAGTTCTCAGATGTATTCCCATCTGAATTACCTAGCTTACCACCCGAGAGTGAAGTAAACTTCACAATTGAACTCATTACAGGAGCAGCACCTGTTTCTATAGCCCCTTACAGGATGTCCCCCACGGAACTTAAGGAACTAAAGAGGTAGTTACAGGAACTACTAGACAAAGGCTTCATCAGACCTAGCACATCCCCCTGGGGTGCGCCAGTTCTATTTGTCAAAAAGAAGGATGGCTCTCTCAGGCTATGCATAGACTACCGGTGACTAAATCAACTTACAATCAAAAATAAATATCTGTTGCCGCGTATTGATGAGCTCTTCGATCAGCTTTCGGGAGCAGTGTATTTTTCCAAAATAGACCTCAGATCAGGTTATCATCAGCTTAGAATTAAAGAAGAAGACATTTATAAATCAACTTTTTGAAGTCGTTATGGCCACTATGAATTTGTGGTAATGCCGTTTAGGTTAACAAATGCCCCAACAGTATTTATGCAACTTATGAACATTATTTTTCAACCATATCTGGACCAATTCATCGTCATCTTCATTGATGATATCTTCATATATTCCAAGACAAAAGAGGAACATTAAGAACATTTGAGGATAACCTTGCAAACACTTAGAGAACACAAACTTTATGCCAAGCTTAATAAATATGAATTCTGGCTCAAGGAAGTTTCATTCCTAGGCCACATTATTTCAAAGGAAGGTATCACTGTGGATCTTTCGAAAGTCGAAGCTGTCAGAAATTGGAGCTGGCCAACGACTGTATCAGAAGTAAGAAGCTTTCTGGGTCTAGCTGGTTATTATAGGAGGTTCAATAAAGACTTCTTAAAAATTGCAGTTCCTTTAACTAGACTCGCAAGAAAAGAAAATCTTTTTGTCTGGTCAGAGGAATGTGAACAGAGTTTTCAAATTCTTAAGAATCACCTTACTATAACCCCTATTTTAGCACTACCGGTGGAAGGTGGTAGATTCGAAGTATATACGGATGTATCTGGCATTGGCTTAGGATGCGTTCTCATGTAAGATGGAAAAGTAATCTGTTATTCTTCAAGATAATTGAAACGTCACGAGGAAAATTACCTTGTGCATGATTTAGAATTGGCAGCCATTATTTTCACCTTAAAAATTTGGCGTCATTATCTCTATGGAGAAAAGTTCATGGTCTACTCAGACCACAAAAGCTTGAAATACTTATTCTCTCAAAAAGAGCTTAATATGAGGCAGAGGAGATGGTTAGAATATCTCAAGGATTTTGATTTTACTATTCAATATCATCTTGGCAAGGCTAATGCTGTAGCAGATGCACTCAGCAGAAAACCAATGGGTATGCTATCAAGTCTTATGATTAGTATGACTAATCTTATTCCTCAATTTGCTCAGTTGAACTTAGATATTGAAATGAAGGAGGAAGATTATTTTATAGTCAATATCCGAGCTCAACCCACATTAATAGAAGATCTAGTCAGGCTACAAGACAATGATCCAGTATTACTAGAGATTAAAGCCAACATAGAGTAGAGGCCAGATTTTTCTGTTTCAAATGACGGAAGGCTGCTATTTAAGGGCCGAGTGTGTGTACCAGATCATGAGGATACGAAGAAATTGATCTTGGATGAAGCACATAATTCCAAGTACACCATTCATCCAGGTGGTACAAAAATGTATCAAGATCTCAAAAGAAATTTCTGGTGGCCCAATATGAAGAGGGAAATAGCTGATTTTATGTCCCGCTGTCTCACTTATCAACAAGTAAAGGCAGAGCATTTTAGATCCACAGGTAAATTACATCCCTTGAATATTCCCGATTGGAAATGGGAGAGTATAGGAATGGATTTCATCATGGGTTTACCTAAGACCAGAGGAGGACACGATGGTATATGGGTAATCATAGATCGATTGACTAAGTCTGCACATTTCATACCAATAAAAAGTCGATGGTCTGTTGTCAAATTATATGGTGTCCCTATCACTATTGTATCTGATAGAGATCTTCGATTCACATCACAATTCTGGAAGGGCCTACAACATTCACTAGGGATTAGATTGAATTTTAGTACAGCGTTTCACCCACAAACTGATGGTCAGACTGAAAGAACAAATAAGGTAGTAGAAGATATGCTCAAGGCTTGCGCTATTGATTTTGGAGGAAGTTGGTATGATCACTTGCCTCTGGTAGAATTTGCATACAACAATAGTTATCAAGCCAGCATACAGATGGCTTCCTTTCAAGCTTTATATGGAAAAAGCTGTAGATTACCAATATGTTGGAACAAAATAGGGGAAAAGTAATTCCTAGGCCCCGACCTTATAAGGGATTATACAGAGAAGATCAGGCTCATTCAAGAAAGAATGAAGATGGCACAAGATAGGCAGAAATCTTATGCTGACAATCGACGACGTGACTTGGAGTTTCAGGTGGGAGATCATGTATATCTGAAAGTTTCTCCATGCCGTGGTATTCGAAGATTTGGCATTAAAGTAAAACTAACTCCAGGATTCATTTGCCCATTTGAAATTCTCGAAAGGGTCGCTGAAGTGACTTATAGACTGGCTTTACCTCCACAATTAGCAAGAGTTCACGACGTATTTCACATCTCTATGTTGAAGAAATATGTATATGATCCTCATCATGTCATTACTTATGATAATCTTGAGATCCAAAAGGAACTGACATACGAGCAGAAACTAGTCAGGATTCGGGAGTGAGAAGTGCGTCAACTAAGGAATAAAACTATTCCTATGGTCTAAGTCCAATGGACGAAGCAATGGCCACACGAAGCAACATGGGAGATGGAAGAACCTGTGCGTAGAAGATTCCCAAAATTATTCAACTGTAAGTACACTCTCAATAAATCCATGGAATGAATTTCGAGACCAAATTCTTCTAAGTGGGGGAGGGTGAAGTGCCCTAGAATTTTTATAAAATATTTCTGATATAATTAAGAATTTTCTAGAATTATTAAGGGTCTAAATGAATTAATTAATGAATATTGGGTTAAATAAATCATTATAAGGCCCAATTATGTTAAACAATTATTCCAGCCATAATAATTAAACCCAATAAGTTTATGGACCAAGCCCATTAAGTTTGACCCATATTCTAGAAGGTTATTTAGCCTATTCACGAATTATAAGGATAAAAACCCCTTATATAGATAATTATGTGGATAATTAACAAAAAGAGTTTGAATAAAATTGAATTCTGCACACAGTTGATGTAGCGGTCTATCGTGCGACCACCACAGTCATGTAACGTGCCCAGCTTGGACCGTTACACTCTGTCAGTTCCGTGAATGGAAGGAAGAATGAAAAGATTGGATCTTTGGGATCCTATCTACAAGAGACCTAATTATGAGAATATGTTAGGTTACTAGGGACTCTTAGGGATCAGGCTCTGGTCAATTAAGGACTCTAGAATCATTCAAATCCTTGAACCCTAGTCAAAACTCTATAAATAGCATCCAGTTCTGAACTGAGCGACCCTTACTTCTGGCTCGTGAAGAAACAAGGTAAGGTGATAGAATATCGGGTAAGTTCTTTAGAGTCTTTTGTTCCTAATACTTTAGACTAACTACTCTCAAAATTTCATGTTAGGAGGACGAGTATCCCAGGAGTTAGGATCTTCCAAAATTACTGGTTTCATCACGCCAACCCAGGAAACTATGCAACATGGTGTTGAAGATCAGGAAATTAGAGAGTCTAAACGAGGTAATTAGAGTTAGATGCTTTAGAACTTTTTGTTCCTTTTAGTCTCCTCTTCCTAACCTCCAAATTTCACGTCCTTAGGTCAAGAGACTGAGGAGTTAGAGCGACGTGAAGTTGCTGAAAAATCTCAGGAAGGGAAGAACTAGGGCGTGTCTTGAAGACCAAATTGGAAAGTCTAAAGCCCAGTAAAGAGGTAGGTTATCTCATGAACGACAAGAACATCATGTTAGGGATAAAAGTCCTCTGGTTTTGCTTGATTATATGCACTATAGATCATGAATTTCATATTTTAGTAGGGTTGTGTATACATGCATATCCTTAGCCTTAATCAAAGATAAAAAGATACTTTGCTGTGAATTCATTTCAACCTATGCATGTAGCTGGCCTATACTTCATTTTTCATGACTGGAATAGTTTAAGAATTTTGATTTCCAAGCATGACATATTTTCATTGTTTTCTATTCTATTTAATGTCAGCAGAAGCTCTGACGGATTAAAATAGGACCATCACATGACTGTAACGGCCTTACGATAAGCCGTCACACCCTATGTTGTTTAAAAATTCTCTGTTGTCTCTGACGCACCATAACTGGAGACATGATAAACCGTCACAGAAGGGTAACGCCCCCATGTTATACCGTCAGACAACTATGTTTTGTCAACCCGAGACAGAATGGAAACCAGTCAGATTTACTTATAAATAAGCCTAGTTAATTAGATCTTAACCTGTTTTCATGATTTTTAAGTTCAGGTGTTGATTCATGTTAGAAATTGCATGATTTATGGTACTTTAGAGTTATTTTCAAGTAGATGATAATTTCAAGCCAAAACACTATAGTTTTTTATTCAAACCTTGATTTAGAAATGATATTGATGAGTTTTATCATGATTTTATATCGTTACACATTCTTTCTATCTATAGAGTCAGTTCTCTAAGTACATGGCATATATTCCGGTATATGGCCATTAGTTCACACTTTGCACTACAGGAACATATTCTTGAACATGAGGACCTCTCTATTAGATATTCCTTCCAATGGACTAGGAAATCTTGTTTCAAAGCCTTCGTAATTCTCTGCGAGCCTAGGATTCCGACTAGGATGCCGAGTTGGTTGTACCATAAAAAGCCTAATTGTTAGAAAGCACTATCGATGTTTTCGGATTCTGGAAATGTAACGGATCTATATTCGACCGTCAGGCACATATAACGGTCCAATATTTGACCGTCACACTATTTGAGTCCATATCTATTTTCTTCTGGATTCAGCCTTTCTAATGGCCCAACACTCGACCGTTATGTTCGTGTAACGGCCCAGTATTAGACCGTCACAGTTCTAATTTCTATAACCCGAGGTTTGACCAAAGGGTTGGTATTCTAAGTTCCTGGATGGAGTATTGATGGTCTAGGACTTGGAATATTGCCTAAAGATACTTAACTTAAATTATGAATGATAATAAATGTATCGTTATGCTGCCGAGTTATTTCCATGAGCATGACATCGTCTTAAATCATTCTTGATCTCTCTTGTCCTAGGTTGAAGCGTTCATTGTTGATTATTGTTATCAAGAACTTATTTGCATTCTTGGCCATATTTTATTGCTTGAAACTTAGAAATAGCTTGATTTATACTTGAAGATGCAATCGAGCACTGATTGTGTTCAAGGGCTCTATGCTAGTCCCCTCGACTGATTGTCGGAAACATACTGTAAATCATAGGGTATGATGCTACTGACGTCACATTGCGCTGGGAGTACTTTCTCTATATATAAGTGAAGATCCACGGGTATCATGAAAATACTTGTACATGACTTTCTTGCTTGATACATGATATTCCATCGAAATTCACCAAATACTTGCTCATAAGCAAAGATATTTGGGTGATGAGTATGTGACTTGCTAGTACATTCTTGTTCATGAAAGGCCATTCTTGATACATTCTTGCTAGTTCATACTTGTTCATTCTATCTTACATGATCATCTTGTTACTTTGGTTACTTATGATTTATCGCATTCGCATGATTTTACCTTATTCCTCTCGAGGTAAAATGTTAATTACTTTAATAGTGCCTTCATGTTGATGCGAAGATACCTACTGGGCAAGTGTGCTCATTACCTATTTCCAATCTTTTCAGGAGATGGAAGTGAGTCGGGATCGGATTCGGAATGTTCAAGAGTGAATGAAGAATGAGTGAAGACTTAGAAAGTCTACATTGTTTAGATTGAGTCTATGTAATTTTTCTTATTTCCTGAGGCCAGTATGATGAAGAAAGTTGAAATAGTGATTGTATTTGGATATTTGATTAATAATGAAATGAAAGTTGAAGTTTGAGTAAATAGTGTGCAATTACATTTGTGTGTGTGATTGTCTTGCGCTTTGATCATTCTTGCTTGCAAGAGGCTTACCATGCCGGCTATTCACGTTCCTCAAGCTAGTCTTCTGCTGTAATAAAGGCTCGGGGCATGACAATGAGACACAAGCAAATGAAGACCAAGAAGGGTCAAGCAATGATCTGTTCACCAAAGCAGATGAAGGTAACACTCAGCCTGATTTAAGAGTGTTAAAAGACCATCCCTTACAAAACATCTTAGGTAATCTGCATGGCCGAACCAAAACTAGGTCTCATTTTAAAATTATGGATGAAATTGAACAACTTTCTCTTGTATCTCAAACTGAACCCAAAAATATTGTAGAGGCCTTAAAAGATGATAACTAGATAAACTCCATGCATGATAAATTAAACCAGTTTGAAAGAAATAAAGTTTGGCATCTAGTTCCCAGGCCTCAAGGGAAATAAGTCATAGGACGTAAATAGATTTTCATAAATAAATTTAGTTAAGATGGAAAGATAATAAGAAACAAATCCAGATTGGTGGCTTAAGCGTATAATCAAGAATTTGGCATAGATTATGAAGAATCTTTTTCACCTGTTGCTAGACTAGATGCCATTAGAATTTTGCTAGCATTTGCATGTTCTCATAAAATCAAACTGCAGCAAATGGATGTTAGGTCTAAAGAAATCATTCACAAGTTTTCATCACCAAGGACCCCTGAACAAAATGGGGTAGTTGAAAGGAAGAATAGAACTCTCATAGAGATGGCACACACAATGCTGGCTGAAAGGCATCTACCTAGGGGATTTTGGACAGAAGCGGTAAACACTGCATGTTATATCATCAACCGCTCAATGGTAAGGCCACTCACCAAAATGACTCCGTATGAGCTGTTAAAAGGTAAAAAGCCATCTCTCTTTCACATGAAAGTTTTTGGGTCAAAGTGCTTTGTTCATAACAATGATAAGAGAGTTCTGGACAAGTTTGAGCCCAAGAGCAAAGAAGGGATATTCCTTGGGTACTCTGATAAGTCTAGAGCTTATAGAGTCTATAATCTTAAAACCCTTTGTGTGGAAGAATCTCCTCAAATCACCTTTGATGAGATTGATCATGTCAACACTTGCAGGGAAAATGATGATGGGGAATTCTTGAACATAAAAGGAAAAGAGGAACTTCCACATGAGGAGACACAAGCAAATGAAGACCAAGAAGGGCCAAGCAATGATACGATCACTGAAGCAGATGAATGTAACACTCAGCCTAATGTAAGAGTGTTAAAAGACCATCCCTTAGAAAACATCTTAGGTAATCTGCATGACCGATTCCAAACTTGGTCTCATTTCAATATTATGGATGAAATTGAACAACTTGCTCTTGTATCTCAAACTGAACCCAAAAATGTTGTAGAGGCCTTAAAAAATGATAACTGGATAAACTCCATGCATGATGAATTAAACCAGTTTGAAAGAAATAATGTTTGGCATCTAGTACCCAGGCCTCAAGAGAAATCAGTCATAGAAACTAAATGGGTTTTCAGAAATAAACTTAGTGAAGATGGAAAGATAATAAGAAACAAATCCAGATTGGTGGCTCAGGGGTATAATCAAGAATTTGGCATAGATTATGAAGAAACTTTTACACCAATTGATAGACTAGAGGCCATTAGAATTTTGCTAGCATTTACATGTTCTCATAAAATCAAACTACAATAAATGGATGTTAAGAGTGCTTTTCTAAATGGTCTTATTAAAGAAGAAGTCTATGTAGAGCAACCCCCAAGTTTTGAATGCACATATTTCAAAGATCATGTTTATAAGTTGGACATGGCTTTATATGGCTTGAAGTAGGCACCTAGAACTTTGTATGATAGACTAAGCTCATACCTCACCGAACAAGGGTATTCAATAGGTAATGTAGACCAGACACTATTCATCAAGAAACAAGGTAAGGATATCTTGATAGTTCAGATTTATGTGGATGACATGGTGTTTGGGTCCACTAAACCTCAAATGTGTGAGGAGTTTGCAAAACTCATGACCACTGAATTTGAAATGAGTCTAATGGGTGAGCTTCAATTCTTTCTTGGCTTGCAGATTAATCAATGCAATGAAGGTTGTTTTATCAATCAAGCCAAATATGTGAAGGAGTTGCTGAAAAAGTTTGATCTGACAAACTGCAAAACCTTAGGAACTCCAATGGGGACTGCTACTTCAGTGGATGCAGATGAACAAGGTACACTTGTAGATGCAAAGAGATATAGAGGTATGATCGGGTCATGACTCTATCTAACTGCATCTAGACCAGACATTTAGTTTAGTGTTTGCCTTTGTTCTAGATTTCAGTCTAGTCCTAGAGAGTCCCACTTGACTGCTGCCAAGCGTATTTTTAGATACCTTGCTGGCACTCAAGAATTGGGATTATGGTATCCTACATCTTGTGAACTTTCACTTATTTCTTATTCAGATGCAGATTATGCGGGATGCAAACTGTTCTGCAAGAGCACTAGTGGCTATTGCCAATTTCTTAGTGGGTGTTTGGTTTCTTGGGCCTCCAAGAAATAGCACTGGGTTGCCCTCTCAACTGTAGAGACAGAATATGTTACTGCAGCGAGTTTTGGCACCCAAGTATTGTGGATCTAACACCAACGCCAAAACTCAAATAGATCTTGGCTGTGTTCCCATTCTGTGCGATAACACAAGTGCTATAAATCTTGCAAAGAATCCAGTCATGCACTCTAGGACTAAACACATTGAAATTAGGCATCATTTTATAAGGGATGAAGTCCTCAAAAATCACTTTGAGCTCCATTTTGTTGACTCAGAAAATTAGATTGCAGATATCTTCACAAAACCCTTAAGCAATGACATGTTTTCAACATTAAGGAGAGAGCTCGGTCCATGCAGACCTCAATCCGATCAAGTCTAAGCTATCTATTCCTTTTTCAGTGCTCAAGTTACTTGTCTTTGCAATGATTGGAACAAGCATGTCTGCATTGATCTGGAACTGGTCTATTGGCTGTATAAACCATGCTTTGAATGTTGGTCACACTCAGGGGGAGCTTGTGTGCATTTCTAGCTATTTTTAGTTGTATATCATCTCTTGACTAAATGGTATATCAAATGTCGAGAAGTGGAAAGACAGGTCACGCATGTCAGGAAACTCTCCTTATGCGTGAGGACATGCCTCCGCTAAGTACCATAAGTCAGAAATGCATGTTGTTAACTGTATAGTTCATTTCTAGTGCATAAGCATGTTTAAATCTTTAGCATCCAACAAAGCACATCTCAGTGGCAACAAAGAGATAAAACCATTGTTGAATGATTATCTGAAAGAAGAAAGTTAGAGGAACTGGCAGTAGAAGCTGGCAGATGTATTTTTAGAAATAAAGTATCGCATAGAAACTGGCTGAGCATAGTTCAAGTGGACAGTCATGTGTCGAGACATGCAGAACAAAGTCCACTAAACAGGTCGACACTTTGCCAATCATGTGTCGACACCAGGAGGGCAATGGCTTAATAAAAGTCAGTGCACATCATGAGTAAGGTCGGTGCATGTTGTGATTATGGCTCAACAAGGTAGGTGCATAGCAGTTAAGGTCTATGCTTGTTTCAATTTATACTCTACATGATTCTGTGCATATTTGGTGTTAATGCTACAAATTCCTTGGAAAGGCTACACCTCCTCTAGGCAGGTCGACACCCCCACAGAATGTGTCGACATTGTCACTAAGCCGTTCTTGGGTTTGAAGATCCAATGGAGAGTTTTTCTGATTCCTTCTTCCCACTCCCTCCTCCATTTCCATTTCAAATCTTTTACCTCAGAACCTTCACTTTTCACCGAGCAATAAGTGAGGGGGAGTTGAGAATGTTTTCATTCGTTTATACAACCCTGGGTAAGTTCATCTGTTTTACTCCTGGTTAAAGAAATGGTTTCTTGTTTATAATCCTCATTTTCGTTAATCATTGGGTTGAGTTCTACCAATCTTGCACTCATAATAGGATTAAAACAATCATCAAGTCATTGAAAATGACCATTGCCTAAGCGTATGAAAATTCACTGCAAATACGCTTCTTGGTTTATGAATTGATTGGCATGTATTGTCCTTAAACAAGTTACCTAATCTTAAGTCGATTATAGAATACACCTCTTAAAAACCATACTGCAATAATTTCAGAGCAATGACCTCATCTTCAGAGAAATTAGATCCTCCATCAATGAAATGAAGGTTAATCTAGTAATGATGAAGGCTGTCAACTATGTTCAGCAAAATTCAGAAAGATAAGCTACACTGAGTAACCAGAGACTCTGGCATCTAATCAACGTGTTTCCTTGAGTCAAAAAGTGAATGCTTTATCGCACTGTTTAATTAATTAAAAAAATGGTTTGGGGTTGACTCTATACCTTGCTTCAAAACAAAACGGTTTTTTGTTTACTTTCAATACTTGCTTATCTTCGTTTTCCAATCATGCCTAATGAAAGTGATGAGTAAGTCAAATGGGCTTGATTCCATTTTCTTTAGCTTTCTCAAAAATTTTAATCTCATTATTGGTTGAACAAACAGTTTTTTCTCAAACCTCCATTCTTAAAAATGAGCTTATAAGCTTTAAACCATTCTGGATTTTACATAGGGGTATATACGCCATTTCTTATCTCAGGGTTGCTTTTTTAAAAATAAAAAATCTCAACTTTCCTTATTTACTCGACGGTGAAACTCATTTCTCATTACCTTTCCTCATTTCAACCCTATTTCCTTCTCACACCCACTCTCCGGCGACCTTACACGCTCTCACCTGGAGGTCGACGCCCTCGTTCCCTCTCCTTTATCTGTGAAACCCTCTCCCCAGCTCTCTCCAGCTGCCCTCCGTCGCCTCGCCTCTCTTTCTTATACCCTCTCCATGGCTCCTCCGGCCACCTGCGACAAGAAGAAAGATGCGGCTTCATCCAAGAAAGCCGCGGCGTCGGAAGCACACACTGAAGGGCGCTCCAAGAGTATTGCAGACCGTCCAACTACTGAACCAGATAAGAGAAGAGCTATCTAGGCCCAGGGCTCGAAGAGTGAAAGCATTACGCCGCCACAACCAAAGGCCAAGCGGCCACAACTGTCCACCAAGGAAAAAGGGAAGGCCAAGGCTCAGTTAGCTCCTCCATAGCCCAGTGCTACTCCCTCTGTTAGGGAAGAAGAAAGTGATCTCACCAAGATTCTATTCCCTAGGTATGTGGATTTTAGTGACCACGAGATGTTTGAGTATTTTCCTAACCTAATGCCGTTATTCGAGTTCCAAGGATGGCATCGATTTCGGTCCGATTCTAGGGTATACTACCCATTTTTAGTTCAGCAGTTCTATAAGAACTTGTTTTTTGACGAGAACAAGAAAGTCCTTTGGACTGAGGTAAAGGGGGTCTCCTTCAAGCTTACAAATAAGCTTCTTCACAGAGCCTTACACATACCCCGAGATGGGGAAATCGAATCTGAGGTTGAGATTGACTTGTCTATAGCATACACCATCCCGACAGGAAAGCCTCGAAACCCTCAGGATGCAACCCAACTTCTTGCCAAATCCTTTGACACCAATCGGTTTCCCCCCTTACAACGGCTACTGCATCACATTTTCACTACCATGACTACCCAACAAGGGGGTGGCAGAAGTAGACTTACTGAGACCCAGAGGTTACTGTTTTACTGCTAGTTCAACAATTACCATGTTTGTCTTCCAGAGATCATGCTCCAGATTATGGACAGTTGCACTTGCAACCGGCGTAGCCTGCCTTATGCCGCACAGCTAACTACTATTTTTCAAAAGTTTGGCATCCTTCTTGATAATGAAAAGTCCATACCTATCCCCAGGAGCAATGTCTACAGCATGAGGTTCATAGAAAATTACATGCACTTCAAAAAGGAAGGTGACAAACTTGGAAGGAATCTGCCTAGACATTTATCTGACCCTCCAGTACAGCCAGCTCCACAAGAACAGCCTGCACAGGACCAGCCAACTTCAGATGCACAGTTAGATCAGCATGAGGAAATGTTCCATGCAGACATTCACTTTGAGCAGGCACATCAGTAGCAGCAGTCTGAATATCCCATCGACCAGCTTGGGATGATGACAGCTTTTGGAATCCAACCTCCTCTCTCTCCTGAACCTGAACCCCAAATATTCACTGAGGGGGATGCTCCTCCAGAATTCCATGCAGAGGCATCCACCTTAAGAGGTACAACTCATGGTAACACTGCCAGTCCCATGGATATTTACCCCACTTTTATTAAGTTTCTGACTGCACAGTTTGGGAGCATGAACTCCTCTTTTTGTCAACTAAGTCTGCAATTGGAAAGAATGGAAGCCAGACAGCTTCATTATGAGCAAGTCGAAAACAACAGATGGGAAAAATTTATGCTTGACAAACAAAAGTCAGATGAAAGATTGAAAAACTTCATGAACTCCATCATCAATGTGTGTGAAAGAGCTGGGACAATAATGAAGTGGCTCAGGCAAATTCACCTTGAATGTCACGCCCCGAGCGCGGAAGATACCCGGAGATACGCGACGTGTCTATATCAATCATGTCAATCAGAGTGGTCGTGTATTCGACACAAAGACAGAGATGCGCAAAATAGCAAGATAACCCAATCCTTTATTTCATAATGGATAGACTATTACAAATCCAATACTCTGTTAAATAAAAAGGAAAAGAATACATAGTTGACTCAAGAAACTATAGAAAAGACTAGACGACACTTGTAGAAGCTCTATCACTTTCACTCTTGACCATTCCCATCCGATTGACTTCCATCATCGTCGGACTTACCTGAAAAGTAAAAAGGGACAAACGGGATGAGCGAACGCTCAGTAGGAAATTATATCTCAAGTACTAGCAAGTGGTTTAAGTAATTACATTTTCATGGATGCAATAAAGCTATGCATGCTAGCATGAAACGACAAGATAGAGAGAATGTAATATCAAAGAAATAAGATGAACTTTCATGAACAAGATACAAATTATTCAAGATATTCAAGCAAGTACCATTATCGAGTCATGTCAAGAACTTTGGCTATCATGTATCAAGCAAGTAAATTACCCTTTTTCGGGCCACGCATTTCATGTAAAGTCAAGTACGATTCAAGTACAAGATGTGTGTGGAATGTCCAATCAAGCAAGTCAAGTACTCGATATAATGCCAGATACCTTATCATTTTAACTCCCATGGGCACAAGTACTTTCGGGTGCTCCTCCCAGGACCAGATCGGGCCCTATATGCGCAGGCATTTATCATGTGTTTTGACATCCACTCTTGTTTATATAGCCAATATAGAATTTCAATAATCAAGCTTGTAGATACGTATGACAACTTTGATAGAATAGAGTCCAAAATATGACAAAGGACATAGAATGGCGATAATAACGGTATAATCACGATGTCGGTAAAACTAGGTAGATTATGGTTCCTTTAACTTAGGTACCATGACAAATCAATACGGACATTCTTTATATAGAATTGAGGTCCACATGAACAGTATATCAAAGGTAAGATACCCTCATTCTTATCATAGAATTGAGGTTTACAAGAACGACATGATATGGCATGATATCATCATCCCATTAAGAATTTCTTATGATATACTCTTTGTATAATCATAAGGGCCGGTATACCATGTTTTCTTTAGATTGACATGGCAAAAACTGTGTAATGGGTTTTTAGGGTACAACCAGCTCAGTCGGCCTTGAGGGAATCCAAGGCTACGAGGAGTCTTACGGAGGTCTCTATGACTAACTTGCTAGTCCAAAGGAACGGAATGTCCAATGGAGAGCTTGTATGTCAATGAGAGTTGAGTGTGATCGATAAATCAACATGAAACGTGGGACTATACTCACGGAGTGGAGAATAGTGCCGATATATATATATATATATGTATAATATATAAATCATCGGTTAGCAAATCAGAGGAAAAATCAGTTTACAGTAAAATAACGACTTAGGTCAAGTCGTGTCTCAAGAAATTAACGCCTAACTGAAGGGCGTTTACATATATTGCCAATTTGCAGAATTTCCATTATTTCATTAATTTATCAAAAACACGCCTTTCCTGGGGGCGTTTCTTAAAAGTTGACGACTGCAGGGGCAGGCGTCTCATCATTTACATATTCGACAGGATATAATTATTCTCAGAAATTTATCAAAAACGCGCCCTTGGAAGGGGCGTTACTTTCTAATTCCATTTTTACAGAATATGTGAATTTCAGGTTTTTAACAGATACACGCCCTAGGAAGGGGCGTTACTTTTAATATTCACGCCTTGTACTGGGGCGTTAGAATATGGAAAACGACTTTGTCCAAGTCGTGAATTTCAAGGGATTTACGATATTTTAATAAATAATATTTCGAGAGACAGGAGACATGTCATGGCAGTAAAATTTAACAGGAATTCACAGAGTCATGCAAGATATTAAAAATCAATATTTCATATGTATTGTAAATTTTTAAACAGGATCAATTATTAATCACATGCGATTCTTATGAAATTAACGCCTGCGTAGAGGGCGTCAAATATTAAATTGACGACCACTAGTATGGTCGTTTCTTTTAAATTAGCGCCCTAATCAAGGGCGTTTCTTTCAAAATATTTCAGAAAACGCGTGAAAACTATAATAATCATATGCATGACATGCTTATATATATATATATATATATCTTGCATTAATTTCATTTGGGCTACAGTAACTTGAGAAAACCTACCTTAAAAATAGATTTGGAGATGACCGGTGAATAACTTGAGAAGAACACCTTGGACAGGAAGAAGGAAGATTTTAGTTGATGAATATGACGGAGATGATATCCTTCAATCAACCTGTAGGAAAAGAGAGGAAGGAATATGAAGATATGAAATCGATCTTCACAGGTATATGGTGAAGAACATACCTTGTTCTTTCACGTACGCCACCTTACAGACCTATAACAGAATCAGATGAAGAACATTAGTTCTTCATGTAATAGAAGCAGAAAAATAAAAGAATAGAGGAACCGTTTTTTCTTCACGTACCTAGCAGCAGACGTTCGATCAAATGGGTTTTAGGGTTCGATCGAACATGTTATTTATAGGATTTTGGAAGTCCTAACAAGAGTAGTGTTTGATTGAGGGTAATATATCCTTAATAGAGTCCTTACTCTAATAGACACTTACTAGATTAGGTTAATCTTTCCTTGGATAAGTTCTGGGTTCGATCGGTTCACGAACTGAATTAACGCCTTAGGTCAGGGCGTGTATTCTTGAATTAACGCCTTGCATAAGGGCGTTTCTTAAAAAGCGCCTTGAAAAAGGGCGTTTCGTGTTTTAAAACACGCCCAAGATAGAGGCGTTCCTTTTACTTACCCAGTTGGTCGCGTGAGAACTGACGACCGTAGGTGTGGGCGTCCTTTCTTTATTCACGCCATTGGTAGAGGCGTTTCTTTATAAATTCACGCCTTAATAAGAGGCGTTATTTTGAATTTTGTTTTATTTCATCCAATTAACCCTATTCCTTTTTATATATTACTTCAGTAATATATATGTTTTAATTCATTTCAATTATTCATTTATTAGGGTTGCTACACCCTCCCCCACTTAAAAGAATTTGGTCCCCAAATTCAATATATATATAATTATACATGCGGAGAGTGTAGGACATATACCTCTTAGAATAACTCGGGAAATCGTTTCTTCATAGATTCCTCGGTCTCCCATGTCGCTTCGCGTTCAGGATTCTTATTCCATTGCACCTTGAGCATGGGAATAACCTTATTCCTTAGAGCTCGTATTTCTCGATCTAATATCTTCAAGGGCCTCTGTTCATATGTGAGATCTTTCTGGATCACCAGATCTCCATGCTCAATAATATGTAACGGATCGTGCACATACTTCTTCAACATAGATATGTGAAATACATTGTGTACCTCGGACAACTGAGGAGGCAACGCGATGCGATAAGCAACCTCGCCAACTCTTTCGAGTACCTCAAATGGTCCGATGAATCTTGGCGTAAGCTTGCCCTTAACACCAAATCTTCGTATGCCACGTCCAGGGGATATCTTGAGAAATACATGATCACCAACCTGGAATTCAAGATCTCTTCTCCTGGTATCAGCATAAGCCTTTTGCCTTGTCTGAGCAACTTGTAATCTTTCTCTGATTACTTGTATCTTCTCGGTTGTATCCCTTACCATGTCTGGACCTAATAGTTGTTTCTCTCCAACTTCGTTCCAACATATGGGAGATCGGCAACTCCTCCCGTATAAGGCTTCGAAAGGTGCCATTTGGATACTAGCTTGGTAGCTATTATTATATGCAAATTCAACTAAAGGTAAGTGATCATGCCAGCTTCCTCCAAAGTCAATAATGCATGCTCTCAGCATATCTTCAACAACTTGATTAGTTCGCTCGGTCTGACCATCCGTTTGCGGGTGAAAAGCAGTACTAAAGTTGAGCCTTGTCCCCAACGAATGTTGTAATCCCTTCCAAAAATGAGAAGTAAAACGGGGATCCCTATCAGACACGATTGAGACAGGAATTCCATGTATCCTGACTATTTCTTTAATGTATAGTGCAGCTAGCACATCAATCGACCATCGGCTTTTGATTGGCAAGAAATGTGCCGATTTAGTCAATCGATCAATGATAACCCAGATTCCATCATGTCCTCCTTTAGATTTAGACAAACCCATGATGAAGTCCATACCAATATCCTCCCATTTCCACTTAGGAATATCTAGAGGATGTAGTTTTCCCGCAGGCTTTTGGTGTTCCGCCTTGACCTGTTGGCATGTGAGACAGCGTGATACATAGTCCGCTATTTCTCTTTTCATATTGGGCCACCAAAAGTTCCTCTTTACATCTTGGTACATTTTAGTTGATCCAGGATGAATAGTGTATCTTGATCTGTGAGCTTCATCTAAGATCTTCTTCTTTAATTCCGGACAATCGGGTATACAAGTTCTATCTTTGAACGATAATCTTCCATCAGAAGTTAGTTGAAAATCAGATTGTCCTTCTAATCTGCCTTTGATTTCTATTAACATAGGATCGTCATCCTGAAGTGTTTGTATCTCAGATAACAAATCTGACTGTATGCTTACATGAGATAGTGTGACAAATTTGGATTCCGTGTCCAAGCTTATATTGAGCTCGGAGAATTGTTCAAGTAACCTCCATTCTTGTATCATACAATTTGCTATCTTTGCTCTCGGCTTTCGACTAAGGGCGTCAGCAACATAATTACCCTTTCCGGGATGGAATTGTATATTGAAGTCGAAGTCCTTGAGATATTCTAGCCAACGTCTTTGTCTCATGTTCAGCTCCTTTTGTGAAAATAGATATTTGAGACTTTTGTGATCGGAGTATACAGTAAACTGTACCCCATAGAGATAGTGTCTCCATATCTTTAGGGCAAATACTACCGCGGTCAATTCCAAGTCATGGACGGGGTAATTCTCCTCATGCTTCTTCAGTTGACGAGAAGAATATGCTATGACCTTCCCATGTTGCATTAGAACGCATCCGAGGCCAATGCCAGAAGCATCAGTGTAGACCTCGAATTTCTCTCCTTCAATTGGTAGGGCTAAGACTGGAGCTGTGGTGAGATGATCCTTGAGAGTTTGGAAACTGCTTTCACATTCCTCACTCCATTCATATCGGATCTCCTTACGAGTTAATCTTGTAAGTGGTACGGCGATCTTAGAGAAATCTTTGATAAATCGCCGATAATAGCCTGCAAGACCTAAGAAACTTCTGATCTCGCTTGCATTAGTGGGTCTCTCCCAGTTTCTCACAGCTTCAACTTTTGACGGATCCACAGATAAACCGTCCTTGGATATGACATGTCCGAGAAAAGCCACTTCTTCAAGCCAGAACTCGCATTTGCTGAGTTTAGCATATAATTGATTTGTCCTCAAGACTTGCAATGCAATCCTCAAATGCTCTTCATGTTCTTCCTTAGTCTTAGAATATATCAATATATCATCGATGAAGACTACTATGAATTGATCCAAGTAAGGCCTGAATATGCTATTCATTAACTGCATAAAGGCAGCAGGGGCATTTGTTAGTCCAAAAGGCATAACAACAAATTCGTAATGGCCATACCTGCTTCTGAATGCGGTCTTGTGAATGTCATCATCCTTGATCCTTAATTGATGATATCCCGACCGGAGATCAATCTTGGAGAAATATTTGGATCCTGAAATCTGATCAAACAATTCATCGATTCTCGGCAGTGGATACTTGTTCTTGATAGTAAGATGATTCAACTGTCGATAGTCAATACACAATCTCATGGATCCATCCTTCTTCTTTACAAATAAGACTGGTGCTCCCCACGGGGAAGTACTTGGTCTAATAAACCCCTTTCGGATTAGTTCCATCAACTGCTCCTTCAACTCCTTGAGTTCAGCAGGGGACATTCTATATGGTGCCTTTGAAACCGGACCAGCACCAGGGACTAAGTCGATGGTAAAGGCCACATCTCTTTGCGGGGGTAATCCCGGCAATTCTTCCGGAAATACGTCTGGGAATTCTCGTACTACTTGAACGTCTTCTATCTTGGTTTCCTTAGCTTCTTTATTAGTGACAAAAGCAAGGAAGGATACACATCCTTTCCTGACGAGCTTGCTTGCTCGAAGAGCCAAAATAAGAGGGGATTTGCTTCGACTCTTAGGACTAGTATAAGTCAGTTCCGGAAATTCCTTGAAAACAATCTTGCTATCACGGCAATCAACCGTTGCCTGGTATTTGGATAACCAATCTGCTCCTAGTATAACATCATATTCTTTTAGATCTAAGCAGATAAGATCAATAGGAAAATTCTTTCCTCGAACCAATACCTCACAATTTTGGTAATGATGTGTGATATCCGTCTCGTTTCCGAGAGGAGTAGACAATATTATCTTCATCCATTCTGGTTCTAGAGGTAATGGGTCAGCAAACTTCTTGGAAATAATGGAATGCGATGCACCCGTATCAAATAAGACATGTGCATATTTGGAACAAATTTTTAATGTACCTTCCACCAATCCGCCTTCTTCTTCTGGTTCGGTCTCTTGGATTGCATGAAGACGCGCGTTCCTTGTCACTGGGCGTTTACCCTCACCGTCTTGGTCATTCATTAATGGACAATCGGGAATCCGATGTTCACGACTCCCACAACGGAGACATGCTCCTAGTTTCCTCCAGCATTCTTCTGTTTTGTGACCAGCCTTGTCACAATGCTTGCATACTACGTTTGAAGGGGTAGTGGTGATAGAGAAAGACTTGGATTTCTTGAACTTCTGATCTTGAGAGGAAGAACCTCCATTATTGGGCCTCTTCTTAAAGTTGGGTTTAAAAGAACCCGAACTTGTGACTTGCTCCTATTTGTCTTTCCCACGGATCCTATCAGATAGTTCCGTGGCATCTTCAAGCAACTGAGCTCGGCGCACTATTTCAGTATAAACTTGAATATCCATAGGCGCCAGTTGAGTAATGTAGTGGGGCCTAAGCCCATTAAGAAATCTACGGGCTTTCATCTTTTCCGTGCCAATTAAATGCTTAGCATATCTAGACAGTCTAGAGAACTGTGCTTCATAATCAGCCACCGATAAAGATCTTTGCTTTAATGCGGCAAATTCGGCGGCCTTCTTTTCCTGGACCCTATCAGAGAAATATTTGGCGTTGAAATATTCAACGAATTCACCCCATGTAACTTGAGTTGGGTCAATAGTAGCTTCAATCGACTCCCACCAGCATCTAGCATCCTTTTCTAACTGGAAAGTAGCTAATAAGACTTTGTCCTGATCCGTGCATTGCATAACACGGAATATACGTTCAATCTCCCGAACCCAATGCTCGGCATCGTCTGGATCGGTCGATCCCATGAACTTCGGGGGATTCATATTCTTGAATGCTTGGTGTAAGCTTCCAGCTCGTGGAGCACCACCTTGTGCTACCTGTTGTAGCACTTGGGTCATCCCTTGAAGGGTACGCTGCATGTTGCGCCATTGAGCACGTTCGGCAGCCATTATCCTACAATAGCTATGTTAGTATTATGTCACTATAATCTTATAAAGGACTCATTGATCATTTAACCCTTGGTTCTACCCACTCTCACTTGGTTAAGGGTTTTGAAACCTATCCTTGGACTTGGGTTTCCTAGGAATTGAATACCTTAGGCTCTGATACCACAAAGACTGTCACGCCCCGAGCGCGGAAGATACCCGGAGATACGCGACGTGTCTATATCAATCATGTCAATCAGAGTGGTCGTGTATTCGACACAAAGACAGAGATGCGCAAAATAGCAAGATAACCCAATCCTTTATTTCATAATGGATAGACTATTATAAATCCAATACTCTGTTAAATAAAAAGGAAAAGAATACATAGTTGACTCAAGAAACTATAGAAAAGACTAGACGACACTTGTAGAAGCTCTATCACTTTCACTCTTGACCATTCCCATCCGATTGACTTCCATCGTCGTCGGACTTACCTGAAAAGTAAAAAGGGACAAACGGGATGAGCGAACGCTCAGTAGGAAATTATATCTCAAGTACTAGCAAGTGGTTTAAGTAATTACATTTTCATGGATGCAATAAAGCTATGCATGCTAGCATGAAACGACAAGATAGAGAGAATGTAATATCAAAGAAATAAGATGAACTTTCATGAACAAGATACAAATTATTCAAGATATTCAAGCAAGTACCATTATCGAGTCATGTCAAGAACTTTGGCTATCATGTATCAAGCAAGTAAATTACCCTTTTTCGGGCCACGCATTTCATGTAAAGTCAAGTACGATTCAAGTACAAGATGTGTGTGGAATGTCCAATCAAGCAAGTCAAGTACTCGGTATAATGCCAGATACCTTATCATTTTAACTCCCATGGGCACAAGTACTTTCGGGTGCTCCTCCCAGGACCAGATCGGGCCCTATATGCGCAGGCATTTATCATGTGTTTTGACATCCACTCTTGTTTATATAGCCAATATAGAATTTCAATAATCAAGCTTGTAGATACGTATGACAACTTTGATAGAATAGAGTCCAAAATATGACAAAGGACATAGAATGGCGATAATAACGGTATAATCACGATGTCGGTAAAACTAGGTAGATTATGGTTCCTTTAACTTAGGTACCATGACAAATCAATACGGACATTCTTTATATAGAATTGAGGTCCACATGAACAGTATATCAAAGGTAAGATACCCTCATTCTTATCATAGAATTGAGGTTTACAAGAACGACATGATATGGCATGATATCATCATCCCATTAAGAATTTCTTATGATATACTCTTTGTATAATCATAAGGGCCGGTATACCATGTTTTTCTTTAGATTGACATGGCAAAAACTGTGTAATGGGTTTTTAGGGTACAACCAGCTCAGTCGGCCTTGAGGGAATCCAAGGCTACGAGGAGTCTTACGGAGGTCTCTATGACTAACTTGCTAGTCCAAAGGAACGGAATGTCCAATGGAGAGCTTGTATGTCAATGAGAGTTGAGTGTGATCGATAAATCAACATGAAACGTGGGACTATACTCACGGAGTGGAGAATAGTGCCGATATATATATATATATATATGTATAATATATAAACCATCGGTTAGCAAATCAGAGGAAAAATCAGTTTACAGTAAAATAACGACTTAGGTCAAGTCGTGTCTCAAGAAATTAACGCCTAACTGAAGGGCGTTTACATATATTGCCAATTTGCAGAATTTCCATTATTTCATTAATTTATCAAAAACACGCCTTTCCTGGGGGCGTTTCTTAAAAGTTGACGACTGCAGGGGCAGGCGTCTCATCATTTACATATTCGACAGGATATAATTATTCTCAGAAATTTATCAAAAACGCGCCCTTGGAAGGGGCGTTACTTTCTAATTCCATTTTTACAGAATATGTGAATTTCAGGTTTTTAACAGATACACGCCCTAGGAAGGGGCGTTACTTTTAATATTCACGCCTTGTACTGGGGCGTTAGAATATGGAAAACGACTTTGTCCAAGTCGTGAATTTCAAGGGATTTACGATATTTTAATAAATAATATTTCGAGAGACAGGAGACATGTCATGGCAGTAAAATTTAACAGGAATTCACAGAGTCATGCAAGATATTAAAAATCAATATTTCATATGTATTGTAAATTTTTAAACAGGATCAATTATTAATCACATGCGATTCTTATGAAATTAACGCCTGCGTAGAGGGCGTCAAATATTAAATTGACGACCACTAGTATGGTCGTTTCTTTTAAATTAGCGCCCTAATCAAGGGCGTTTCTTTCAAAATATTTCAGAAAACGCGTGAAAACTATAATAATCATATGCATGACATGCTTATATATATATATATATATATCTTGCATTAATTTCATTTGGGCTACAGTAACTTGAGAAAACCTACCTTAAAAATAGATTTGGAGATGACCGGTGAATAACTTGAGAAGAACACCTTGGACAGGAAGAAGGAAGATTTTAGTTGATGAATATGACGGAGATGATATCCTTCAATCAACCTGTAGGAAAAGAGAGGAAGGAATATGAAGATATGAAATCGATCTTCACAGGTATATGGTGAAGAACATACCTTGTTCTTTCACGTACGCCACCTTACAGACCTATAACAGAATCAGATGAAGAACATTAGTTCTTCATGTAATAGAAGCAGAAAAATAAAAGAATAGAGGAACCGTTTTTTCTTCACGTACCTAGCAGCAGACGTTCGATCAAATGGGTTTTAGGGTTCGATCGAACATGTTATTTATAGGATTTTGGAAGTCCTAACAAGAGTAGTGTTTGATTGAGGGTAATATATCCTTAATAGAGTCCTTACTCTAATAGACACTTACTAGATTAGGTTAATCTTTCCTTGGATAAGTTCTGGGTTCGATCGGTTCACGAACTGAATTAACGCCTTAGGTCAGGGCGTGTATTCTTGAATTAACGCCTTGCATAAGGGCGTTTCTTAAAAAGCGCCTTGAAAAAGGGCGTTTCGTGTTTTAAAACACGCCCAAGATAGAGGCGTTTCTTTTACTTACCCAGTTGGTCGCGTGAGAACTGACGACCGTAGGTGTGGGCGTCCTTTCTTTATTCACGCCATTGGTAGAGGCGTTTCTTTATAAATTCACGCCTTAATAAGAGGCGTTATTTTGAATTTTGTTTTATTTCATCCAATTAACCCTATTCCTTTTTATATATTACTTCAGTAATATATATGTTTTAATTCATTTCAATTATTCATTTATTAGGGTTGCTACATTGAAACCCAAGAAAAGGCTAAAGAAATGGTAAGGCATGCATATGACATCCGTGAAGAGCAAGGTCATATCAACCTTAAGTGTGCCAAACTGATAGACTCCTCCAATCAGCTACCTGAACAAGTGGCTACCGCAACTACATCCATCCGAGCATAATTGACCATAGAGACCAATAGATCTTTTGATGCCACCTCCAATTTAGAGAGAATAGTTAATGCTACTACTTATCGACTGCTGGATGCCTCCCAACGGATGAAAGGGAAGGTGTATTCTGATGGCAACAAGCTACTTGATGCCTCATCCAGGCTTACAGACACAGTCCACACTGACATAGTTAGAATAGTCAATAGCACCACCAAAGCTGAGGCCAAATTGGATGTGGTGTATAACAAACTGGATATGGTTGGTTATGAAATTTTGGAACTCATCCGTCTGCATAAAGCTCAACTCCAACCTACTTTGGCAGACGCAGGTGATGAATGGTGCCCTCCTCCTCAAACAGAAGCCACCTCTTCTCGTTTACCAACACAAGGCTCCCAACAGAAGGCTGAGATAGAATACATCTGTGAAATGATTCATAAATGGCTCAAGGACAACAATGAAAATATCAAGACCTTACATAGGTTTGTCAGACAAAGGGATGAGCAGCTAAATCAGAGGGTTGATTCTCTAGCAGTAGCTATCTCACATCTGCAACAAGAATTCCAAGAGGCACAGATCCTTCACCTCGCGAGCTCCAACTCTATGCCTCCTCCACAGCAGCCTCCTGATGGGAATCGACGCCGAGTACTAACTTTTTATTTTGTATTTGAGTCCTTTTGTTTGCTTTTATATCCTTGGGAAAGTATATGTGCGATTGTAAGGCTTTGTAAGCCAATGTGTCATTCCCTAGGATTGTGTGGGTTTTTGTGCAAATGTGCAGTAGGTCCAGCAAGGGGGCCCACAGCCCTTTCCCATTGGGCCACCTAAGCTATGTGGGGCTGGTCAACCATCCTAGGTGGCCATCTAGAAGGTTTGAATGTCAAATTGACACATGGGGGACAAAGGTGAAAAATGTCAACATTCTACACCCACCTCCACCTACCACCCCCCCTTGGTCAAGGGGGCGCCCCCCCCATTAGATATAATTAGGATTTTTTTATTTTGTTTGAAACATTTAATATTATATAAACCCTAGGTCTAAGGGCAATATGAATCATTTGCCATTTCATATATATAGCTTGTATTTTGTGATTTAGTGAGATTAATGAAATGAAAAATTGACATTTGCCCCAAGAGAGCTCCAAGGAGGGTGCGCCCCTCTCTCTTCCTCCTGCTGTTCTTCCCCTTCCTCCAGCCCTCCATGGATTGAGTCCCCTTCTCCTGAGCCCCTCTAGCTTCCCTTTCTACTGCCGCCGCCGTCGCGCCGCCGCCACCGCCATCGGAGTTCTGTCTCCATCAGGGCAGAACCCCACCACCATGGATCTATCTTTTTATGATGTTGTCTGATCGAGCTGAAATTTTGAGAGCTTGTTCCTCTCTTTGTTAGCTTTCCATCCATATATCGTATGCCCCATTCTGATCTCGTTTGGTATTTTTCCGTCAATCTTTATACCACCCCTGTCAATCTGTCATTCTGCAGATCTACAGTACATAGTCATTTTGTTTTATTTTTGTCACCCCCTTATCTATTTTTAGAAAATTCCAAAAAATTACTTCGTGTTTCCCACGTATATCCCCTTCCACCATAATTTTCTTTAAGTCTACAAAAATCGTTTACCCATCAGTAAAAGGTGTGTTTCAGGCAGATTGCTTGCTGCTCTGTGTGTCTGTCAGTCCGGGTCAGAAAAAAAAAGTTAGTTTGCAGAAGTTGTCATTTTCAATCCGTGTGGTGGATGGAGCTGTAAAACAATTATATTGTAGATCTATGAGTTCTCTTTCCAACGGTACCAGCCACGTCTCGATCGGCCTCTGGATCTGGGCGCAAGCATTTTTACCGTCAAGGCCTGCAGATCTGTCTTGTGTGCAGGTCCGAAATTACAGTCTGAAAAAAATTCAAGAACAAGTGTCAAAAGTCAAGGTCAGGAGCCGCCCCTTTAGGGAGTCGATCAGAGACATCCTGCCAACGTCCCAGCCAAGCGGCGCCTCCAGAAGACGTCAGGAAGGCAACGTTCCTTTGGAAGCCATTGCTTGCTGTCTACCGAGTTAGCTACCGAGTTGAGTCAGCACCGAGTTAGAATAGTGCCGAGTCGGACCAGCAGGCCGAGTTCGTGCTGAGTTCGCCTCCAGATTGCTGCCCGTCAACCCAGGGTCGATCCTCCCGGGCCCCACTGTAGCCATTTACCTCCCTGCGTGGAGTGGGTAATATAATTACTGCTGTAATTAAAGTTTTTACTGTTGTTAACCGGGAGTTACCGTAACTGGCCGGGAACGTCTTCCCCACGCCCGGAGCGTGGAGGTACACTCGCTCCCCACTCTTTATCGCATTTGCTTATCTTGTATAGCTTTGAATGCCGCTGCGCGAGTAGGTTTCTAGCTAGATATACTTGTATCACCGCTGCGAGAGAGCGAGTTTGAGTGTTACCGTCCCGTGACTCGATCCGAGTCTACACGGAAAGCCGATACCCGTGACTCACGGTCGATTTCTTAACCGTGCCCGGTCCCATGTTTCCCTCGCTAAGGGACAATCGCGAGCTCGTCTAGAGTTTGAGGATCGCATTCCTAATTCAAGTCGAGTCCATGGTCCATCCCGCATCACCTCCTCCTTCACCCCCTCCTTGCTGATGACAAAGGGGGAGAAGTACTGAAGATCTTCTAAGAAGACATGCATCATCTAGCATCTAGCATGTAGTTAGCCTTTTTCATCTAGATTTTAGATTTTGCATTTAGTCAGTGCAATGTAAATGCTTGAATACATGTCTTGTTTGACCTGTATGAAACTTTGGATGATCAATGAAACAAGCTTTTTGTTGAAAAATGTTAACGTTCAGTCGTTGTGTTGAATGGATAAATTTCACTTGTTTGATGGTTCATCAACCAAATTGTGTAATGCTATATGAATGCTTTGTTATAATGATTCATGATTTTCATCATCAAAAAGGGGGAGAATGTTGTGTCCCCTGGTTTTGATGATATCAAATCATAAATCATTAGTAGATATTTAAGGAATATCTAACATATTTTGGTTTAATGAATGGACTAAACAAGTGCAAGAGAATTTCTCTAAGTGATGTCTCGACACATCTAACCATTGTCTCGACACCTCCAGAAGAAATCAAGCTGAAGCCGTTGTCTGTCCAGCCTTTGGATTAATTGATGTCTCGACACACTGGGTGAAAAGTGTCGACACCTTCGTGTGGCAACTCTGCACATGACGCACATGTCTCGACACCGTTTGACGATGTCTCGACACAGTCATGGTGTCATATCGAAACCAAGCACATTTGTCCCGGCACAGTATCGTGTTGTCTCGACACTTCAGCCACAGATCTTCAAGATTTCAATGGATGTCTCGACACATGGTGTGTAAAGTGTCAACACATGCACTGCAAGAAATTTGATTTATAACAACAATAAAAATTACAAGGTAAAAAAATTGTTGTAATAAATGACATATAAAAATGAAATTTAAATATTGTTGTTAATAAATATAAGGTATTATTATTAATAACAAAGGTTAAAATTTTGTTGTTATTTTTACAAAAATAATAACAAATAAGAAAATTGTTGTAAAAACCTTTTCATTTTATAACAAAATATTACACTTTGTTGTAATTAGTTACATCTTTATTTGTACTAACAATCTAAACTCGTTGTAAAAAACCCAAACCGCTTCTCCCGCCATTCCGCGTGCCCTCACCCACACCACCTCTCCCACATCCCGCTTCTCTCTCCCTCCGATTCCCTCCACATTCTCAACCCCTGCGATTCGTCTATATCTCCTAGAACTCCCATGCGCACGATTCCAGCCTCCTCCGCATCATCGGCAGCCAACCGCACGCCGTCTCCAGTGGGATCGCGGAGTCTACCCCGTCTGCACGCTTAAAGATCATCGTGCACTCTGACCTCCCAAGATCGCCTCCCAGGCTCACCGCCAAGGATCGAGTTGGCCGCCCAGGATCGCCTCCCAAGTTCACCGCCAAGGATCGAATTGGCCGCCCATGATCGCCTCCCAAGTTCACCGCCGAGGATCCCGTTCGCCGCCCGCCCAGAATCGCCGCCCAGCTCGCCCTGCCCTCTGTCCACCCAAGATCATCACCCACGATAACCGCCTAGGATTGCATTGGTCTCAGTTCTAAATTTTTTATTGCGAGGTGAATCTAGTGCAAATAAATTAAATATTTGATTTTTGTTGCATCCAGTTCTAAATTTTAACTGCTCCCACACCATACTATAATTGTTGCATTCAGCTTCAAATTGATTTTGTTTTGAAGGTGGATGGTACCAGTTCCAATATGATTATGACTTTCTATGTGACTATGTAGTTTAGAACTTACCAAAGAGGATGAAATGATGTTGTCTTTTTCCTGCATTGCATTACTAAGTTTTAGGTTATAGCTTGCATATATAAGATCCATATATTGTCATCTCCTCAGTGTAATTAAAATGTGATTTACTTAGGAAATTTGATTTATCTCCAACTGTTCCTACTGTTGTAACAAAGACTGCATTGCCACTGGCAACTTCCCTTCCATGGGAATTAGAAAATCTGCATGTTTTGATGGCTTGGGACAAGCTAGTCTGCACAAGTCAGCCTTATGAACATATTCTAGGACAACGGACCAGGGTTTCTTGCATATTTCTTGGGCAGTGTGATCAACAACAGTTTTTCCTCTGAGGCTTAACTCATATCCACTGATTCCTTCATTGTTAAATATTCTATTTGAGAGCATTATCTCATCTTGTGAGTTTTCATAAACACAGATAATTTTGCATCCACCAACTCACAAACTGTATTACCATGATCAACAGTTGTCACTGAAACTGATGTTTCAGCAGTCTTAGATGAATGTCGGTTTGACCTGGATGCCACATTACCAGATGTCAAAGTTTTTGTACTCTTACCCCTCCACTTTGTAGTGAGGAATCCAGATGCAAGAGATTCCAGTGCTTTAGTAGTCAACGGTTGATTTTTGGTGCTCTGTCGCCGTGCATTCATAGTCGGATGCTGCTCAACAGAGACACCATTAGAATTTCCCCAAGGCTGAGGATCAGCCAGATTCTGCCCTGTTTCAGATCGAAGTGAGCTCAACTTCAAGCTCAAATCATCCTGATTGTCTGCCACTTCTACACTAAATGTTTCACAAACGTCAAAATCTGGAGGAAATTGTGGCAAATTTAGATCAATCAAATCTCTGGGACAATGCTTTTCAGGTGGTAACTTCACCTCTCCAACACTACAAGCACTGAAACAGTTGCCACTTTGGATACGTTTACTACTCCCACTCGGACTACCTTCGGTAGACAAGTTAGTCAATACTTTACCCAGAGATGGTCCAGCATCTGCAACCACTGTGTCACTTGATTTGATGGCCTTTGACAGGCAGTTGACCTCCTTCTTCACCAGCTTCCACAATGAAAAAGAAAAATCATGACCACCAGACTCTGAATATCTGCAGGCAATCATTCTCTGGCGTTTAGAGATTGGGGACAAGTAGTTTGGTTTCCCACATTTCACCCCATGGCCAAATTGGTACTTCATACCCTTACAGGGTCAATGTTACTCAACATAAGGGTGTATTGGCCATTTGTGTTTTGTCTATTTGTTGACATCCTTTTCTTTGAAATAGTTACAACATGTTCAGGTAGTATAGATTTATCTGCTTTACTGACAAAGCTCTTGTTATTCCCAAATTTCCTGCCATCAGACAAATTGGGATCAGAATCCTGATCAGTCAAAGATATCTCTGTCGAGCTTGGCTGATCTGAGCAGGCATTCTCTGCCTCACCTGGACTAGATGGACCATAACTGAAAGTGGTGTCCACAGGTAAACTTCTCTGTTCTCTCACCCTGTATGGCGGTTCCCCTTGAACCAAACTCATATCCATAACAGTAAATTTCATTAGTTCTGAGTTGCAGATTGATAACCTCGGATGAAGATAAAAATGTTGCTGTTGATCAGATGCCCCAATATGGTCCATCTTGCTATTTGCATCCTGACCATATTCATCCTTAATGCTGCTCCCACCTTTTGGACCTTCCACCTCAATCTCAAGAAGCCTTGGGTTAGAGACCACTCTGTTCAATACATCACTCACAGAATCAAAGTAGTGCTTGCCCTTCACAAGTTTCCTTGAAAACTTTTTGGCACCTAGCATGAAAAACACCAGCGCATGCCGAGATGTTACAGAACCATGGTTTTGAGGTTGCTCAAAGTGCCACCCTTTTGCAAGCAAACGAGGCCACATAGCTTCTCAGAAAAGATCATTTGATCTTGCCCTACTCAACCTGAAATCTCCCGTTAAAAACTTGATAAGGTCTCCAGATGTGAGACCACTCCAGTGAGATCGTAGTGTTCTATACCAATGCCTACAGTGGCCTTTAGAGTGAAGACATATTCTTCTAGAGAAGTTCTGCCATCACTGAGTGCCTTTGTGGCCTAAGAAAATATATTTAAGTTTACATAGAAATAGTGGGAAAACACTCTCATCAAATATAGTAGCCATCTATGTTACAGCTAAAAATAGATAAAGATTAGGATTATCTTCAATTAAAAAAATCATCCAAAAAATGGAAAGCATGAAGCCTGCAGCCAGCCAATGCTTCAAAATGCAAAAGAAAAGAGCAAGAAAATGCATCAAGAAAGCTTTCTGAAGTGCATATATTGCACTTGGAGTAAAAGAAAAATGAGCCATTACAACATTGATATAAGAAATTTGAGATTTTAAGTCATGAACAATGTTACAAGTGCTTCAGATCCAACGACCAAGACATGAAACCAAAATGACTTGGATCCTGAGACAAAGGTGTTCAAATAACAACATATCTAGTTTTACACAAGTATATATCAGAATCTTACATGGGGATGAGCCAGATGTAGTCTTTTTTTAATATTTTCAACATGTTCAATGGGGCAGACACGAATCAGTTATACTTCCCTAAGATCACAAATGAACCCAGGATACGAGACACTCGTAGGACTCGCCAGATTCTCTGTGATCTTACAACTTTGTAAACTTGCTTTGCTACTTTTAGTGGATTCATTTGCACTTTCTTCTCATCCTAAGGAAGCATCATATTTTGTTTAGCTGTAGGGTTTGGGTTTTGCTTCTACACTTCCAAAATGTGATATCTCACAGCCAAAGAACTCAAAAGTGGTGCTCTTGCTATTTTTACAAGATATTTTCGTCATTTGTTTCCCTTTTTGTGATCTGGAATCCTTCTTCAGAAGGTCATTTCTTTGAGCAGGATGGTTCTCTGCTACTGTCTTAGATGGACTATTTGAAGGACTTAATATCTCATTTGATCGCAGCATATTTGAGACATCAAATCTACATCTAACCCCAGATTTATTATTAGCTTAACAATCCAGGCCCCATTTTCATCCAGGTGAAGATTTTCTCTCCCTTTTTTTGTGATATCATTATTCATGAAGGTGCATGTCTACGTGGACACATTTAGAAGTTGTGATTTTGTTTTTTGACAATTAATTTTACATTTAATGTCATTGAATCTTAAATAGGGAATGGACAGAAGCTGGATACAACTTAGAAATCGATTTTGCCCCGAATATAAAGCAGGGGTAAATAATTTTATGCCTCATGCACGATCTAGTGTTGATGGATTTAATAGAATCCGATGTCCCTGTGTCAAATGTATGAATGTGTACTTCCAAGATTTGAATGAGGTTGAAGATCACTTGTATATCAATGGGATGTTACAGAGTTATACTTGTTGGGTACATCATGGAGAACAGTTTGACAGAGTTAAAATTGAAAGTGAAAATCATCATGACTATGATCAAGGGCCAATAAATGAGACCAATTATGATGGTGTTCAAAACATTATACATGATGTTCAAGTTGCAGCAACCATCATTGATGATGCTCAAGAGGCATTTAATAGTGAGACCACATCTAGTAGTCAACCCTTAACTCGTGGGAGTACGAGTGGTGGTGACAAATTTACTAAATTACTAAGTGATGGTCAATCTGAATTGTATCCAGGGTGTCAGGAGTTCTCGAAGTTATCCTTCCTTATTAATCTCCTTCATGTGAAGACAATGTGTAATTGGAGTAATAAGTCACTTGATTTGTTTCTTCCATTATTGAAACGAGCACTACCACCTGGAGGGACACTACCGGAAAGCTTTTATGAGGCCAAAAGCATTATGCGTGATTTGGGTTTAGACTATGTCAAGATTGATTCATGTAAATGGGATTGCATTCTATTTTGGAAGGAATATGAGAAGGAAGAAAAATGCCCAAAGTGTGGTGAATCAAGGTACAAATACAACCAAGGTAAACAAAAGAAAGTACCTCAAAAGGTCTTACGCTATTTTCCATTGAAACCAAGACTCCAGAGGTTATTTGTTTCAAGGCAAGTCGTTGAAGACATGAGGTGGCATTCAAATAACCATGTAAATGGTGAGAAAGTACTAAAACATCCTGTAGACTCTGAAGTTTGGCGTGAGTTTGATAGAGAACATGAATGGTTTGCTCGTGATCCTCGAAATGTACGGTTAGGTCTTGCAAGTGATGGTTTTAACCCATTTGGTAATATGAGCAATTCTTATTGTATGTGGCTAGTGATATTGATGCCATATAATTTGTCACCTTGGAAATGTATGAAGGACCCATTTTTTATGTTGAGTTTACTTATTCCTTGTCCAAAGTCACCTGGTAATGATATTGATGTTTAGTTAAGGCCATTAATTGATGAATTAAAACAGTTGTGGGAAAATGGTATTGAGACATATGATGCATTCACAGGTGAAGTATTTGTACTTCATGCTGCAATTTTGTGGACAATAAATGATTTTCATGCTTATGTAAACTTGTCTGGATGGAGTACTAAAGGTAAGTTAGCATGTCCTACTTGTAATAGTGAAATATGTTCCCAAACACTGAAAAATGGAAGAAAAAAATGCTACATGGGCCATCGACGTTTTTTATTGATGGATCATCATTGGCGAAAAAGTTATAAGTTTGATGGTAGACAAGAGCGTCGTGGTCCACCCACTGAGTTGTCAGGTGATGATATATTGGAACAAATACAAGAACTTCCTGACGTGAATTTTGGGAAAACAACAAGCACTAGAAAAAGGAAGTGTTCTACAATTGAACTCAATTGGAAGAAAAAGAGCATATTTTTTGAGTTGCCATATTGGAGAAAGTTGAAACTGAGACACAATTTGGATTTAATGCATATTGAAAAGAATATATGTGAAAGTATTTTTGGCACGCTCGTGAATATCGAAGGCAAAACAAAAGATTCTGTGAAGGCTTTACTAGATATGTAGGAAATGAATATAAGACAAGAGTTGCACTTGAGAAAAGATGGTGATTCAATTGTTATGGACCCAGGATTATATGCAATGTCATTGAAGGAGCAAAAAAGTTTTTGTGAATGGCTAAAGAATGTTAAATTCCCTGATGGATATGCATCTAACATTTCTCGATGTGTGAATGTTGAAAATCGTAAGATATCAGGAGCGAAAAGTCATGATTGTCATGTTATGATGCAACGACTACTGCTAGTTGCATTACGTGGTTACTTGCATAAACATGTGTCCATTCCAATCATTGAGTTGGGGTTATTCTTTAAAGATTTATGTTCGAAGTCCCTAAAGATTGAAGTACTTAAACGGCTTGAGAAAGACATTGTGATGATTTTGTGTATGTTGGATATGATATTTCCACCTGCATTTTTTCATATAATGGTCCACCTTGCAATTCACTTACCACGCGAAGCAATGTTTTGTGGTCCAGTACACTACCGTTGGATGTATCCAATAGAGAGGTAATTATATCATTTTTTTTATCATATGCATGTTCATTTATATATAGACTAATATTTGAATTGTTAATAGGTTCTTACGTAAGCTTAAAAGATTTATTCGGAATAAAGCTCGTCCAGAAGGTTCTATTGCAGAAGCATACATCACTAATGAGTCTCTCACATTTTGTTCTATGTACTTGAATCAAATTGAAACAAGATTTAATCAACCAGAGCGAAACTATGATGGAAATCAAGAGCAATACAAAGATAAGTTGCCAGTTTTTGCACAAGATGTCCGTCCACTGGGTGGTAAGCACATGGATACTCTCAATCTTATTGACTACAATAAGATCCGCTGGTATGTTTTGAATAATTATGATGAGATCAATGATTACCTAATGTAATTACAAATTAATTATATGTCAAAAACATTTTTATTTTTTTATGAAAAAATGTTTGCCCTATGATTTTAACATTTATTATTACATCTATTAAACAGTGAACATAGAGAACTACTTGAGATGCAAGGTACGGTTAATGTTCAACAGCAGCATGAACATAATTTTGCTAAATGGGTTGAACAAAAGGTTAGTAACAAATGCTTGAAAATTACTACTTGTTAGATTAATTTATTATTTGATTGATATTATAATTTCAAATGATAGGTGAAGGGGCTAGTTAACCAAAAATGTCTCGATGTGGCAGATGATCTTTACTCACTTGCATGTGGACCCCATCAGAATATCATATATTATTCAGGATGCTTTATAAATGGAATGCGATTTCACACAGAGCGATTACAAAGAAATCGTGCAACTCAAAATAGTGGTGTTGTTGTCAAAGGGGAACATGAAGGTGTTGACATTGACTACTATGGTGTGTTAACAGATATACTTGAATTGAAATATTTAAGAGGTAATCATTTGTATCTTTTTAAGTGCAAATGGTGGGATGTTAGCAATAAGAAGCATGTAATTAAGACGGATGAGTGGTTTACAAGTGTAAACACTTCATGCACATGGTATGTTGGTGATCCTTTTGTTTTGGCCTCCCAAGTTGAACAAGTGTTCTATGTTGATGACACAAAGCTTGGTACTGGCTAGCGTGTAGTGCAACAGATAGTTAATCGAAATGTGTTTGACATTTCAGAAGATGTTAGTGAAGATGACAGCTCAAGTGATGCTAATGTTTATGAAGTTGAAGCATACCAACAATTGGAATCTGTTGAAGCATTTCACAATGTACAAGTTGATGAGAGTGAAGTTGGGCCTTTGACTAGAGATGATGTTGCTCCCTACCATGTACTTCCTGAGGAACTCTCTAGGGTATCTCTTGAAGGGTGTGATGAAGATATTTATTTTATTTGTGTTGACCCTGAAGAAGATGAAGATGTTGATGAGACACTAAATGAATATTGTTCCGAGGAGGAAGAAGCCAACTTTTTTGAATCTGATAGTGATTAGATCTCATATTTTTACAACTAAGTGAAAAGTATAGCAGCAACATGTAAATTGTATTTCAACATGACAACTTTCTTCTCTTTTTTGTTATATTTATGGGAGTCTTGATCATGTCCTTTCTACTATATTTGCATATACAATATCTGCTTGATGTGATTCAATTGTTTGAGGTTTGCATGCCTAATAAATCAGGTTTATAAACACCAAGCATGTAGAACTTGATAATTAGCCAATGTTGCTGAAGGTCTATGATATTATCTTATTCTCTTAACTATACTGATGTTCTTTGTTCGTTTATACACATAAATTCAAAAATTAGTCCTTTCCATTTATACACAAAGGGCTTCTACTCAATCTGAAGGATCTCAAGAAGGCAAGGTTTTACAGATCCAAACAGACACCTTTGTTAGAATCTGGTAAGTTTAGGGGTTGGAGGTTAGATCTTTTAGAATTCCTATAGTTTGTGTGTTTTTTTTAAATGCATATAGATGCTTTCAATCCTATTTTTGCCTTTTTCATTGTAATTTTACAGAAGTGTTAACATTACCAGAAAATAAACCTTCCTGTAATGAAATTTGACTTCAATAGCTACATGCATCATTATAAACATTTAATAGTTTAGTTGGTCAAGAAGTGGATTTACCAATCCACATATATTAATCATATTTTAAAGGTTACCTTAGTTTTATTGTATTAATATAGATACCTATCAGGGTGATATATCGTCGTTTACACATATTTGATTTTTTTGAGCAAGCCTAATAGATTCATGGTTATGACTGAACATTCATATTGTTAGAAAATGCAATGGCTGAATATAACTTTGAGAGCTGTTGAAGACAGAATAAGGAAAATAGAAAACGCGACTGATGATAATGCGATTCCCTAATTCAATGGCTAAGGTCTGGTTTGGGCTAACATGCATCAAGAAAACACAATGGTCAAACATGATTTCTGAACCACTAAAATTGAAGTGAATATGGAGTTGTATGCTAGACATGGGATTTAAACTCCCTGTTTAAAACTGAAGCTCCTGGATATTACATGTGAGACCCTATACATTGGGAAGAAGGGAGGCAAACCAAAAAAAAGGGGAAAAGAAAGTTTAAAAGGCCCTGTGTAGAGGGGTCGACCCCCCCTTGTGCACAACCCCTTATCTTCTTGGACCGGCCATTCCTAAAAGAAAAAAAAAGCATAAAAACAAACAACAATGACCATCGGTCTGAGCAAAACTAAAATTCAGAAAAGTAGTACTTATGGGCATGAATGCAGAAGATTTTTTTGGAATGCATCCACCATTAGACTCATCCATAATGATAAGGGAACCAAGGATAAGCTGGATTGAGATTGATATTGAAACTTAAGTCCTTCATTCTAATGACAGGTCATATGCGTAAGCAGAGGATATCCATTCTACTCTGATATGTCTATATCAGATACCAAGGATAGCATTTTTGTTGGTATGGGAGAGTCATGCATTTCAGATGGACACCGAGGTTATTAGTGCCGGTGGTCAATACCGGGCTGATATGGAGGAGCTCCTTAGCAAACACAAGATCTTGGAAGAGCACAATGAAGAGCTCGCAGTAATTCAGAAATACGATGATCAAGTACAGTTCTAAAAATAGCTGAAATAGAATAAGCCAAATATGAAAGAACGAATGTTGAACATTGGAACCTTTGATTTAAGAACTGAAATCCAGCTGGGACTTATGTGTATACATAAGGAAGAGTTGATGACCAAACTTGGATTCTAGACTGGCTGAGAGTCAAAATGAGTAGATTGAAAGGGATTGAATTATGAACAGAGGGTTCTGTACAACAAGTATGAGAGCAGCAGCCACCTTAACTTCAGAATATGCTGAACCACTAATAAAAAAATGACAAGTGAATGATGAAGCAGGGGTGTAGGATCCAAATCTGAACTGCAGAACAATGGAGCTTTGATATCCCTATCACCACCACAGTGACCTCAATTTCTGGGAGATGAAACTAGGTACGGTTCGGTCAGCCAGATTCTGTCATATCATATTGGAACTGCACCAGGTTCAAATGTAAGAGAACACCCAATGAAGAGTAATGCTGCTCATTGAGCAGGAGTGGAGAATAGAAGCTGTCACGCCCCGACGCGGAATATCGGGACTGGCAGTAGAAAATGCTAGTAAAGATAACAAGCTAAGCTAAGAATTAACATAACGCCATTAACATAAATAACTTCAAATATATTACAATAGCCATCAAACCGACTTAAACATAATCAAGAATAACCTCTACTTGACTCCGTTGCAAAAACTAACACAAGCTCTAAGGCATAGCTAGATGTAAAACAACTATAACAATCTTAACATAACAGGTGATACACTGCAAGTCATCACTCTGGCCCATTCCCATCTATCGGTAAATCTTCACCTGAGCTACCTGGAAAGGGGGAAAACAACTATATGAGCGAACGCTCAGTAGGTAAAAATAGGCAAGTGTAAGTAATTAACCAATTAATTACATGTTATAAGAAACGGAAGAAAAGAAATGACAAACGGATGAAACAACATAAAAAGAAAGTGCTAAGAACGAAATGAAATAACAATATGGCAGGATGATGTAACTACAAGAATAGCAAGATTATGAACAATAGAAATAACAGGAAATTGTAGGAAATTGGACAATAAATAAGAATATATAACCAAGTCAAACACGATTCAAGTAAGAGATCATTGTCATAGACATCACGCTAGTCATGCACTCGGTGCAATGCCTCACCATGTCATTACAAACTCCCATGGACACAAGTAGTTTTCGGGCGCTCTCCCCAGGACCAGACCGGGCCCCTATGATGCGTTGGCATTGATTTATTGGATCCAAGATCCCAAGTTCCGTCTAGACTTTAATCAAGTTAAATGGCCAATTATAATCAAGTATAAACTTACCTCGGAACATCCCAAGGCCAAGTTGAAGAGATACTATCCATAATTTCTGTCCAAGAGTTCAAGTTATCAAGAACCATCATGTTCTTGGATTCAAAACCATAAAACACGGAGAAAACTCGTCTCTGGATGATATGTGGTCACTACTGGGCCGCTCAAGACTTGTGCGGTCGACTATGGGCCGCACTAACAGGAACTGGGCGAAGGTTTAGCCCTCGGGAGGTCAAGGTTGAACGGTTGATAAAGGGCCGCTCTACTATATGAACGGTAAGTATTGGGCCGCTCAAGGCCAGAAGTTTACAAAATCGAAGACAGGAGATACGGGCCTGACAGAGCCGCTCATTAGTTGAACGGTCCGTTCAGCGCTGCCTGTAGGATGTACGGGCCATTACTGGCCGCACAACACATGGCCTAGCAATAATATAGAAATTCACCCAAGTGGGCTCCCGGGCTGCCATAGGCATGGTGGAACTGAACCAGAGTCCAGCCCACTGTCTACTGGTCGGCCTAGAGTCTACTGGACTGATCATATCAGGATTTGACCGAAGATGGATCAAGGATAATAGGCCAAGACTAATTGGCATTAGCCAGGGATGAACGGTCGCTATAGGGCCATTCAATGAGATATGCGGTCCACTAACGGCCGCGCATGTCTCTGTTAGTCCAATTCGGACTAACTCAAATCACATCAGTTCGATTGGGTCCAAGTTCGATTCTAGGGAATAAAAATGGTTCAAAATTAACAGTTCAGATCTAAGGGTAACAAGTATAACCCTAATAGCCATTTCAATTATAATTGATTCACAATTTAAAATTGACATTCATTGGAAAGGTTAATCAAGATCAAGCTTCAAATTAAATAAATCAGCAAGAATCATTTACTGTCATGAATTACGGTTTATTAGGTGTGTTACTAACATGCCATTAACCACTAATCTACTTACATAACATGCTATAATGACCAATTAATCTGTTCTGTTATATATGTGCGGTCGGTTCTGGACCTTACATCGCCATATACGGTCATAGATAGGCCGCACATGCCCCTGCATGTCCGAAGGCCTGCTACAGATGGACGATCGGTCGTGTGCCGCTGGAAGGGATATGCGGTTTGGAACTGGTTGCAGGATAGACATGCGGTTAGGATTCGGCCGCACGTTCCAGGGAAATGATCAGAGACAGAAACATTTACACGGTCCATAACAGGCCGCCTATCTGGGATGTGCGGTCTATCGTGTGGCCGCACAAGTCCAGACAGGTCACTGCCCCTTTCACCTTGCCCGACTCCGGCGAGATTTCTAGGGTTAGACTAAAACATGGAAATCACACGATATAAAGCATGGAATTTGGGGCTTTTACTACCAAAAGAAAGAGCACGAAAAATGCTACATGATGCATGGATCAATTTTATGTTTATAGTCTGAAATTACTACTTAATCGAAAGGGAACAATTATAACCCTAGTTCTGACATGCTTCTACTAAAACCAAAAATTCTCACAGCACACTAGTTAAAATTAGGGCTTTCTACATCAATGAAAAGCTGACACGATGATGCTTCCAACCATATATTATTTGTAGGGTTTGGCTTGCTATCACCTACCTGAATTGGATGAAGAAGGAAGGTGAAAGAAAACCCAAGACGCCGGTACACGCAGCCACTAATCGCTGGAGATCTCCCTCCATCCAACTCCTCTGTAGCCGCCACTTGTTCTAAACAATTCTAGTGTTAGAGAGCTTCATTTTTATAGGTCACACACCTTCTAGAGGGTTCTATGCGCGGAGTATTCGTCCACGCAAGTCGGGACAATGTGAACGCCGTCGCAATTGTTGACGCGAACCAATCGCCGCCGATTACACCTCCTAAGGTTAGGGTTTCGAGAGATTAATGGGGGAAAATGATCCTCTCATCCTGGCCTTTCATTTGCCACCGGTTTGGGCTCATTTGATGGAGTATTGGGCTCGAATTTCACGTTATAAGGTATGGTTAACTAACTATTTATTTTGGGCTTAAGCCACTAGTTCGACCTATTTACAAATTTTATTTGAGTTGGTCACAGAAGATAAGTTTGCTAAACGTGTTATCCTCTAGAAGAATATAATTTTTCTGGATTTTTATAAAATGGTTGAAATTTAGCTCATTCTATTTATTAAGGAATTTCTAATTAATTAATTTCTAATTAATTTCTAGGAAAAATAAATCGGGGTATTACACCCTCCCCCACTTAAGGAATTTGGTCCTCCAAATTCAATGCACTTAATAATAAAAAGAGGGAGTGGGATAGCTCACCTAGAATAAGTTAGGGTACTGTCTCCGCATAGTATCTTCTAACTCCCAAGTAGCTTCTTCAGTTTCACGCCGACTCCACTGCACTTTAACCATCGGTATGGAACGATTCCTGAGTTGTTGTTGCTTCCGATCCAAGATCTTGATCAGTCTTTCTTCACAAGTCAGATCTTCCTTCAATTCGAAGTCCATATGATGAATAATGTGAGTGGGATCATACACATATTTCCGTAACATAGACACATGGAAAATATTATGTACTCCAGATAACTGAGGTGGTAGTGCCAAACGGTAAGTAACCTCCCCCACTTTTTCCAGAATCTCGAATGGACCAATGTATCTTGGACTCAGTTTGCCCTGAATACGAAACCTTCGAATTCCTCTCATAGGAGAAACCTTTAAAAACACATGCTCACCAACCTGAAATTCCAATGCTCTCCTCCTGGTGTCGGCATAACTCTTCTGTCTTGATTGTGCTACTTGCAACCGATCTCCGATAATGCGGATGTTCTTGGATGATTCGAAAATGAGATCTGGTCCAAGCCATTGCTTCTCACCTACCTCGTCCCAACATAACGGGGATCGACAGCTTCTACCATATAAAGCTTCAAATGGAGCCATCTGAATGCTAGACTGGTAACTGTTGTTGTAGGCGAATTCAACCAATGCCAAGTGATCACTCCAACTACCTCCAAAGTCAATCATGCAGGCTCTAAGCATATCTTCCACTATCTGATTGGTCCTTTCAGTCTGTCCGTCTACTTGTGGATAGAAAGTAGTACTGAAATTCAGACGAGTTCCCAAGGACTCTTGCAATCCTTTCAAAAAATGAGAAGTGAACCTAGGGTCTCTATCAGACACAATGCTGACTGGTATACCATGTAGTCTTACCACTTCCTTCATATACAAAGCTGCCAAAACATCAACTGTACATTTAGACTTAATAGATAAGAAATGAGCATATTTTGTCAATCTGTCGACAATCACCCATATTGCATCAAATCCACTACGAGTCCTAGGTAGACCCATAATGAAATCCATGCCAATGCTCTCCCACTACCATTGGGGTATATCATAGGGTTTCAATTTCCCTGCTGGTCTGAAATGCTCGGCCTTAACTTGCTGACAAACCATACATCTACTTACGAAGTCTGTAACTTCCCTTTTCATCATCGGCCACCAAAAAGATCTTTTCAAATCCTTAAATATCTTAGTACCTCCAGGATGAATGGTGTATCTGGATCTATGAGCTTCCTCGAGGATCTTACTCTTTATCTCAGCTACATCATACACAAGTTCTTCCCTAAAATAACAATCTTCCATCATCATCCATCATGAAGTTATGTCTGTTACTCAAACTTCCCTTGATCTCTACCAACTCGGGGTCATCATCTTGTAGAGACTTGATTTCCATCAATAATTCAGGCTTAAGTTGAATCTGAGCAATCATAACCCGATCCTTGTCAACATTAAGATCCAAACTAGCTAACTGCTCCAACAATTTCCATTCTTGTAACATGACGCTTGACAACTTAGCTATAGGCTTGCGGCTTAAGGCATCTGTCACAACATTACCTTTTCCAGGATGATACTCAATGGAGAAATCGAAGTCCTTCAAATACTCCAGCCATCTTCGCTGCCTCATATTGAGTTTCTTCTGAGAAAACATGTATTTCAAACTCTTATGATCTGAAAACATCGTAAATGCCTCTTCATACAAGTAGTGCCTCCATATCTTCAAGGTGAATACCACTGCTGCTAGCTCCAAATCATGAACAGGAAAATTCTCTTCATGCTTCCTCAACTGCCTAGAAGAATAGGCTATCACTTTCCCATGCTGCATGAGTACACACCCTAAACCAATACTTGAAGCATCAGTGTATACAACAAAATCTCCTTCTCTAGAAGGTAAAGCCAAAATAGGTGCAGTAGTTAAACATTCCTTCAAGGTCTGAAAGTTTCGCTCGTAATCTTCTGACCAATCAAATTTGATCTCCTTGCGGGTTAATCTTCTCAGAGGTATCGCAATCTTGGAGAAATCTTGAATAAACCTCCAGTAGTAACCTACTAAGCCTAGGAAACTCCTCACTTCAGTCACATTAGTAGGCTTATACCAATTCTTTATTGCCTCTACCTTCGAAGGATCAACAGAAATACCTTGTTTTGTGATGATATGCCCTAGAAAGGACCTCTTGCAGCCAGAAATCACACTTACTAAACTTGGCATATAACTGATGATCTCTCAATAGTTGTAATGCCATCCTCAAATGTTCAGCATGCTCCTCCTCACTCTTAGAATAAATCAAGATGTCATCAACGAACACCACGACCCATTGATCAAGATAGGGCCGAAACACATCGTTCATCGACTGCATGAAAGCTACAGGTGCATTCGTTAGCCCAAAAGGCATTACTACAAATTCAAAATGCCCATACCTGCTGCGGACGGCTATTTTATAGATATCTTTTTCCTTAATTCGTAACTGATGATATCCAGATCGAAGGTCGATCTTAGAAAAATACCGAGCTCCTGCTATCTGATCAAATAACTCATCAATCCTTGGCAATGGATATTTGTTCTTGATAGTCAAATTGTTCAATTACCGATAATCGATGCACAACCTCATCGAACCATCCTTCTTCTGGACAAATAATACAGGGGCTCCCCACGGGGAAGTACTTGGACGAATGAACCCTTTCTCAAGCAATTCCATCAACTGCTGCTTTAGTTCCCTTAGCTCCGTAGGAGACATATGATAAGGAGCTTTGGAAATAGGGGTCGCACCAAGAATTAGATCAATAGAAAAGATAACTTCCCTTTCAGGAGGAAGTCCTGGCAGTTCCTCAGGAAAGACATCTGGAAAATCTCGAACGACAAAAAAGTCCTCAATCTCAATCTTCTGCTCAGGGGTCATAAAAATAAAGGTTAGAAAAGCCTTACATCCTCTCATCATCAGCTTATCAGCTCGAAGAGTCGAAATAAGTGGAACATGCTTATGGTGTCTAGTTCCTATAAAAGAAAGTCCATAGTGTCCAGTGAAAGACACAGAACTAGATCTGCATTAAACATTGGCCTCATACTTAGCCAACCAATCTACTCCTAGGATTACGTCATAATCCTTCATGTCCATGCAAACTAAATCAGTTGATAGGTTTTGTTCATTGATCATGACCTTACTAGAAGGATAGAAATACTTAATTGCTGATCCAGAACTAATAGGGGTCGAAATCTGTAATGGAGAATTCATCAAAACTGGCTTCACAGCTAAAGACTTCGTAAATCCATGAGAAATAAAAGAATGAGTGGCACCAGTATCAAAAAGAACAAAAGCTGATTTGTCATGTATAATAAGAGTACCTTCGACGAGTCCACCCTCTTCGGCGGGTCCTATCTTGTCTTCCTGTAGAGCCTGGAGCTTGCCTTGCTGCTTCTTGAATCCTTGTGGTTTCACCGGGGTAGCTTGTGTAGACACGCCAAAATTGATACTATGTTGATCAAATCTCATGTCACTATGTTGACGCCCCAAAGTGAACTTCAATATTTCTATAATATAAAGTTTTTCTCTTTTGTGCGGGTTTTTATGATGTTTCATGCATTTTTGTAATTAACGACTCAAAGAGGGGCGTGATTTAAATAGCGACCTAATCTGGGGCGTGTTCTCAAGAAAGGATGGCTGGCGTTAAGGGCGTCAATTTCTGGTATTTTACGAGTCCCACCACGATTGAAAAATAAAGAATTAACGTCCTTCCTTAGGGCGTGTTTTCAATTAATGCCTTTGCTTCAGGCGTCGTCTCATAATTTTCAGAAAAACAAAGTTTTTATTACTAAAATTGAATCCACGAGTTGACGCCTTTGTCCCAGTCGTGTTTCTAAGTAACGCCTTAGGGCACGTCGTCAATTTTAATTGAGGCCCTTCTGAGGGTCGTCTCTTACCCTTCCGTGTCCGGTTTGAACACACCTTTCCTGGAGAGTTCCTTGCCTTGATTAATCACTTGCTCGATCTGGGAACTAGAGTCCTTGCCGTTAATGATCATTGCTTATTCTTATCCCATTAGAATACGGTTTTGAACCCTATAAAAGGATGCCCTGGTTTATCTCGATTAAGGTTAGACGGTGCTGGCGATTGAAGTAAAACGGGCTGGTGATTGAGGTTCCTCCTCCTGTGCGATCTCTTTGAAGGCTCTCTGCTGCCTCCTACTGCCGCAACCGAAGCATCAAGTGTTTTCCCCCTTTACTGTTTACAGGAACAGTAGGGGCCTACTTTCTCGTGTTTGTCTGTTCCTATCATCTCATCATCAATCACTATATTCATCCTTTGCATTAGTTTTTCTCTGCATCATATCTCTTTCCCTTTCCCTAATTCTCTAGGGGTTTTTTTAAAAATCAACAAAAGGTGCACACTTTATGCTCCTCTTTCATCATCATATTATTTATTTGGATTGATACTACACACACTTGGCTGATCCCCTCTTCTTTTGATTATTTGTTCTTTGATTAAGGGTAATCAAGAGGAAAACCCCCTTCATCGGCCGGCCGATAGAAGGAGGAGGAAGGAATTTACATCCATCCCGCATATTTTCACCAGGTATTCACGATCAACTTCCTTTATTTTTGAGGTAACCCCTCTGGCGATCACTCTCCTTGTTAGCACCTCGTGCTGCATTTGCTTAATATATGCTTTTTTTTATTTTTTTTATGAATTTCACGGTTCACAAATTGGCGATCACGGTGGGACTTCCACTATTTTTCTGTTGATTACCCCTTTCCTATTGGCACCCTCGCGTGCCCTTTCCCATTGGCACCCACGTGTGCCCTTTCCCCTTTCGCACCCACGTGTGCCCTTTCCCTTTGGTACCCACGGTACCCCTCCCTCCACTGTGCATACTGCACACTCCGGGATCAGCCAGTCCTGTGATTTTCCTAAATTAACGCCTTCTATAAAGGCACTTTTTGATTTAACGCCTTGATCCAGGGCATCATTTTTCTGTTTAACGCCTTCTGCCAAGGCATCTTTTATCGCATCTCTTGGTTTTTACTCTATCTGTGAATTCGCGCCCTTCCCTGCGGGCGTCCTTTTATTGATTAGCGCCTCACATCAAGGCGTGTCTTTCTTTTGAGCTTGTGCACCACTCATATTTGACGCCCTCTTTCAGAGGCATCCTTTTCACATACAGCGCCTCACACTAAGGCACGATTTTCACTGTCTGTGAGCACTTCACCGTGATTCACGACAGCCACGCTGTCGTTTCTTCTATTAGTAGCGACTGTTGGCAGGTCGCCTCTTTCCTGTGCGTTTGCAGAGCCTTGCTTCCTGTGTTTATTCATGCTAGATTGATTCTTATATTCATCACTTGATTATATTGGTGTGATCTGCTTATCTTATACTGCATTTTGTGGCATTTGGTTGAGAGACCTCCTCTCTCTACACTAGGATTCCACACACCTCTCTTGGAATCGGGACAACCCTCCATTGAGAATTCCGTCTCTTTGGATCGGAAATCCCTTTTCCAAGACCTCCGTAAGTCCCCGCACCCGTGGATTCCCTCACGGACGCTGGGCTGGTTGTACCCTTGAAGTATCCGGAGTTCAGAGAACCTATCGTTGGTGAGAAAAGAGAAAGAACCTAGTTGACACGGAGGCTACACTTGGATCCAAACTAGGCTTCACTTTGCAAAGAGGAGTGAATTACTCTGCAATTAAACCACTCTAAGCTCAAACATAACACTAAAATCTTGCGTTCATCTCAACTTGATTGCATAAATTTGGTTGGGTTAAGTTGCTTAAGTCTGTTTCGATTGAGTGATTGTTGTGTGATAATTCCTTCATAAAGATTTCTCTCTTCTTAAGCATGCAACTCCGATCAGGTAAGATCATCAACATGGCAAGTTATGGATACTCCTATGATGATGTGGAAGAGAATATTTTTGATCAATCGTATGAAGCACCCCTCCAAGATTCCATCTATCATGAGGGGAATTACCCTCCTCCTCATTCTCATTATTCTCAAATTCATGTGGTTGACACCACAACTCACGAGGTTGAACCCTCTTCTCAAGCTTTACCATCCAATCAGAACACATCGGGGAACAGCTCCCCTTCTTTCAACGTCAATGATTTAATTCATGCATTATCTCAATTGGACGATTCCCAGCGGCAGGCAGTTTCGGCCGCTTTGAAAGGGAAATATGTTCCCTCTTCATCTTCCAATCCCCCTCCGGCCGCGAGTGGCCATCACGTTGTTAATGACCAGGCGGTCTTGCACAAACCCCCCTCTTGCCCACCAAGGCCTAGTGCGGCCATGCCGGCCCAACAGGCAAGTTATTCCGCGGCTAGGCCCCAATTCTTTCAACCTTATCAAATTCTAAGGACGCCTATGCCAAATACCTTCATTCCAAATTCGGCCCCGGTCGAGTCAGATACTAATGCTCTACTCCTTCAGAAATTGGCTAGCATGGAAGAAAAACTCAACAAGGTTACTGCTGCCAAGAATGCTCCAGAGATCTCTCTGCCTACATTGCCAGTTTTTCACTTACCACCTTCTAAGATGCCGAACTTTCGGCGATACAATGGAACTGGCAATCCTTTTATCCATCTGAAGGATTTTATGTATGAGACTTCTTTCTGGCACGGCAACAAGGCCTCACTGGCTTATTTGTTTAGAAGATCTCTAGAGGGACCAGCCCTAGAATGGTTTTATTCATTGGATCCGGCAGATGCTAGTGATTTCGATGTGGTTCATAAGAAATTCCTGCAAAAGTATAGGGATCGGGTCGGACTCTCTCTATCTGTTACAGACTTGGTTGCAGAGAAAATGAAGCCCGAGGAGGACTTCATCATATTTGCTGATAGATGGCAGTCAATGGCCGAGAAGTTGAAAGATACCTTATCAGAACCGGAACATGTTAAGATGATTATATCCAATGCAACCCCTCAGTCCGGCATATACTGGCCATGAATAGATTGACCACCATGGAGGAGCTCTATGAAAGAGCTCGTTATATTCAGACTCAAATGAAAGATTCACCCATCATGGGCATGTTTGAGCCAAAACCAAGGTTGGTTAAAAAGAATACGAATGTCAACAGCAGCGGGCCCACAACTGAGGGCACAATAGCAAATGAGAAAGTTGGCGCGGTCGGCAACCCCACACCCCATCACCTATCTAACCCACGACCCCCACCACCTCCACAACAAAGCACTCTCTTCAACTCACCACCACAACACCGATTCGCACCTCAACCTTCCTTTGCTCCACCACAAAACCAAACGCCCCGCGCTAACCCTCCAGCTCCGCAACAATACCACCAAGTACCACCACCCGCCAACTATGACCAACAACAGCAACAAAGGAGACCACTAGGCCCCAAAAGAGCCCACTATCCTCCACTGCCAGAAAGTCTCCCGGATATTTTCAATGCCTTAATGGCCGCCAACTTGCTCATGCTACCAAAGGAAAGGGCAGCGTGGCCCGCTAATGTTGACACGTCCCGCTACTGTGTCTTCCACCGCTCCCCTGGTCATAATATTGATCATTGCTTCCACTTCAAGGACTACATTTATGATTTAAATGACCAGAGTGGCATTAATTGGGATGAGATGAGACAGTTTATCGCCACTATGAAAGAAAGAAGGCCTCCTCGGCAGCAGCAGGCTCAGCAGCCGCAGCAACCAGCTCCACAAGTACAACAGCAAGCTCCGGCAGCTCAGCAAGATATGGGAATCGTCCACAACCCATTGCCGGAGCACCGAGCAAATCAGCATGTGAACCCAGTCACGTCTCTTCATGAAGTAGAGAGAGGGCAGGGATGGCATGAAGAAAACGCCTCTGTCGGGGCATTTAATCATAATCCAAATCAACCTCCGCGCCTCTTGCGCACCCTTCCGTCTTCCTCTACTCCCCAATTAAGCCGTTCCCTTTTGCGCCCCGCTAATCCACTTGCTCCCACCAATTCTCCATCCTTGCCAACCTGACCTCTCCTTACCCACCTACCGCCTCCGCAGCCTACCATGCAGCAAACTTCGCCATCCACTACTAACCCTTCACATTTGCCGTCTAGACCACTCCTTATCCGCTCACCACCAACACCTGTCACATGCACCACCACTACTCCCCCACCGGCAAGGATCCCTCCACCATCAGTTTCCCCATCTTTTATACCCAGATCTCTCCTCATTCCGCCCACTAACTCTTCTCACACTCGGGCACCCCTTCCTACTCCTACGCCTCCTACGGGGGCTTCCTCATTGAACTCCTCACCAACACCCCCTATGGGGTCGCCTTCTTTAAACACCTCTCCACCGCTTTTTAAAGCTAATACACCCTCCTCTTATTCCAATCCTCCCTTACTTGCCCCGACAGAGGCACGGCAAAACGTGGCACCGCTCCGCAGTGGACGGATGTTCCAGCGCGTCTTTCCCCAGAGAGAGCAAGAGCACGTGCAGGGGCCTAATGAATAAGAACAGGAGCAAGAGTCTGTGCCGGGTACTCAGTATGATTTATTAAAGCATCTTGACCGAACTCCAGCAAGAATTTCCATTCTGGAATTGATCAAGAGGTCAGTCACTCACCAATTAGCTCTGAAGGAATATTTGCAGAAGGTCATGGTCAATGAAGACATCCCTGTCGAGCAGATAACCACAGTATTAACGCCCGCTAGCAGTCAGCCGGCGATTACATTTCATGAGCATGAACTGGCACCACTCTCAGCAAGGAAATTTGCTCTATGTATTATGGTGGATATTAATAAGGTGGCGGTGAAACAATGTCTGGTGGACACTGGGGCATCTATCAATGTTTTGCCACCAAGCACTTTGAAGATGTGCGGCATTCCCGGAAATCAGATTCGGCCATCTACCATAACAGTCACAGCATACGACAATACCAAGAAGCCTCCTCTAGGCATGATCACATTAAAAGTCAGTTTGGGTCCAGCCACAATCACGGTCGATTTCCACATTTTGGATATGGATCCAACATTTAATGGCATTCTGGGCCGCCCCTATATTCAATAGCTCGACGCAGTGCCCTCCATAAATCATCAGTGCCTCAAGTTTCCACACAAGGGCCGCATCATCAAAGTTACCAGTATGCCAATTCTGCCAGAGGAAGATATACACTTGGCTTCATCAGTTCCTTCCATCTGGCCTGCCAACAAGCCGTTGCTGTCAGTGCTGGACATCCCTCACCCAAGGCCGATGCCACCTGAAACAGTCACAACAGTTGCTATGACACCCCTAACTTCCAAGGGGAAGAAGAAGAAAAGTATGATAAACACCCCGGGATGGAATATTCTGATGAGAATGGGGTACCAGGTTGGCAAAGGCCTGGGTGTCAATTGTCAAGACAGAACTAAGCCTGTCAAGCCACAAAGATTGATTGCACGGGGCGGCCTAGGCTATAAATGACCAAACAAGGATGAAAATGAACCATGGGCAGTCATGACCTCCACCCTGAAGACGGATCGCCAACCGCTTACATGGACATTACAGACACATTTTATTAAAGGTGGCGTCCAAAATAATGAGCAGACTACAATAATCACTTCCATGTTAGACTATCAAGATGTTCATGCTAGACAGTTTGCTCAACATATTGCTCCACTGGTTACATACAAAGCCCTGGAATCTCTAAGGCCTGATAAGAGAAGGAAAATGGATGATCCAGAGTGTGACTGGTATAGATGGTTTGATATGAATGACATTACTATTACCTTAAGCCGTCTCTTCATGCCGACAGATCCGGAATGGCCGCCACTGATCCATGATTTGATTGAAAAACCTGTGGTGATAACAAACAAAAGGCAGCTGCTGAGTGATTATACGGACACTGGAGAGCCCGATGTACCATATGAAGAGGGATTTACAATAGACAGGCTGTGGGCCGGCCTTTTCTCTCTCAATGCTATGCATCCGTCCCTTCTAGCTTCTCTACATTCTCAATTGTTCTCTCGCGTGCCGAGACCGCCGCCAATTATGATCAGCTTTTCTCCATATTCAATGCAAGTCTCTCTTTCAATTCCTCCCTTGCTCCTCGAGCAATTCTCCAAACTCTCCATCACACCCCCACGCGGGTCATCTCTGATTCAATCTTTCTCCAAACTTTCAATCTCCACTCCTCCTGCTATTCTCCCTTCACATTGCTTTCTTCTAGAAAAGGAAACTAAAAATGAAGATAAAGATAAAAACGAAAAAAAACGCCAAAATACCAACTCTTCAGTCCTCCATCTCCATTGAGGAGACTTCTTATCTCTCTTCTGAGTGTGTCCCGACCCAGGGGCCACTCTTCCATGATTCATTGATAAATCTTTTCTCCCCCTCTGGTGAGGGGTCCTCGTCTATATCACCTCATGTATCCACTTTTTCACCTCCTTCCTTCAATCAAGCTAGTTGCTCTTCCTCCTCCAATAATAAAATCCATGGGGTAGTTTCACATAAGAAATCCAGGGGTAAGCAGATTCCCCGCAGATTTTTGTTGGAGTTAGCCAGAAGGTGCCAGGCTTGTTTAGCTCTTCCCGAATTTGTGGAGAATCCGATTATCCTGCCAGAATTGGAATACGAGGATACTTGTGTTTCTTGTGAGGGTTTGGGTGTCTATGAGATTATGAATGATGAAGACCCTATTGAAGAGGGGGATGAAAGTTATGAAGAATATGACGACGAGGCTGACGCTTTTGCTAGTGGCATGAGAAAATTTGATGAACCATCAGCCTCAGTAGAAGAGCCCACCAAAGAAATAAATTTGGGTACGGAAGAAGATCCAAGGATTGTCCTCATCAGCAAGAATTTGCCGCCTTCCGAAGAGGAAGCGCTTATTTTGGTACTTCAAGAATATAAGGACACGTTCACATGGAGTTATGAAGATATGCCTGGATTAGACCCTGCGCTCGTTGAACATCGGCATACACTTAAGCCAGGGTCTGTCCCGGTCAAACAACGGTTGAGACGTTTCCACCCTAACATGGCTTTAAAGATGAAAGAAGAGGACGACAAGCTTCATAAGGCTAGGTTTGTTAGAGTTGTCCTCTATCCGAATTGGGTGGCTAACATCGTCCCGGTCATGAAGAAAGATGGAAAGGTTCGGATCTGTATAGACTTCCGGGACCTCAACCGTGCGTGTCCTAAAGATGACTTCCCCCTCCCTCATATTGATGTTTTGATTGATAATACGGTAGGATTTGAGACTCTCTCCTTTATGGATGGCTTTTCGGGTTATAATCAGATTCGCCTGGCTGAAGAAGATCAAGAGAAAACATCGTTCACTACACCATGGGATACTTACTGTTATGTGGTCATGCCTTTTGGACTCAAGAATGCTGGAGCCACCTATCAGAGGGCTATGATGGCAATTTTTCATGATATGATCCATATTTATATTGAGGTATATGTGGACGACCTAGTAATAAAATCAAGGACAAGGATTGAGCATCCTGGGGTTTTAGCTAAAGTCTTGCAAAGATCACGAGAGTATCAATTGTAACTGAACCCCAAAAAGTGTGTATTTGGTGTTTCATCAGGGAAGTTGCTTGGGTTTATTGTCAGCAAAAGGGGAATTGAAGTTGATCCCAACAAGGCGAGGGCCATCAGAGATATGCCTCCTCCCAAGAATTTGAAGGAAGTTCGAGGATTAATCGGGAGGTTGCAATTTATCCGTCGCTTTGTCTCCCAGCATTTACAAAGATGTAGGCCGTTTTACGAGCTTACTAAGTCGGGGGTCAAGTTTAATTGGGATGACAAGTGTCATCCAGCTTTTGACGGATTGAAGGATTATTTGGCCAATCCTTCTGTCCTGAGGCCGCCAATTCCGGGCAAACCACTTATCCTCTATGTTTCTGTCCTGGATGACTCTGTAGGTGCTGTCCTAGCTCAAGTGGACGAAGAAGGGAAGGAGAGGGCAGCATACTACTTGTCTAAACTTCTCAACCCTTGTGAGCAGAGGTACTCAGCCATGGAGAAGATTTGCGCTGCTTTGGTCTGGGTGGTTCAGAAGTTAAAACAGTATTTCTTAGCTTACGAGGTTTACCTCATTGCTCACATGAATCCTGTTGTGTATGTGATTTTGATGATTACAAAATGCCTTTGTTGCTTAGCCTTGTGTGTGAATGCTCTTCACTTGAATTGGTTGTGGAAATGATCATAAACTATTTCTATTGGGATATCATCATGTGGATGCATTGTAATTCTACAAGGCTTATCATCATGTCAATGCATCTATGACTCTTTGAGGTTCATACGTGCTTTGAGGTTAGCACATTACATATACAATCCATCTACACTTGGTGCGGTTGCTCTATCTTCAATGTGAAAGGCCTTTGTGAAAAGCACACTCGAGCATCATGTCCTATTGAGCCTCATGTCATGCATGTATACTTTAGTAATGCTAAATTAATGATTGAGATGCAAATATCATTGCTTGCCCCCAAGGTAATGATGTGTGGTTTGAAAGCTTGGATGATGATCAAATTAAATGTGACTCAATATTGTTCTATGTGGCTTGGCTCCTTACTCTTTGAATTCCACATGCATACCATCAGTCAATGGAGAATGAGATTTTGAATTTCATGACTATGTGTATGAATGATTCAACCAATCAACAAGAAATGTGAATTCAGGTAAAACAATGAGGTAAGTGTTGTTATGTGGATTTAAATGGATATCTCGTTCATCATTCACTCTTGGAATAGGTTCAACGAAGCAATTTATTGTGAACATGGTCATAGTGTTAATGCTTGATGTAAAGATCTTAATTGTCAACTAACACCTTGCATTATCATGTTTTTCAGGATGAAAAATCATGGTTGATCTTCATGGGATTATGGTAACATTTAATCAATTGTTTCCCTTTGGTTTGATGGAGGTTTTAGTTATTTTTCAAACTCAAACTGTCTTACAGTCATCACCATTTTCAATCCCACCGTTGGATCTCCCCATAAAAATTATATGTTGTAGCTCTACGAGTTCTCTTTCCAATGCCTCCAGTCTCGCTTCGATCGGAGTTCGGAGCTAGGAGAAATAATTCCTGCCGCCGGAGCGCGCAATGCTGTTTTTTATGTAACCTGCCTGAAAGGGTCGACCCTAAGGGTCGACCCCTGTAACACAAGGTGCTGTTTTGTGTTTTCCAGCAACCTGTTGCCCGAGGGTCGACCCCTTCCGGACGGGACTTCCGAAAGTGTTTAAAATCCATTGAAAACACTTTCAAACATTACCATACTACCCCCTATTAGTTTCTATTGTTATTAAGGTGTTTTTAACATGTATTAGGAGGGTTTTTTGAGTCTTTTCCCCACCCCTTAAGTTGCTTATATAAGAGTTACGAATTTGGGAGTTCAAAAACCCTAATGCTCATTTTGTTCATTCGTATAGGTGAAGAAAAGGGGAAAACGTGGTGGAGCTCTTCCAAGGAGGATATCATCTACATCCGTGAAGATCTGGAGCTCGTGGAAGAAGAAGAAAAGGAGCGGATCGAAGAGAGGATCAAGAGGACGTAAGAATCGTCGTCATTCGGCTACCCTCCAACTCGTGGTTCAAGGAACATCATCAACCGGCCTTGGAAAATAAAGGGGGATCACTTCTATGTCTTCTATCAGTTCTTTGTGATATCTTCTATGATCTCTCACTTTTGTGTTTTTGTTTGAGATTGCTCAAGTTTTTGAATGATTATCTAAGAGGGGCAATATATATATATACATGTTCATTTGTTCATCTATTGATTGGCCTCTTATTAGTACTACGTTTTCATCCTAAGCAACAAGATGAACTAATGCTTTCATTTCTCTTGTAGAAGAAGAAGATGGAGGAGTGCGAGCAACAAGGATGAGAGTAGAGGGGTTTATGAGCCAAATTAATTTTCTGATATATGCAGGCTTGATTTGAAGCTTATCATTTCTATCTGTTCTTTCAGGTGAAGAAGAAATTGGAAGAAGGTAAAGACGTGCATTTCAAGGAGACGAAGAAGATGATGTCTAAATCATGATCATCCATCAACAAGCAAGGAGAATCAGATTCTGCTGAAGAAGGGGGAGCCTTATACTTGATGCAACTTTCCAGTTTTCATCTATATATTTTGTTTGGGTGTCATAGCATATATGTGTGTTGATTCATATACATTTGAAATAATACTTTGTGTGGGTGTTCGGAGAAAGGGGTCTCCGAGTGTGTGTGTGGTCTGTTGTGTGTCGATTGGTGCGGAGTATATCTGCGTGTGTTGTAGGGAGTTTTCTCCTGTGTGGTCGTGTAGGCATTATCCTACGTGTGTGTGGACAGAGTTGTGTCTCCGTGTGAAGTATACAGTTCGGGGTGTGTTCCCCAACGTGTGTGTATGTGTGTGCTGCTGTGGCAATAGTTTGAGGCGAGGCCTCGTGTGTGGTTTGCTGCGAAAGCAGCGTGTGTGTGTTGGGGTTCTTCCACGTGTTGCTACACTTTGTAGCGTGTAGTGAAGCCTCACCGGTTTGATGAGGGGTGGACGTAGGGAGCCCGTCGTGGTCTCGAACCACCTTAAAAATCCCCGTGTTTTATGGTTTGATTTGTGTGATTGTGTGTTCTCTACTCTCTAGTTATGTAATCGTGTGAGCTCGGTGAGATTGAGTGAATTAAGTTTAAAGTTGTTTAGATTAATTTCCTCAATCCTATCAATCTTGTAAATTCCGCTGTGTGGTAGTTTGTGTTTTTAATTGGACATAGTTGTTAGCAGAAGGATCTATTCACCCCCCCTCTAGATCCGTGTTCCTGCACTACGGGACCCAACAATTGGTATCAGAGCGAGGCTCTGTTGTCCCTAGATCTTGCGATCTACAGAGTGATCCTAGTGCATTCCACAATCATGAATTTTTCTACTGAACATATATCAATGAACTGTTTGCCAATCTTCACTGGTTTGAATTTTAATTCATGGCTAGGCAAACTGTGTATGGTGATCAATTCTATTAATCCTAGTCTTTGGAAATTGATTTATCATGGTCCACACATATTACCTTTAGATGAGACCAAGTGGTCTAATCAGGATAAAATGATGCATCATGATAATGTTACTGCTTTGAGTTTATTGAAAGCTTTTGTAAGTAGTAACAAGTATCCATTTACATCTTCGTGTAGGACGGGGAAGGAGCTAATGGACCGGCTGATCAAAGCTCAAGAGAAGGAAAGACAAAAATGTCTCATGGCCGATGATGCTGATCAACAAAGTGACAAAAATTACAGAAGAGGTAAATTCTGATTCTGAAGAATTTACTCTTGACAATCTTGTTGAAGCTTATGATGAGTTGGCAAAACAATATAAGAAAGTCAAGTCAGAAAACAGAAAATTGAAAAAGAAATCTGAAAACTTGGTCCATGAAAATGGTTCTTGTAATAAATGTTCTGAGCTTGTTAACTTCAATGATCTTTTAGAGCATGATGTTAAATGTCACAAAGAAACCATTGCTTGTTTGAGAAATGAAAATGTTGCCCTCAAAAATACAATTGATCAATTGGAGAAAACTGAAAAAGATCTAAGAAACAAAATGGAGTCAAACTCTATTGATCATGATATTTGTAATGAATTGATTATGAATGATAAACTTGCAAATGAAAATGAAAAACTCAAAAAGGAGAATAGTGCTATGCTAATTCAGATCTCCCTGCTTGAAAGTAGATTGAAAAATCTTGAAAAACTTGAAAAGGGGAAATCTGTGATTGTTGATGAATTTGACAGGATGATTGTTTTAGAACAAAAGATGGAAAGCTACCAAACCATCAATGCTCAATTGAATGAAAAAGTCATTTCTTGTGAAAATGAGATCATTTCCTATGAATTGCATATTTCATCACTTGAAAAAGAAATTCTTGATCTGAATGCTTCTTTGTGTAAGTTTGTGAATGGGGAAGAAAATCTGAACAAGATATTGGGGACTAAGGTGAATTTCCAAAGAGAAGGGCTGGGCTATAATCTTGTGAACAAAAAGAACTTTGAAAACAAAGTCTACACATCTTTTGTCCATGGTTCTAATATAGCCAGCACATCAAATGGGTCTCCAAATCAATCTGTTCCTCAAACAACAAAGCAATCAAATAAAAGTCTGAAGAAGAAACAAAACCTGCATCAAAAGGCTAAAAATGTTGTTGGTGTCACGATGAATGCCATGAAAAATCATGTTGCACACACACATGCATCCATAAAGAAAATCTCATGTTTTTATTGTGGTGAACTTGGTCATATGATGCATGATTGCTTTTTGATGAAATCGGATGATTTGAAAGCATGCAAAAATGAACTTGTTTCCAAAAGAAAAAGGGATGGTTGTTTTACATGTGGAAAGCTAGGACACCGTGTGTCACAGTGTTGGCAAGCAAATGAAAGAAAAATTTTCAAAGTCAAAAATAATTATACTTTTGCAAACCCATAAAAACTTCATGCTCATCCTGTTGTGAAGAAGAAATATCTCCATGCTTATAGTGATAACATTCATGTCAAATCACCGAAATTTGATTGTCATGTTTCTGAGAATTCTGTGAAGTTTCTTGGTTGTTATCATTATTGTGGTGAGTTTGGGCATACCATGAATGTTTGCTCCTTAAAGTATTTTGATGATATACATGCCCAAAAACAGTGGAAGGCACCCACTAGAGGTGCAACTAACCATCCGGGACCCAAGAAGGTTTGGGTACCCAAAACAACCAAATGAGAACTTTGTTGCAGGATTGCCATGTGACCAAGAGGAAGGCTTTAAGTCGACTTGGCCAGTTCTGGGGTGATGCCTTGGTTAACATAGGCTTGTCCTTGATTTCACACTGATTTGTAAGTTGGTTGTTCATGTTTGTGCACATCGATTGTGTGGATTCTAAGTTCATGTTGCTGGAATTTAAGTCTCTAATATGCAGGTTTGAAGAGGTTGTCTTGTGTGTTTTTGTGCATCAACTTTGTCTACACATGTGCTTAGACTTGACTCTTTACACTCTTGGGCTACACTTGAAATTTCTGAACTGAACTTTAAACTCATGTCAGCTTGAGTGAACAACTTGTATTGAACTGAGATTGATATGAATTGAGCTCTTTACAGTGCAGGTTTGATAATGACCATCAACCCCTGAAATCATGGTAAGAATTCAAATGTTTGAATGTATCACCGTGTGCCTAGATGGAGTTTAATTCATGTTTGGCTTTTCTGGGCTCAGATTAACTGTCTTAAGCAGTTTTACTTGTTCCTAAGTTAGTGTCGAAAGGCCCATCTTGAGGACCGATTGGTTTGAACTTTTAACCCCATTACCCTAGAGGGGTTTTGGAAGGGTTTTGGCATGGGGTTCTTGATCTTGTCATATCCTTATGTGCTGCCTTATATGAAATGCGAATTTAGGGTCTCAATGGAACTCCTTTGGCTAATATCGATATATTTCCTGCATGAGAGAAAGAAAGGAGCTTATTGATGATGAAGATGACAACAAGCGAAATAGAGCAAAGAATCTGAAAATGTCAATAAAGGTAACTCAAGACAGAGGTGAGGAAATAAAGTGTTTGTTTGAAGCTCTTTAATCTTGATGTTAATGCCATATCTTGACAGACAGTGATTTTGAAATCGTGAATACTCTTTGGTTGCTTTTGACCATGTGGAAAATGTATGTTTGGCTGAATGACATTGGAACATCTGAGCAGTATATATGAGAGTGTAGCTATTGAATGCCTTTTGCTAAACTCCAGATGTCAAATGTGCATACATTTGTTTCTGATCATCATTTCAATGATTACATGGTATATAAAATAGTGACATGATAGGTCAAGCCTATCTGAAAGCTATCACCATGCGTGAGAATATGCCTCCGCCCGGTACCATGAATCATTTATGCATATGGCATCCAACTTAAATGAATTTTCTGAAATCATGCATTGATTATGGGGGAGTTTTACATGCTGAAATTTTGAGATTGATGTTTTCCATTCTCTCAGCATGATGATGTTGTTCTGTGGCTGAACTTTTTAAGGACTGAAGTTGATCAATGTTCCATGGTCTTTACCAATGTGCCACTCATCTTTTTGGTTAAAAGCAGAACTGTTTTCAAGAAAAGTTCATGTGATGGTTTTGATGCTCTGAATTCTCTTTTCAGAATAAAGTGGTGTCCTCACATTTCAACATTTGGTAATGCATGTCATGCATTAGTTGCATTAGGTGCATATAGAGTGTCATGTGAAAGCTGGAATCGTGCATCACATTGCATATTTACAAATCACTCTCTACATATCATTCACATAGTACTTTTGGAAGATGAAGCTCATCGTGTGTCTTATTGCATAGTTGGCATTTCTAGCATGCATATAGTGGATATTTTGAAATGCATCATCTTGAACATTTCATGTTGCATAAATGCCAAAAAGAATACTTTCAACATTGGTCATCATATCTTTGGAGCCAACATTTCAAGCATTGAGATTGCATACCTTTTCATTTTACATTGCATATGCATATCTCCATTGTATGCTTGCATGTTATTATATGCTATTCAACCCCTTCCTTTAAAACTTCCAAGACCAAACACTCCATTGTTAAATAATGTTGCATCTGAGTCTTAACAAGTGTGTTTCATGTCAAACTCTTAAGGGGAGCATTTCATGCTTATTGCATTTACATAGGGGGAGCTACACTATCCTGTTTTAAGTTAAATTTTCTCCATACATGTTAAATCAAATTCGTACACTTCATGCACTTTAATGTGAAATTGAGTGTTATTCATAAGGATATAGGAATTTCATTTCAACACTCTAAAGTAATTCAACTTGCTGCATGGATGATAAGAGACAGTTGAGGAAAAAGCTGCCTGCCTCCACATACAAAAAAATTGGTTGGAATGAAAGGCAGAGCAATGCTAAGTCTCACTGAGTAAACTGGGCACATGTCACCTGAGACGTGATGTGGTTCATTTCTGAAAAGTGTTGACTAAAGTAGCTCGGTTCAAATGAGGTGACAAGGTTCAGTATTCTGAGTAACCGGGGATTCTGGCATGAGCTCCATGTGTCTCCTCGCGTAAAAAGGAATTATGTTGAACCTGATCCTTCTTAGAAAAATTCAGATTGTCAGTATGAAAATTTCTGATGATATATTCGATTGAGGTAGAGCGAAGCCTCCAATACGCTGTTCTCCAGATTGAAATGCAGTTTGTACACTTACTATTGTGTTTACTTGAAAATCTGGTTATCCATATGGCTAAACTTCATTCTCATGTTACTCACTTGCACATGGTAATTTGATTTGATATGTATTTTGAAATTTTGATTAATTGCAATGACCTGCTGTACGTCTTCTCCTATTTATCTGCACAATCCTCTAGGTGTAATCATGAGCATTCTGAACTTAATGACTCGCACTTTTTCTACACCTATCTCCTTACTGTATATCAATTGGTATCACTTCTTGTGAAGGAGTTATATTACATGTATCTATAGATATCTGCTTGATTACATTGTATGCATGTCATGTCTCATCATTTTCATACATCATGTATCATGCATCTCACAAGAAAACTAAAAATCAAAAATTTGAAAATGAAAAATAGTCTTCAAATGTGTCTATGTCTAAGGGGGAGCTTTGCATTTCCACTTTTAACAATTGGTATCAGACAATTGGTATAAGAGTTTCATTTCAACATTTGGTATCCCACAGTTTTGCAATTCGTTCATGCATATTGTGCTCATTGGTTCTCTTCATACTCGGTTGTCTATAGGTTCTTGCCATTCTGGATTCCCCATCATGATCCTCATTTCTGATTATGTCAAAGGGGGAGAGAGCATTATAGCATAATATTTTGTCATCATCAAAATGGGGGAGATTATTGTGTATGTGATTTTGATGATTACAAAATGCCTTTGTTGCTTAGCCTTGTGTGTGAATGCTCTTCACTTGAATTGGTTGTGGAAATGATCATAAACTATTTCTATTAGGATATCATCATGTGGATGCATTGTAATTCTACAAGGCTTATCATCATGTCAATGCATCTATGACTCTTTGAGGTTCATACGTGCTTTGAGGTTAGCACATTACATATACAATCCATCTACACTTGGTGCGGTTGCTCTATCTTCAATGTGAAAGGCCTTTGTGAAAAGCACACTCGAGCATCATGTCCTATTGAGCCTCATGTCATGCATGTATACTTTGGTAATTCTAAATTAATGATTGAGATGCAAATATCATTGCTTGCCCCCAAGGTAATGATGTGTGGTTTGAAAGCTTGGATGATGATCAAATTGAATGTGACTCAATATTGTTCTATGTGGCTTGGCTCCTTACTCTTTGAATTCCACATGCATACCATCAGTCAATGGAGAATGAGATTTTGAATTTCATGACTATGTGTATGAATGATTCAACCAATCAACAAGAAATGTGAATTCAGGTAAAACAATGAGGTAAGTGTTGTTATGTGGATTTAAATGGATATCTCGTTCATCATTCACTCTTGGAATAGGTTCAACGAAGCAATTTATTGTGAACATGGTCATAGTGTTAATGCTTGATGTAAAGATCTTAATTGTCAACTAACACCTTACATTATCATATTTTTCAGGATGAAAAATCATGGTTGATCTTCATGGGATTATGGTAACATTTAATCAATTGTTTCCCTTTGGTTTGATGGAGGTTTTAGTTGTTTTTCAAACTCAAACTGTCTTACAGTCATCACCATTTTCAATCCCACTGTTGGATCTCCCCATAAAAATTATATGTTGTAGCTCTGCGAGTCCTCTTTCCAACGCCTCCAGTCTCGCTTCGATCGGAGTTCGGAGCTAGGAGAAATAATTCTTGCCGCCGGAGCGCGCAGTGCTGTTTTTTATGTAACATGCCTGAAAGGGTCGACCCCAGGGGTCGACCCCAAGGGTCGACCCCTGTAACACAAGGTGATGTTTTGTGTTTTCCAGCAACCTGTTGCCCGAGGGTCGACCCCAAGGGTCGACCCCTTCCGGACGGGACTTTCGAAAGTGTTTAAAATCCATTGAAAACACTTTCAAACATTACCATACTACCCCCTATTAGTTTCTATTGTTATTAAGGTGTTTTTAACATGTATTAGGAGGGTTTTATGAGTCTTTTCCCCACCCCTTAAGTTGCTTATATAAGAGTTACGAATTTGGGAGTTCAAAAACCCTAATGCTCATTTTGTTCATTCGTATAGGTGAAGAAAAGGGGAAAACGTGGTGGAGCTCTTCCAAGGAGGATATCATCTACATCCGTGAAGATCTGGAGCTCGTGGAAGAAGAAGAAAAGGAGCGGATCGAAGAGAGGATCAAGAGGACGTAAGAATCGTCGTCATCCGGCTACCCTCCAACTCGTGGTTCAAGGAACATCATCAACCGGCCTTGGAAAATAAAGGGGGATCACTTCTATGTCTTCTATCAGTTCTTTGTGATATGTTCTATGATCTCTCACTTTTGTGTTTTTGTTTGAGATTGCTCAAGTTCTTGAATGATTATCTAAGAGGGGCAATATATATATATATACATGTTCATTTGTTCATCTATTGATTGGTCTCTTATTAGTACTGCGTTTTCATCCTAAGCAACAAGATGAACTAATGCTTTCATTTCTCTTGTAGAAGAAGAAGATGGAGGAGTGCGAGCAACAAGGATGAGAGTAGAGGGGTTTATGAGCCAAATCAATTTTCTGATATATGCAGGCTTGATTTGAAGCTTATCATTTCTATCTGTTCTTTCAGGTGAAGAAGAAATTGGAAGAAGGTAAAGACGTGCATTTCAAGGAGACGAAGAAGATGATGTCTAAATCATGATCATCCATCAACGAGCAAGGAGAATCAGATTCTGCTGAAGAAGGGGGAGCCTTATACTTGATGCAACTTTCCAGTTTTCATCTATATATTTTGTTTGGGTGTCATAGCATATATGTGTGTTGATTCATATACATTTGAAATAATACTTTGTGTGGGTGTTCGGAGAAAGGGGTCTCCGAGTGTGTGTGTGTGGTCTGTTGTGTGTCGATTGGTGCGGAGTATATCTGCGTGTGTTGTAGGGAGTTTTCTCCCGTGTGGTCGTGTAGGCATTGTCCTACGTGTGTGTGGACAGAGTTGTGTCTCCGTGTGAAGTATACAGTTCGGGGTGTGTTCCCCAACGTGTGTGTATGTGTGTGCTGCTGTGGCAGTAGTTTGAGGCGAGGCCTCGTGTGTGGTTTGTTGCGAAAGCAGCATGTGTGTGTTGGGGTTCTTCCCCGTGTTGCTACACTTTGTAGCGTGTAGTGAAGCCTCACCGGTTTGGTAAGGGGTGGACGTAGGGAGCCCGTCGTGGTCTCGAACCACCTTAAAAATCCCCGTGTTTTGTGGTTTGATTTGTGTGATTGTGTGTTCTCTACTATCTAGTTATGTAATCGTGTGAGCTCGGTGAGATTGAGTGAATTAAGTTTAAAGTTGTTTAGATTAATTTCCTCAATCCTATCAATCTTGTAAATTCCGCTGTGTGGTAGTTTGTGTTTTTAATTGGACATAGTTGTTAGCAGAAGGATCTATTCACCCCCCCTCTAGATCTGTGTTCCTGCACTACGGGACCCAACAAATCCGATTAAATTCCTTCTTGAAAAATCAATCCTTACCGACTGATTGGCACGCTGGCAAAGTTTTCTCTCTCAATTTGACATCACTTACATTCAACAGAAAGCAATCAAATGTTATGCCATCGCCGAACATCTTGCTCACCACCCTCTACCCCGATTTGATCCTGTTAATTCAGAGTTTCCAGATGAAGAACTAATGTCCATTAATCAACCCCACGATCCTATGTGGACATTACATTTTGATGGAGATCTAAATTCCCAAGGAAGAGGGATCGGCATGGTTCTCTTAACACCAGAAGGGGTCACCATCCCATTTGCTGCTCAGCTCACTTTCCCTGTCACGAACAACATAGCTGAGTATGAGGCCCTTTTGGCCGGTCTTCAAACCGCTCATAAATATGGTGTTACCCAATTACGAATCGTGGGTGACAGTCAACTCATTCTACGCCAGGTGCTTGTCAAGTGCCGCACTATCAATCCTAAACTCAAGCCCTACCAGGAACTTGCTTCAGCTTATGCCAAACTCTTCACCAAGTTGATCTTCGTCCATGTCCCTAGAAGCCAAACATCTAGCCGACGCTCTTGCTTCTTTGGCCTCTGCTCTAGTCTTTCCTCCTGAGCGTGATTTTCATGTTCCTTTAATTCATCAGCGTGACACTCCAGCTATTAAGGATCGTGCATTCCTCGACATTAGGGATAAGGTGCTCGAGAAGGTCAGGCGGAGTGAAACTCTTAAAGGCAAAGAGGTCATGTTATTAGATTGGCAAGAAGAGTTGGCTGATGAAGAGAAACCTTGGTATTATGAGATCGCCAGATATTGCAATGATCAATACTATCCCGAAGAAGCCACTGTGGAAGAAAGGAAAGCAATCAGAAGAGTAACTCAACGTTATGTTTTGGTTGGAGGTGTGCTCTATAGAAGAGGGCTCACAGGTGTTTTGTTAAGATGCCTCGATGATGACGAATCTTGGAAGGTCGTGGAAGAGGCGCATTTAGGAGTGTGTGGTGGTCATGTGAATAGCCAGATGTTAGCTAAGAAAATCCTTAGGCTACGCTTCTATTGGCCAACCCTAGAAGAGGATTGTTCCATCTATGTTCAAAGGTGTGTTAAGTGCCAACTGCACGCCAACAAGATTCATTCTCCTGCTTCTTCACTCCATCCTATGTCCTCCCCATGGCCTTTCTCCATGTGGGCTTTCGATATCATTGGACCTCTTGGTGACTCGAACCTCCTCACGAAGCAAAAATCATTCATCCTCACGGCAACGGAGTACTTCACCAAGTGGGCGGAAGCGGAAGCATTCATGGAGATCAAAGCATCAACCGTCTGCAAATTCATAATGAAGAACATCATCACAAGGTTCGGCATCCCGAGTACCATCGTCACCGACAATGGACCTCAATTCATGATGTGACACAACCTCGGACCTAATGCAAACAAGCACAATCGCATTCAAATGGGCCGAATTGGGCCACCGCTCTATCGACCCTCACCCAAGCCCGGGGTAACTTGGCAATGCCAAGGTGAGGTTGAGGGGTTGGGCCCTTGCTGGTAGAGGGCCAGCAAGGCCAAGATGGGATTCCCAATGGGTATGGATGCCCAAGTCAAGGGGCCGACAAAGTGTCAAAGGCACCGGTTGCACTTCTCCCACGGTGATCACTCAAGACAATGGGGCTTGAGGACCGGGCTCTCACTCGCATAACCAGCGGAATTAAGAACTAATATTGAAAGACAAGCACTAAATGGAGTGAAGGTTTGAGCACTTACTCGACCGGTTTGAAGAAACCGGTCCCGGTCGGAGACGACGACGAGCGGGGAGGCGAGTGAATCCCCACATGCCGCGGCGGGGTAGCTTGACCTGCCCAAATAAGTTACAACACTACACCTCTCGTAGGAGGGGGATCTTGGGGTGGGGGTTAAGGGATATTACAACCAAAATTACCTCCGCACAAGGAGGGGCCTTCAGCCGGCCAAGCGGGGAGGGGAAACTAGGGTTAAAAGCATTGAACGATGAAGTCACCGGTTCTGCCTGCTCTCTCCGAACAGGGATAGGTAGTCGGCGTTGCTGCTGTAGAACTCGGTCAAGAATTTCGCTGATGATGAGACTGGTGAGGAAATCTTCTTAGCTGGGAAGGGAATGCCTCAGAATTCTTTAATTTCTTCTGGAGCCGCTGCTGACTGGATGGAGGTTTGAACAGAGCTTCAAATTCTTGGACCTGCAGTTGCAGACTTCTAACAGAAAATTACATAGAACACCTCGGCAGCTCCTGACCTCGGAATCAAGCGTCGTCAGAGTCGTTGGAATCGTGGACGAGTCCTCTTCACAGCTAAACTGACGGGGAGGCCAACCGATGTCGGAAAAGACTAGGGGATGCAGAACAATGGCGACTGGTTGATGCAGACTGTGGGTAGCAGGATGACGGAGCTGAGGGAGAAAAATGATAACTTCTGCTACCAGATGCCGAACGGGATTCCTCTTCTTGATTCTGAAAGTAGACAGGAAGGAGAATAACTTTGTAGAAGATCTTTCGAACTGATTCCTCCGGGGTTAGTTGTGGCAGAGCTTTCTCTCCGGATCAGGATCTCTGCAGAGCCAACTCTGCGCAGTCGCGGGAGAATGGAGCCCCCGGGCAGCACACAACTCGGATGAAGACGAAACCACTTATGATGAAAAGGAGACTGGTAGACGCTTCCAATAGTGGCTCTTGGGTCTTCAAACTCGTCAGGAGGAGGTCGTGGTGGCCGCTGCAAGTTGCTGGTTCAGCTGCTACTTCCGGACTGCAAACAGCAGCTTTGACATAGCCTCCAAGTGACCCTAAAAGAAGAAGAAGGGGATAGTATATGGTGAAGGGGTGGATGAAGAATGGTGGGGGGAGGTATGGGAGGTGTGGAGGGGTGCAAATGGTTGAGGGGAGGTGGAGGAAGAAGGGGAGGTCGCAGGTTTTTAGCTGGAGGAAAAGGGGTGGGGTATGCAGGGGTGGTGGGGAATGGGTGGAGAAAGGGGCGACCTAGCCTAATGGAGATGGGAGGGGGGCGGCCAAAGACGTGGAGGGAAGGGGAATTCAAATTCAAAATGGTCTTGGAAGATGGGAGATGGTGTGGGGAAGAGGGGTGATTGTGTTGGAATGGGGAAGATTTGGTTGGAATGGGGGAGATGGTGTTGGAATGGGGAGGGCTCTACCTTGGAACTAGGGGGGGAAGTAAATGGGGTGTGGGGAAGTGGAGGGGCCTTAATGGAGGTAGGTGGGGGTTGGAGGTGGTTGGGAGGAGGAGGAGAGAGGAAAGGGGTGAACCTAGGAGAGAGAAAGAGAGAGAGGTGGGGTGGGGAATCACTCCCCTAGGGCTTCTCACCCAACTATAGGATTCACTCCACTAGAACTAAGTTTGAGCACTCAAATGGAAATCTTTTATATTGAATCATTCATTATCTCTAAATGAAGGAAATGGGGCCCTATATATAGGAAACCAACATTTTACAATAAGTCCCTTACAAAAGACTCAATAACAAATAACCGAAGGGGTAGGGGGGCTCATGGGCCAAGCCCGAAGAATTGGGCCCAATAGCACATTACACAATCTAATGACACTCAATACTTAGAAAAATAAATTCAAGACCTAGGGACATGACTCAAATAAACTGAAAATTACATCAAATGACTCAAGTAAATAGCATGAAAAGGATAAGTGGGCCTTTATAGAGAGAGGACCGAACTCAAACGATGCCGGAGTGTGAAGAAGACCCTAGCCAAAGGGAATTGTGGATGATGCCTCCATCAAATCCCCTGGGCTGTGAAGAGCTCGACTCCGTCGAGTAGGGGTCCATCCGGCTGTGATACTGCTCGAGGAGGTCTGGATCCAACCGCTGGAGATCCTCCCGACTCACCCAAGAATCCTCCGAAGGAGGCCGATCCTTCCACCTGACAAGATAGCGCTCATATACCTTGCTCCGAGTGGTAGTGACTTGTTCATCCAATATTTGTTAAATTTGTTCATGCTGGGCTCTCTTGGCTGGTGGTCTCTCCTCACGGGTGGGTGCTCTCTCAAGGGAAGAAGTAGGCTCAATCTCCTCACTAGGTACCACCGTGGGTCCCTTATATGGCACTAGGTCGGCGACATTGAATGTGGGACTTATTCCATACTCCTCAGGGAGATCTAACTCGTAGGTATTTGAACCAATGCGCCTCAAGACCTGGAAGGGACCAGCCCCACGTGGCCTCAGTTTAGAATTGGCTCCCGGGGAGAGCCTCTCCGTACTTACCATCACAAAGTCACCCACATGGAATTCTTGGTGACGCCGATGAGAGTCGGCCAGCCTTTTATAAGCCTCATTCTTTTTGCTGATGTGCTTGCGAATTTCTTCATGCAATTCTCTAATATGTTGTGCAAAAGACTCGGCTGAAATGGACACTCTAGCATGCTGAGGAAGGGGAATGAGATCGGAAGGCTTTCTTGGTTTGTATCCATGCACGGCTTCAAATGGACTCATCCCTATGGACTTATTGATGGAGTTGTTATATGCAAATTCAGCCTGGGGTAAGATGAGATCCCAATTTCTGGGGCAATCCTCAACAAGACACCTAAGAAGGTTCCCTAGACTCCGATTGACAACTTCGGTTTGGCCATCTGTTTGGGGGTGGTAGGTAGTAGAGAATTTGAGGAGGGTGCCCATCATATGCCAAAGAGTTTTCCAAAAGTAGCTAGTGAATTTGACATCCCTATCGGAGACTATGGTCTTAGGTAGCCCGTGGAGACGGACAACCTCATCAAAAAACAATCGGGCCACATGGGAGGCATCGGATGTTTTGGAGCATGGGATGAAGTGAACCATTTTGGAAAATCTATCAACGACCACATAGATGGAGTCATGCCTTTTTTGAGTCTTGGGTAATCCTAGCACAAAGTCCATACTCAAGTCTTGCCATGGACGGTCGGGGATGGGGAGTGGGGTATATAGGTCAGTATTTTGTCTCACCTATTTGGCCGAAGCACATGTTCGGCATTGACCCACTATCTTGCCTACATCTCTCTTGAGACTTGGCCAATGAAACGGTCCCTCAACTAGAGCAATGGTTTTGTGGACTCCAAAATGACCAGCTAGCCCTCCCGCATGTAATTCCCAAATCAAGAAGTCGCGGAGTGAGGTCCGTGGGATGCAAAGCTTTGGTCCCTTGAAGAGGAACCCATCCTCTATGACAAATCCCTCATGTTCCTTGCTAGAATGGGTGGTCAAGGTAGTGAAGATGTGCCCAAAGTCGGGGCAGCTAGGGTACTCATCCTTGATCCTATCAAATCCGATTACTTCCACTTGAATAGTGGAAAGCAATGAAACTTTCCTACTAAGGGCATCCACCGCTCGATTCTTACTCCCGGCTTTATGTTTGATGACAAAAGTGTAGGATTGGATGAACTCAACCCATCGGGCATGTCGGGCATTTAGCTTTTGTTGGGAGTTGAGGTATTTGAGGGCCTCATGGTCGGAAAAGATGACAAACTCTTTAGGTAACAAGTAGTGCCTCCAATGTCGGAGGGACTGAACCACGGCATAGAACTCCTTGTCATAAGTGGAGTATCTTGTCCTAGCATCACAAAGCTTCTCACTAAAGAAGGCTACCGGGTGTCCCTCTTGACTAAGAATCCCTCCTATCCCTATCCCGGATGCATCACATGTGACTTCAAATACTTTAGAGAAATCGGGAAGGCATAGGACCGGGGCTTGGGTCAACTTTTCCTTAAGTTCTTGGAAGGATTTAGAGGCTGATTTGGTCCATACAAAAGTTCCCTTCTTGAGACAATCGGTGATTGGGCCGGTGATAGTGCTAAATCCACGAATAAACCACCTATAGAATGTTGCCAATCCATGGAAACTGCGGACCTCATGAAGGGTGTGGGGTTCCGGCCAATCAATAATAGCTTGGACCTTGTCGGGGTCCATGGAGACGCCTTTGGTGGACACCACAAATCCTAGGAAGGTGAGGGAGGTGGTCATGAAGTGGCACTTTCCTAAGTTGGCAAATAGGCTCTCTTGTCGAAGGATGGTACAAACTTGCCTAAGGTGGTCAAGGTGGGCCTCTTGGGATTGACTATAGATGAGTATATCATCAAAGTAGACCACTAGAAAGATCCCAATGAATGGCCTAAGGACCTCCGTCATAAGACGCATGAAAGTACTTGGGGCATTTGAAAGCCCAAAAGGCATGACTAACCATTCAAAGAGACCATCTTTGGTTTTGAAAGCCGTTTTCCACTCATCCCCGGGCCTTATCCTAACTTGGTGATAGCCACTTTTAAGGTCAATTTTGGAGAAAATGGTGCCTCCGGCTAACATATCAAGCATGTCATCAAGCCTAGGGATGGGAAACCTATACTTGACGGTGATTTTGTTAATGGCCCTACTATCCACACACATTCGCCATGACCCATCCTTCTTGGGAGTTAGAAGGGCCGGGATGGCACGGGGGTTTTGCTAATGCGAATGAAGCCCTTCCTAATGAGTTCCTCTATTTGCCTCCGAAGTTCAGCATGTTCCGTGGGATTGAGGCGATAATGAGGAAGGTTTGGGAGAGTGGCCCCCGGACTAGATCAATTGCATGTTGCACATTCCGCATGGGAGGGAGTTGGTCCGGGAGCTCCGTTGGGAACACATCATGGAATTCTTCTAGGAGTTGTTGGATTTCTATGGGATGTGGATTGGTGGAAGTGGGTTCTCCTAGGCAAATGACCACCGCACATAGTGGTACTCCTTGAACTATCTCCGCTTCAAGTTCTTTCCTAGTGATGAGATGAAGACCCTTGGCCAACCCCGAGGTCCCACTTTGTTTGGGAGTTTGGGTGAGGGATGGGGTTGGAGGGGTGGAGTTCCCCGAGACTTGTATGGTGGTGGGGTGTTGTCCTTGAGGGGAAGTGTCCCTGTTGGTCATAGGACGAGGTGGGGAGGGGTTAAGACGGATAGTCTTACCCTTATGTTCAAAGGTGCATTTGTTGCTCCTACCCAAGATGGTGGCATCTACATCATAAAGCCAAGGTCTTCCTAGTAGGATACTACCTACTTCCATGGGTATGATGTCACACCATATTTGACCATGGTATGAAGAGAAGGTGAGGGGCATAAGACATTGAGTGTTGACCGGGATGGAGTTGTTGTTGATCCATGAGACCCGGTATGGACTTGGGTGAGGGGTGATAGCTAGCCCAAGAAGCTTGACGGTATCGGGTGATACGACATTGACACAACTCCCACTATCCAAGATCACATTCGTTACATGGCTCCCTATTTTGTCAAAGGTGTGAAAGATTGTAGTTTGACGCCAATCCTCTTCTTGGGGTTTTGTGAGGGTGCATCTAATCACTCCTAGATGAGAGTTGGTAGATGGAGTGGAGTGATCTAGACCCGACTCTAGGTATTGGGCTTCATACTCTTCTTCTCAATCTAGTGAGGCTTCATGGTCCTCAACAACACTCTCAAGTTCCTTTTGGGGTGGGGGAGCTTCTTCCTCAATAAGCAAGCTAGATAATCCCTTGGATGGACATTGCCCCGCAAAGTGGCCAAACCCTTGACACCTAAAGCATTGTTGACGCCCGCTACCCGTAGTAGTTCCTACATTTGGGCCTTTGGGAATGTCTTCCCTCCGTGGGAGGGGGTGACTAGGGGTGGGTTTGTTTGGAGTGATGGTGGGAGGAGGGTTGTAAGGCCTTAGTGGGGTGTTCCCACTTGGATTATGGGCTTTCATGGGAGTGGCCAGAATGGGCCGTGGTCCCATGTTTTTGGGATCGACCGGTCGGGGAGTAGCAAATCGAGGGATCCTAGAGAATCTTTCTACATCCCTAGCTATTTGATAAGCTATCTCAAGGTTATCAACATCTCTCATAAAAAGCTCTCTCTTGATGTGACTTTGAAGTCCATTCCTAAAGCGAGACAAGGTAACGGCCGGGCCCTCATGAACTCCACACTTCAAAAGATAGGAGTCAAACTTCTCAATGTATTCAACCACGGTCTTCCCTTCTTGGGTGAGGCTTTGCCATTCATCTAAGAGCATTTGATGGTAGGATTGGGGAAGGTATTTGGTCCTAAGTTGGTTCTTCATACCCTCCCAAGTATTAATAGGCTCTCCCTGCCTAATCCTTCTTAGACCCTCTTGGTTTAACCAATAAGTTTTGGCTAATTTGATGAGATGCATTTTGGCCAACCTTACCCTCCTTTGGTCGGACATATGGTACCATTCAAAGTATTGGTCCATGGTGGTTTCCCACTCTAAGTAGACACTTGGTTCATAGGAACCATCAAAGTTTGGGGCCTCTACTTTAATCATCCTTAAGAGAGGGTCATCCGGGTCGTCCCGTGGACGCCTTTCATGAATTGGATGGTGTCGGGGTCTCTCATGGTCATGGTAAGGGTCATGATCTAAGTCCTCCCTATAAATTTCAGCATGTGGATGATAGGCTCTTGGTCCATGGTTCCTAGGATGGAACTCATCCCTATGAGGCTCAATATGTGGAGGGTGGACTCTTGGGTCATTGTTCCTTAGGTGGAACTCATTCCAATGCAACTCACCATGTGGTGGATGAACTCTTGGCTCATTATTCCTTGGATGAAGGTCTTCCCTAGGAGGCTCAACATGTGGAGGGTGGACTCTAGGCTCATTGTTCCTTGGGTGGAACTCATGCTCTTCAAGCCGAGCAATTCGAGTGGTAAGAGACTCAAGTTGGGCAAGAATGTTGGTAAGGGCAACATCTACCCTATTCATTTGACCTTGAGGTTCCTCCCTAGGAGCATCTTGATTGAGTTGAGGATGGGGATCCATGGGTGGATTTGAAGATGAAGGATCGGATCGGTAACTAGCACCACTACGGGTGGACATGCAAGACAAGGGGCCAAAGATGTTGTACACACAATGCAATGGTCCAAGGACTTAGACTTGATAGAGACAAGTCAATGACTTGCTCTGATACCAATTGATGTGACATAACCTCGGACCTAATGCAAACAAGCACAATCGCATTCAAATGGGCCGAATTGGGCCACCGCTCTATCGACACTCACCCAAGCCCGGGGTAACTTGCCAAAGCCAAGGTGAGGTTGAGGGGTTGGGCCCTTGCTGGTAGAGGGCCAGCAAGGCCAAGATGGGATTCCCAATGGGTATGGATGCCCAATTCAAGGGGCCGACAAAGTGCCAAAGGGACCGGTTGCACTTCTCCCACGGTGATCACTCAAGACAACGGGGCTTGAGGACCGTGCTCTCACTCGCATAACCAGCGGAATTAAGAACTAATATTGAAAGACAAGCACTAAATGGAGTGAAGGTTTGAGCACTTACTCGACCGATTTGAAGAAACCGGTCCCGGTCGGAGATGAGGGCGAGCGGGGAGGCAAGTGGATCCCCACACGCCGCGGCGGGGTAGCTTGACCTGCCCAAATAAGTTACAACACTACACCTCTTGCAGGAGCGGGATCTTGGGGTGGGGGTTAAGGGATATTACAACCAAAATTACCTCCGCACAGGGAGGGGCCTTCAGCCGGCCAAGCGGGGAGGGGAAACTAGGGTTAAAAGCATTGAACGATGAAGTCACCGGTTCTACCTGCTCTCTCCGAACAGGGATAGGTAGTCGGCATTGCTACTGTAGAACTCGCTCTGAATTTCTCTGATGATGAGACCGGTGAGGAAATCTTCGTAGCTGGGAAGGGAATGCCTCAGAATTTCTTTAATTTCTTCTGGAGCCGCTGCTGACTGGGATGGAGGTTTGAACAGAGCTTCAGATTCTCGGACCTGCAGTTGCAGACTTCTAACAGAAAATTACAGAGAATGCCCCGGCAGCTCCCGACCTCGGAATCAAGCGCCGTCAGAGTCGTTGGAATCTTGGACGAGTGCTCTTCACAGAAAAACTGACGGGGAAGCTAACTGATGTCGGAGAAGACTAGAGGATGCAGAACAATGGCGACTGGTCGATGCAGACTGCGGGTAGCAGGACGACGGACCTGAAGGAGAAAAATGATAACTTCTGATACCGGATGCCGAACGGGATTCCGCTGCTTGATTCTGAAAGTAGACAGGAAGGAGAATAACTTTGTAGAAGATCTTTCGAACTGATTCCTCCGGGGTTAGTTGTGGCAGAGCTTTCTCTCCGGATCAGGATCTCTGCAGAGCCAACTCTGCGCAGTCGCGGGAGAATGGAGCCCCCGGGCAGCACACAACTCGGATGAAGACGAAACCACTTATGTTGAAAAGGAGACTAGTAGATGCTTCCAATAGTGGCTCTTGGGTCTTCAAACTCGTCAGGAAGAGGTCGTGGTGGCCGCTGCAAGTTGCTGGTTCAGCTGCTACTTCCGGACTGCAAACAGCAGCTTTGACATAGCCTCCAAGTGACCCTAAAAGAAGAAGAAGGGGATAGTATATGGTAAAGGGGTGGATGAAGAATGGTGGGGGGAGGTATGGGAGGTGTGGAGGGGTGCAAATGGTTGAGGGGAGGTGGAGGAAGAAGGGGAGGTCGCAGGTTTTCAGCTGGAGGAAAAGGGGTGGGGTATGCAAGGGTGGTGGGGAATGGGTGGAGAAAGGGGCGACCTAGCCTAATTGAGATGGGAGGGGGGCGGCCAAAGACTTGGAGGGAAGGGGAATTCAAATTCAAAATGATCTTGGAAGATGGGAGATGGTGTGGGGAAGAGGGGTGATTGTGTTGGAATGGGGAAGATTTGGTTGGAATGGGGAAGATGGTGTTGGAATGGGAGGGCTCTACCTTGGAACTAGGGGGGGAAGTAAATGGGGTGTGGGGAAGTGGAGGGGCCTTGATGGAGGTAGGTGGGGGTTGGAGGTGGTTGGGAGGAGGAGAGAGGAAAGGGGCGAACCTAGGAAAGAGAAAGAGAGAGAGGTGGGGTGGGGAATCACTCCCCTAGGGCTTCTCACCCAACTATAGGATTCACTCCACTAGAACTAAGTTTGAGCACTCAAATGAAAATTATTTGTATTGAATCATTCATTACCTCCAAATGAAGGAAATGGGGCCCTATATATAGGAAACCCACATTTTAAAATAGGTCCCTTACAAAAGACTCAATAACAAATAACCGAAGGGGTAGGGGGGCTCATGGGCCAAGCCCGAAGAATTGGGCCCAATAGCACATTACACAATCTAATGACACTCAATACTTAGAAAAATAAATGCAAGACCTAGGGACATGACTCAAATAAACTGAAAATTACATCAAATGACTCAAGTAAATCGCATAAAAAGGATAAGTGGGCCTTTATAGAGAGAGGCCCGAACTCAAACGATGCCGGAGTGTGAAGAAGACCCTAGCCAAAGGGAATTGTGGATGATGCCTCCATCAATTCATCTCTCAAGAGCTCAAGGATCTCTGCAACAGGTATAACATTGTATTGCATCATTCTTCTCCCTATTATCCACAGGGCAATGGCCAAGTAGAGGCAACTAATAAAACCTTGATCAAAATTGTTAAAAAGACGTGTGAGGCTAATAAATTTTCGGATTCGCCAGACAAGCTAGTTGAAGCTCTCTGGGCCTATCGCACTTCCATTCGTACCCCCACAGGGCAAACCCCTTTCGCCCTCACTTATGGAATGGAAGCTGTAGTCCCTTATGAGATTCTTATTCCATCTTTGCGAGTACAATTAGACAAGGAATTCTCGATTGATGAGCATCGTGATTCACTCCTTGCCCAGTTGGAACTCCTGGATGAGAAGCGTCTGGTCGCCGCTGAGCATGCGCGTGTTTATCAAAATAGGCTTTCACGTTTTTATCAAAAGAAAGTAATTGAGAGAAAATTCAAAGTCGGTGAGATGGTAATTAAGAGAATCTTTGTAAAACCTGGTGGGCCCCGTTCAAAACTCCAACCAAACTGGGAAGGACCATTTGTTATAAAAGATGTTTATCCTGGCAATGCTTATAAATTGATTAATGCTGAAGGAGAAGAATTAACTCACCCTTGGAATGGTCTGTACCTTAAGAAATACTACCCCTTATTCAAAATCTAAAACAAAAATATATAGAAATCTCCAGAATCCAAAAAAAATATAATAAAATTTGCAAAATCCAAAAAAATATATATATCAAAATTTTTTCAAAATGGTTACCGTGGTTGCAAGGACGCAAGGTCTAAGGGTCAAAATTCCGAATTCATTCATCAGTCTTGTTAACTTAAAATGGGGTCGACACCTACACACACTACACGCTTATCCTTGAACTCAAGCGGTGTAAAGTCCGATGGATGGTCAAAATCTGACTAAAGGTGAAGACAATACCCATTCTTTTCTTCTTCGGCCCATAAGGGAGGAAGGAAGGTCTCGGGGTAGACCCGCCAAGCCTGCCCGCCACCTTAGTAAGTGGAAGTCAGGGCCCAAAAGGGAACAAAATGTCACAAAAGCCCAAGTACAATTACGTTTATTTTCATCAATACAAAACAGTTCCAAAGTGAAAGTCAAATCATGAAAAGAAAAGTATGTCAAGAGGGCAAAGTCCCCGCAAGGAAAACTTTGGGCGTATGCATGCAATATAAAAGAGGCAAAAGGCAACAAAATTTCCCTATGCCCAAGACTGAACCCTAACATGCATAGGGTAGGGGAGGTAGTTTTGCCTCAGGCTTCTTAGAGTCCCTTATGGGCTTCCTTATATTTTCTTCCGTCTCTTCTTGGTGGTAAGTCATAAACCAGCATGATGGTCGAGACTGACCTAGGAAATTGTGCCGCGCGAGATCTTGTGTATGTGTTCAATCATTAACATGTGGACCCTCTTTTGATTATGCAAGAAAGATTAATGAATCCTAAATGGTGGCCTGGTAGGGTCCAGAGCCCTCGCAGCCTTGACAAACCCAATTTGGAAAAACAACAAAAACTAACGCCTTTGTTTAAGGCGCGTTTAAAAAAATTAACGCCTCTGAGTAAGGCGCCTTTTTGAAATTAACGCCTTAGTGGAAGTCATTTTTTATCAAATAACGCCTTTAGATAGGTCATCTTTTCAACAAAATTCCAACTCCTTTTCAGAAATAACGACCATCGATGTAGGCATCTTTCATATGAATAACGACTTAGTCTAAGGCGTCTTTTTGAGAAAATGAATGAAAATAAAGAAAAAGAAGAAAAAAATGGTGATTTATCTTTCATGATGTGTGCTTGCATTTTACATGGGCATCTTTTGTTATGAGTTGCATATGTGTGCTTGCATGTTGCATCTCCCTATCTTGGTTATTTCATTTGCCTTATTTGATTAAAGGCTTGGCCCCTTGACCCGTTATCAAGGTCAAAGTAGAGACGTCCCTTGCTTATTGAGCAAGGGGCCAAGTCGAACATATGAATTAACCTGTTTATTTAAGTGTGAACCACAGCTACAAGTGCAGGACAAAGTAGAGCGAACACAAAGAACGTGGAAAAGAAGCAAAGTACACAACCACAAGTACACAACTACATAAGTGCTCAGGTAACAAAAAATCTCAATCTCATATATATATACATCATGAATGTCTGAGTACAGGTGTGAGGGTGGGGGAGTACAAGTAAGTCTCTCAGCTCTCGCCTCCACCCTCCTCTCTCCTACTCTATACCTCATCCTCGCCGTCCCGAGGAGGCGCTGGTGGAGGGGGCATGGGCCCCCGTGAAGAAGATGGAACTCAAACCCGGCCCCCTGTCTCGCTCCTCTCTCGAAGAGAAGAACCCGCCACAAAGGTGGAGCTGGTGAAGGAGTACCCCGCAGCACGCGCTCGCTCACGCCCTCGCTGGAGACGCTCCTCCGACACTCGTAGCTGCTCCTGGGTGACGGCCAGCTGCGTCCTCAGGTCCGCCAGCTCACACTCACGTGCCGCCATCTGCTCCTGGTACGGGGCACGGTCCATCTGCTGCTGCTCGTGGTGCCGATCACGGTCCGCCAGGTGCTCCTCTCGCTCTCGAGCGCGCTCCCTCCGCTCCAGCTCAAGAGCAACCCGCAGCTCTGCCACGTCCTGAGGCAGCTCCTCTCGTCGCCTCAAGGCCCGCTCCAGCTCTGTAATCCGCTGCTCACGGACCGCCAACTCTGTCCCGGCCAGGGCAGCCTGGGTACGTGCCGCCTGTAACTGTCTGGTCTACAAATAGGTAAACAAATCATCAGTTCCATTGTGCAATAATTCATGAAATAAGCAATACATGACGGAAAGTAAATCACTCACCTGGGCAGTCATCGCCTGCTGTCCCTCGCAGACGCAAGTAAGAGCGGCTCGAAGCTCCTCAGTCTGTAAAAAAATGAAGTTCATCAGTGCACGATGATAAAAATAATCAGTAATTGAATGAGGTCTGAGTTTTAGATTTACCCGTGTGGCAAGGTCGCGCTCTGCCGCCTCGGCCCGTGCCACTACCCCTGCCAACTGCTCTGCTAGTACAGTCGCCTCTGCACTGGGTCCCCTCGAGCTGGAGGCCTCTCCCGTCTCTCTCCCTGCTGCTCCCCGCTAGGCACGCTGCATTCATTGAGATTGTCAGTGGCTAATCATCAATAATTCATGAAAAAAATTCATTTGCATAAATTTAACACTCACAGGGTCTCAAGGTCCGCCCGTGTGGCAGCTAGCTGGTCCTCTAGGCTATGTAGGTAGGCCTGTGGATCCATCGCCGCTATATCTCGTGCATCCTGCATCCATTACATATTAGTCACATGATAGATACATAAGCATTTGCATTTAATTTAGAAATAATTGCATTCATACATACCCCTAGGACCCTCATCTGGGGTCGGCCGGTGTATACCTCCCAGTAGCGCCAGAGGTACTCGGAGCTGTCGGTCGCCTGGGAGGTGACTCGGGTCCCGCCTCACCGCCAGTCGGCGTACTGGTCCTCGAACCGCACCCTCCAGTCGATCGCCTTCGTGCGACCGCGTGTCTTCTTTACAATTCCTCGCGGCTCCCCTACCTCTATCCACTCCTGGTGTAGGCACAGGGTCCTCATCACCAACCTAAGCCGTAACGGCTCGATCTCGCTCAGGCAATGAACCCAAAGCTCATGCCCAAAACGAGGTCGGCCTGCTACGACCCACGGCTGGCCCTCGTCAGTCATCTCCTCATAGGGCCTCCATCGCACCTGCATCAACAAACATACATTCGCATCATCATCGTCATATCAAAATATTTTGCACAAAACTAAGAACAAAAAGGTGCATAACATTCATCATGCATACCAACGAGGGAGGGAAATCTCGAAACTCTCTACGCAGTACCCACAGCTCGTAGCCGAGTGGGGCTCCAAACACCACCGGCAGCCAGCGCCGTGCTAGAGGGAAAGCGCCCTCACCTCCAGGCCGCAGGTCGACACGCCCCATGGGCATGTACAGATGGCTCCAAACCTGCATCCATGCATTGCATTAGTAAGGCATTCACATGCATAAAGTAAAAAAAAAAAGAAAAGAAAAGAAAGAAAGGAAAAGATGTCCATACTTGAAGAAAAGGTGAGAAGCCGCTGACGGTGGTCTCTCATCCTGTCCCCGTGGATAGGTCAGTTATCAAGTGCGCAGCAGTGCTGCTCCCCAGGCGTACCTGCCGACTCCCTCTAAGTCCTCGAGGATCCCTAGGAACCGGCAGTTGATGACGTCGCCCTTCGTGCCGAGCAATAGCCTCCCGAGCAACAAGAATAGGAACCTCCTCAGGTCTCGGTCTGCCCTCTCTCTGTCGACTGGGTCATGGCAATAGGCTGCCCTAGCCCCATCGATCAACCTCTGAGAAAACTGCTCTATGGACTCCCCGGACCGATGCCTAGCATCCCCCAAGCCCATCACTGTAGTCAGATCAGTGCGGAAGATAGTCCTACACTCGCTAGGTGTCTCGTAGACCATCTCTAGCCCTAGCAGTCTCTCGGCCAACTCGGTATAGTCTGGTAAGGTGATCCCACTCACTGCCTCACCATCTACCCTCAACCCAGTAATCCTAGCCACATCCTCCAGGGTAGGAACCATATGCCCCCAAGGCATCAGGAATGCCCGGCTAGTCCTATCCCATCTCTCCCTCAAAACCTGGATAAGTGCTAAGCCAGGCCTAATGGGCTCTATGCTAAGGAAGGCCCCGAACCCCATAGCATCTACCCTAGCTCTCTGGAACTCAGGGAGGCCGTAATATGCTGCCCGGACCATGACCCAGGAGATCCGTGTCCTCATCAACCCCTGCATGCATAAAGAAATAAATTTTGGCTTAATTGTTCAATTATTCTTGTTGAAATTCACTTAATTGCCTTCGTTTGAGATGTTGATGTTTGATTTAATTAACGACGGCCCTTGGGTCGTGGTTTGCTTAATTGGCGCCCCTGAGGGGGGCGTGGTTTCTAAGAGAGCTTTTGATTAATGACCTGCCCTATGTCGTTGTTTATTTAAGAGACGCCCCGGTGGGAGGCGTGGTTTTGAGGTTAATTTCTAAATTCCTAAAAGGTTTTCCAATTGACGCCCGTCCCAGGGTCGTCATTTGATTAAGTAACGCCTCTGAATGGGACGTTTTTCTTAAATGAGTTTTGGGCCTAGAAATATATTCTGGAATTGTTTAAATGGACGACCATCCCTATAGTCATTATCTGTTGAATTGACGCCCCGATGGGGGCATTGTTTTCCAGGGTTTTGAAAATAAAATCAAAACAGCATGCGATATAAATCATGGGAAAAATATATAATTGAACAAATGCACGGAATTAACAGCATGATTGATATAAAAAAATGATAATTCAAATGGATGACATGCTGAAGGGCGTGTTCTCATGGAGATCAGTTATTTTTCAGAAAATGAAATGAATTAACGACCCAGGGTTGGGCGTCTTCTTCTTAAATCACGACGTCCCTGCGGGCGTCTTCTTTCTGAGTCTCAGGTTCTTCAACCCGAGAGCTATGGAAAATAGAAAAAAATGGAAATAAAAATAAAAAAATGGAAAAGAGGGTTGGGGGGGCTTGCCTTCTGTCGTTTGGGTCCCGTTAGTTCTCCCCGGAGTTCGGGCCGTGGCTGCCGTGGCCGTCGGAGTTGGCCACGGCGAGGCACGACCACCGCCGTTGGTTCACCGTCACCGCCTTCGCCTTCATCTTCTTCCTCTTCTTCTTCCTCGTCTCCTCCCTCTTCGTCTTCACCATCATCATCTTCTTCATGCCCTTCGTCTTCTCACTCTTCCCCGTCGCCGGCCGCCGTCACTGGTGCGTCGCCGGCCACCGCCGCCGGATCTTCCTCAACCGCCATGGGGGGAACCTCCTCCTCGGTGTGGAGGTCCTCGCCCAAATCCACCACCTCCGGGGCTGAATCCCGTTGGCGTTTGTGTCCACCACCTGCCATGGCTAGGAAGATGTAGAAGGGGTAAGAGAATGAGAGAGATGGGGGAGGGTCTTCGGTTAGGGTTCGCAGAGGGTTGCAGAGAACAGAGAAAGAATGCAAGAGGATGAAGGAAGAAGAAGAAAGGAGGGAAAGTTAAGTCGAACAGTCAAAAAGAATTAACGACTCCAGAAGAGTCGTGTCTTATTAAGAAGACGACTGGGGATGTAGGCGTCTCTTCCATTGTTAACGACGTGCTCTGGGGCGTGATTTCTTTTCGCATAGGGAATAACAGACGTCGTCAGAGGCATTTAATGGGAATTGATTGACATGATGGGAATAATGATTACTATTTTTGATTAACGACGTGTCTGAAGGTGTGGTTTACATGAAACGTGGTTGTGCTGGAGGCGTTACTTTTGGGTCTTTAACGAATACTTTTTGGAATATGAATTGAATTAACGCCTTGTTCTAAGTCGTGATTTAGTTAACGCCTATTCCTGAAGGCGTCAATTTTGAGAGCCGATTAATGAGAAGTGACTTATGCTGAGGCGTCATTATGGGAATTGACGACATTGTCTGAGTCGTTATTCAGAACAGAATCACAGATTATTGGAAGAATTGATCAAAACACTGTGTTATTGGCTCAATCAGAATATCATTATTGTTTTGGAAAAGATTACATTGCATTCAGTGAGCCATTTTGGGCCTCAAGCTTCTTAAAGCTATTACATATGATTTTCATTGATCTCTGTCTTCTTCCAAGTTCTCCACAGGTTGATGAGTCTTGCAGATTTTTCAGAGAGCTTGGATTGTTGTGCATTCTTCTCCATCTTCATTGCTGCCAATATCCCTTGTTTTGATAGGAGGAAGATGGGATGGATTCTCAAATATTCGCCGTGGGAGCCCAAGTTGAGGAAGGCACCGGTGAGAGTTGTATATCACGAATTCCATGGCGCCTATGAGTCGGAGGTCCGTACCGGGCGAGAATCGTGCGCGGAGTTCTTGAGTCTTGAGTAATCCCGGGGCGCATGTGAAGAAGTTCTTTGGCATCACCTTGAGATGTTCCCTCCATTCCGCTCTTTTCTTGATTTGAGGTATCCGGTTCACCACTTTATTGCTTATTCCTAATGATCCGGTCATGTAAGAGAGTGGGCTTTTAGAAAAGATTCTTGAGGGTTGTTGGGCCTCCTCACATGGATCAAACTTGAAATGGAGATCTACCCAACTTGATAGTGCAAGCATGCATCCATAGATCGGTCTCCCCATTGCCGCCAAGGTAAGCCCGCTATAGAGATAGGCTAGTATTGCCGGTCCCACTCTCTCTCCTTCCCATAGGCTCTCTATTGCGCTTAATTTGGATTCTTTCAAGAAGTCTTCCGTGGAGGGGAACAAGATTGCTCCCGCCAAGCACACCACGAAAGCCTTTGCTACTCGTTCCACTTCTTCATCTTCTTTAGCTTGGTCGGATCTCTTATACACCCAAGAGGCGAGCTTTAGAAGGTTGATTCCTTTTGTGGCCTTGATTTGGTTCACTAAGTTTGGGCTGGGAATCAGGCTTGTTAGCAATTCATGAGAGGAAATTTGCCTTGGCATGATGGCCATCTTTTCCTCATCTCCTTGCTTCATCTTCCTTAAGCCCAATATCATCTCTAGTTCGTCTAATAGGACTGTGGCTTCGAAAGTTGAGAAAAGAAAGGTGTGAGTGGAAGGGCGCCATATTTCAGCTAGAGCCCCTATGGCGGCCCAGTCAAGATGAACTTGGTCATAGTGTTTGGCATGGGTGACTAGGCCTAAAAGATGCCATCTTGCTAAATAGACCCTCATGTCTGAAGAAAATTTGGAGAGAAGAAGAGGCAACCACTTGATCTTGGTGAACCTTCTGGCTCCTGGGACGTTTGGATAATCTTGTGGGAGACCCATAAAAGAAGAAAAAAAAAAGCACAGAGAGAAGGATGAGAATACAACACAAAAGGACAGCGAGGATATGAAGGAAGAAATAGAAGAATAATTCTCTACCTGGTTCATGGCAATCTGGATGCTTCCGTTGATTTCAGTTAGTCTGAGAGCAGAAGTCTTTGATCTTTTAATAGCTCTCTCCATCTTTGGTTTGTAGGAAGAACTTGAACAGTTGCAGTACCTGTGAACAGAGGAAGCAGAAGAAGTAGGAATTCGATGAAGTTGCTTTAATCGTAAGGAAGTTCCTTCCTTTTATAGAAATCTAAAAAATCATGTGTCTGTTTGAAACTGCAAGGTTGATTACAATTAAAACTGGGCTTAGCCTTCGAATCAGAGACGGAGCCGAGTTGTTAATTAACGTCCTCCGTTGGGGCGTCAATTGTGGAATTGACGACTTGACAAAGGTCGTGTTTTTTGTAGCACCTCCATAAGGGTCTTCTTCTTCTTGAGCTCCCAAATGAATTAACGCCTTGATGATAGACGTGTTTTTATGTTTTGACGCCCTGATGTCAGTCGTCTCTTATATTTTGACGCCCCTACCCCCAGTCGTTATTTTGTTGGCTTGCATATTTTCACATGATGATGAACTTAAGTGCTATCTTTTAATTGGAGTTATTTGTGATTAAGCACTTATGATCATGTCTTGCTTTGAATTGAGGATTATTTCTGATCACTTCATGCTTTGAAAGGCCTAATGAATTTTCAAGTGTAGAGGTTGCAGGTTTTGAGGTGCTTGGATCACACATGGGAGCATCATCATCCCATTCTTGTATTCATTCCTTTAAGCTTTGTTACTATACGGTATTCTACACTATTATAGCATATCAAGGACCTTGTGGTTCTGATGAACCTGGAATTTGAGTTCCCCTTCATCAAAAACAGTGATAATTCCAGGTGAGTCTTGATCGCACGGATAGGCCGTTGAGTCATTAAAGGTTTGGGACGATGGTTCCACTTTCTAAGTTGATGCGTGGACAAACGGGCTTCGGCTTAGTGTCAACTCAGAGATCTGGATTCTTGACCAAATCTAGATGGCTTAACAATATTATCCTTGATTATTTTCTATTTCTAGTTTATTTTATCTTTTCCTTTTAGCCCAGCATGCATCATGTAGGACTTTGAGCTTCGTGCTGAAAATCTTCATATTATGGCAATAATGAAGGTCACTCGCTCTCGTTTGAGTTGACATGAGATATTCCACTCCAAATTGAGTTAGCGACGTATAGCCCATAGGAACTCTCCGTGTCGGGCCTAATGTCTCTCCCATCATGTGTTGCTGGTCGTGTCCGCATCTAGAGTCCGAGGTCCATACCACGTAGAGTCGGTCCCCGTGTCCGTCCCGCATCAAATTGGTATCAGAGCGAGTCGAGTCTAGGGTAGTCGTTGTATATGTCTTGCATAGTATAAGTCGAGTTTAGGATCATCATTTCAAAACAACAAAAAAAAAGTGTTTTCAAATTGCATTTCACCCAATAGCTCGGTATATTAAAAGGCGTTGCCCGAACATTAGGTTATGCCTATCGGGAGGGTAGCGTACTTGCGCGAGTGATCTTCGGATCGCTTATCTCCGCCCCGTACCGGATAATGGTTAGGTATAAGTACATCATCTAGTGTGTGTTTGCATTAGTCGGTTTGTCTTATCTCTTGTCATCATGCCCATCTTGTAGTTCCGAGTTTCCGATGGGCTCCCGGTCGCCCAGGCGATATGACCGTTTGCCCACCCATGGGCTTGGCAACCATGCTCTCTACTTCTGTAGGCCTGAAGCCTCAGATTTTTTTGGCTCCAATGACCCGGGCATCTACCTCAAGTGGGAGGCCACCATGGACACCTACTTTGATTGTTATACTATGTCCGAGGCAATGCAACTCTTTTTCGCCAAAGAGCGGCTTCTTCATGAGGCTGCCAAAAAGTGGGATTACATCGAAAGAATGAGAGAGGTTAGGGGGCAATGGCCCATCGAGTCATGGTGGGACATGAAGAGAGAGCTTAGGAAGGTCTACGTGCCCTAACCGGTCACCTCCAACCTGCCCCAGCCAATCACTTCCAACCAAGTGGGTCCTAGTCAGAGGCAAAGAGCCCCACACGTAGATGAGCCAAGACCCATTCCTAGGACGGTTGACTACGGACGAGTCCACCATGATATCCCTATTCCAACCCACTCCGTTGCCGAACTTATGCAAATGATTTTGGACCGGTTGGATGGGGTGGATAGGACACGTACTCCTAGTGACGTACTCCTACACGAATCTAAGGAGGTCATCGCCGGTAGTCTTAACCCGGCCCCATCAACGGAGTCCCCAGGCCCTCTCCCCATCAAGGTGGATCCTCATTCCCCACCCACGAGAGCTCCCATGCTACCACCCTCTACTTCCGAACTCTATTCGGAACCATCTCATTGGGAGCCACCCAAGCCCGAGCCACCCGTATTTCTAACGGGTACACTTTACATAGCCGAGCCACTACTTAGTTGGCTCAAGGATAGCTTGGTCCCACTTCCCTTCCCATCTATGGACCCTATCCTACCTCTGATGCCAAACAACTCATTCCATACCACTTTCTGGTCTAGTCACCATGTGGATACATTGGATGACCTTCTTAAAGGGTTAGACCGGCAATTGACTTTTACGCACTTGTTGGCCCCTGGCTTTGACCAACCTATAGGTCGTAGCTTCACACATCTATCCTTAGGGTCTATCACCTCCATGTGCACCGTGGGCCATATCACCATGGAGGTTCTTTTACTCCTCCCCTTACCGGCCGAGCCTGACTTCACTCCTTTTATCCCGAGGGAGGAACCCTATCTCCTATACACAGTACCATCTACGTCGATGGATGAAGGTGACCATCAACACCTTCTAGAATTCCACACATGGGATCTTGAGATGAGGGAATCCATATCGAGGGGTCACACATTCTTTGATCCCTTCGATCCCTTTCTTCATAGGCCCCTTGGCCCACAACCTCCATTCCCCCTCTTTAAAGAAGTCCACTATCACACCCCTCCTACTCGGGCCTGGCAACCGTCACATGGCAATAGGTCCGAACCGTCATTTGGGGGTAATGAAGACTTTGGTTCCCCCGGCCCACCTCAACCACCCAAGCCTCCCGGACTTCCCACATCCAAACCCCATGTCCATGGTTGGTGCATCGTATGATGTCTAGGAGTCCACCATGATATTAACCTCCGGTTATGTCAAATGCATGCATGGCACACATTCGGATGTCCTGGACCACCTTGCATATGATTGGTTTTTACTAATTGTAGGGTTGTTTAGGGTCGTGTGTGCATCCTGTGCTTCTTTTCTTTTGCTAATCATGTTAGGAGTCTGCATGATGATGTCCGTCGTCACAGTTGAGGCCAGCAATGCACGGTACAAGGAGTTAGCCAATGCCCACCGACACCACCAAGAGTTCCAGGAGGGCGAATATGTCATGATCAGGGTAAGACCTGAACGGTTTCCCTCTGGAACCGTTTAGAAGTTGCAAGCTCGCGGAGCCAGTCCTTTAGAGTGTTGAAACACGTTGGATCCAATGCGTATGTTGTAGACCTGCCCGAGGAATATGGTATAAGCTCTACCTTCAATGTATCGGATCTTGTTGCATATAGGGACCCAGCGGTGATCCCTAGTGAGCCTTTTGAGCCATCTCCTCCCCTTGAGAGTGATCCCACACCTGAGTGTCCACTTCCACCTCCAGCCCCTTTTTCACGGCAGCGTGAGCATATAGATCGTATACTAGACGAGCAAGTGACAGTTACCAGGAGTGGATCTTACCCGCGCTACCTAGTGCGATGGAGAGGACGGCCCACTACTGAAGACACATGGATCACACATGGAGAGTTGCAGTGGATTGATCCGAATCTTCTGGAGCGATACCGGAGCGATGCAGACCCTTACTCGACAGGGTCGAGTTTCTCCCACCCGGGGAGAATTGGTGCGGACACCCGAGCGCATGTGAGACACGAGCCGGCGATCCACCAGTATCACACGAGGAGCACGACTCGAGCCACCTCAGAATCCCTATGGCTCGGAGACAGTCTAGAGGTTCCCCACTAAGTCATAGCCTTTATCATATTTTTTGGGGATTTTTATTTGTGTGTAATGTATTTTATTTCCTTTCCGTCAGTGTGTAATTTAGATAGTTTGAGGGGCTTGTGTGCAAAATGGGGATCCCTGGGTCCCACGGGCCCCCACTCCACTCCCATTGGGCCACCTCAGCTCTAGGGCCCCTGTGGGGTCAGTCAACCCTCCATGGAGGCTTCTAGAAGGGTGGGCGAAGGGAGGGGGACAATGGACTTGAAAAGTCCACATGGGAGGCCACCAACCCCACCTACGATGTCCCCCCCTTGACCCTCCTTGGTCAAGGTGCGCCCCCCTCCCCTTTTGTTTAATATTTTTGTTGTATTTTGATCAAACTCCATCCTAGCCATCCACCCCCAACCCCTAGATCCAACGGTGGAGGATGAGTCTGGTGGGAGTCATATATAAGGCATGTAATTACCATTTTCTTGAATTAATGCCATTTGAATTGGAAGAAAATCTTGGAGCTCCAGCTTGGTGCGCCCCCTTCTCCTCTCCCTCTCCCCCTTGGATGCTGTGAAGGCTTCCATTCTGAGGTGTGACTCCTCGTATATTGGTTCCGACGATCGCCGCCGCCGCCACGAGCCGCCACCGCACCGCCATCGCCATCAACGGAGTTCTGCCTGCGTAGTACCACAGTAGTTTGTTCGAAATTCACAGGTCTTCACCGAGCTCATTTGGCTACCAAATTTGGAGGAGTTGTTCTTGGGATGTTCCTCTCCACCCACAAAAATCAGGCTAGCATTCAGATCACGTTTCCTATTTTCTGATTTTTGTCCACTCTTCCATTTCGGTTCTGCCAGAGTTCTGTCCAGGTTCACCTCTGTCCTGCGATTCATGTCTTAGATCCACTTTTTGATTTTTGTTAGTTCGCCCAATTTTACTGGGGGTTCCATCCATCCACCCCTTCATCCAAACTTTTTCTCAATTTTTTATTCGTCCATCCCATATTTTTCAAAAATCGATCTCAGAGACAGCTACAGTGTTGTCCACCTGTTCCCAGATCCGACCACCCTCCAGTAAACATATCATAAAAAATCACAGCCACCTCCAATCAGTCCACAAAAAATATCCCCGTCTTCTTTGTCGCACATCCCATAACTTTGATGAAGAACTCAGGAGCTGAATCGGAGGTTTACTAGGCGGTCAACGGTGGTTCTCAGACAAGTGCCCTACAGATCTGAGATTTCTGTTACTATACAACAGGGACTTTTAAATTCAATAACGTTCTGATCCGACCAGATCCAGCAAATCTCTATAGGTCTAAATTGAAGCATTTGAAGAGATCTTTCCAACGATAGCTCGTGCGTCCTGATCCGACGTCGGGATTGATCGCTGCGGCCGTTTTCGCCGGAGCGCGCGCCGGAAAATAGAAATCAAAATCCGTGGGCAGCTAGTTCAACAATTGGGAATCGGGGCCGATCGACCCCCGATCGGTGTTCCCGACCGACCGCCGTCCTTGGAGGTGCGCCACCAGGGGTCCCCATCACTGTGGGACCCACCCCCGCAGATCCGGAGGACAGCGCCGTCCGTGGGCCCCGCGGACCCGTAGAAGCCGCAGTTCGGAAAGCACGAAAACGTGGAGTTCGGCACCGCCAGACGACATCAAGATGCTGCCCGTCAACCCAAGTTGCGTGATTCCCAGACCCCACATGTGACCTTTTACCTCCCTGCGTGGAGTGGGTCGACTTAGTGTATTGCTATGATCATTGTTAATCGGGAGTCCGTGATTCGGCCGGGGTTGTCTACGCCACGCCGGGTGCGTGGAGGTAATGGTCCTGAACCTCTTGGCGTTACATTGCTTAGCTAGTATATGGTCTTTTGCCGCTGCCGAGAGTGATAGGTACTAGCCCGTGTGTTCATGTCACCGCTGTGAGTGTGAGAGTGACCCGTCCCGTGACTCGATCCGAGTCCGGAAGTGAGTCGACTACCCGTGAACTCTACCGGTTCTTCAACCGCGCACGATCCGCGTTTCCCTCGCTTGGGACGACGAGTGAGCTTGCGTTTCTGTTAGCGACGTATAGCCCATAGGAACTCTCCGTGTCGGGCCTAATGTCTCTCCCATCATGTGTTGCTGGTCGTGTCCGCATCTATAGTCTGAGGTCCATACCACGTAGAGTCGGTCCCCGTGTCCGTCCCGCATCAAAAGTGAACTTCAATATTTCTATAATATAAAGTTTTTCTCTTTTGTTCGGGTTTTTATGATGTTTCTTACATTTTTGTAATTAACGACTCAAAGAGGGGCATGATTTAAATAGCGACCTAATCTGGGGCGTGTTCTCAAGAAAGGACGGCTGGCGTTAAGGGCGTCAATTTCTGGTATTTTACGAGTCCCACCACGATTGAAAAATCAAGAATTAACGTCCTTCCTTAGGGCGTGTTTTCAATTAACACCTTTGCTTCAGGCGTCGTCTCATAATTTTCAGGAAAAGAAAGTTTTTATTACTAAAATTGAATCCAGGAGTTGACGCCTTTGTCCCAGTCGTGTTTTTAAGTAACGCCTTAGGGCAAGTCGTCAATTTTAATTGACGCCCTTCTGAGGGTCGTCTCTTACCCTTCCGTGTCTGGTTTGAACACACCTTTCCTGGAGAGTTCCCTGCCTTGATTAATCACTTGCTCAATCTAGGAACTAGAGTCCTTGCCGTTAATGATCATTGCTTATTCTTATCCCATTAGAATACGGTTTTGAATCCTATAAAAGGATGCCCTGGTTGATCTCGATTAAGGTTAGACGGTGCTGGCGATTGAAGTAAAACGAGCTGGTGATTGAGGTTTCTCCTCCTATGCGATCTCTTTGAAGGCTCTCTGCTGCCTCCTACTGCCGCAACCGAAGCATCAAGTGTTTTCCCCCTTTACTGTTTACAGGAACAGCAGGGGCCTACTTTCTCGTGTTTGTCTGTTCCTATCATCTCATCATCAATCACTATATTCATCCTTTGCATTAGTTTTTCTCTGCATCATATCTCTTTCCCTTTCCCTAATTCTCTAGGGGTTTTTTTAAAAATCAACAAAAGGTGCACACTTTATGCTCCTCTTTCATCATCATATTATTTATTTGGATTGATACTACACACACTTGGCTGATCCCCTCTTCTTTTGATTGTTTGTTCTTTGATTAAGGGTAATCAAGAGGAAAACCCCCTTCATCGGCCGGCCGATAGAAGGAGGAGGAAGGAATCTACATCCATCCCGCATATTTTCACCAGGTATTCTTAATCAACTTCCTTTATTTTTGAGGTAACCCCTCTGGCGATCACTCTCCTTGTTAGCACCTCGTGCTGCATTTGCTTAATATATGCTTTTTTTATTTTTTAAGTGAATTTCACGGTTCACAGCTTGCTCAGATAAAAAGGGACACTCGGGAATACGGTGGTCCCTACTGCCACAACGTAAGCAGGTGCCCAGCTTGCGCCAGCACTCCTCCATCTTGTGGCCTAGACGGTCATAATACTTGCATACGCCCTTGAATGGAACAATAGAGCCATGCTTCTTATCTTCAATCTTTGGCATCTTGCCCTTCCATGAACCAAATCCGCTAATGGGCGTCTTCCCGCCATGACCGGGCTTCATACTCCCAGAACCAGTATGGTGCTGTTCTTTCTTAACATTCTTTCCACAGATTCTCTCCGTCATTTCTAAAGTATCTTCCAATACTTGAGCCTTTCTCACCATCTCGGAATAAGTTTGAATTTCCATCGGTGCCAACTGGTTGATATACTGCAGCTTCAGCCCATTAAGAAAGCGCTTAGCCTTCATCTTCTTGGTAGATATCAAGTGAGTAGCATAACGAGATAACTGAGAGAACTGAGCTTCATATTCAGCTACGGATAGATTTTGTTGCTTCAAAGCAGCAAACTCAGTCGCCTTCTTCTCTTGCACTCTATCAGAAAAATATTTACCATTGAAGAATGCCTCGAACTCTTCCCATGTGACTTGTTTATCACCAAGGGTAGCCTTCACTGAGTCCCACCATGTCCTCGCATCACGTTCAAGTTGAAAGGTCGACAAGAGGACACATTTCTTGATCGCTGCATTGCATCACTTCAAAAATCCTCCCTATCTCTTCAAGCTAGTGCTCGGCTTCATCAGGGTAAGTCGAGCCTCCAAATCACGGGGGATTCATCTCACGAAAGTTCCTATAGAGGTCGCCAGTACCATGGCTTGCAGCTCCTCCTTGGGCCACTTGTTGCAAAGCCTGAGTAAGTCCTTGAACCGTACGCTACAAGTTCCTCCATTCTGCGTGTTCTCCTGCCATTGCAAAAGCCTACACGTAGAATAGGTTATGTTAGGTTCTATTAAGAATGTATAATTGTGCAATTAGAATATTAACTCAACCCCAGTCTTCTACCCAAATCTCACCAGGTTGGGTCCTTAGACTTATAACAATGTTATAGGTCGTACGATATCACTTAGGATCCTAGAACTAAGAGAACCTAGGGATATTAGAAAATCTAGGCTCTGATACCACCAAATTGTCATGCCTCGACGGGGAATATCGAGACTGGCAATAGAAAACGCTAGTAAAGATAACAAGCTAAGCTAAGAATTAACATAACGCCATTAACAGAAATAACTCCAAATCTATTACAATAGCCATCAAACCGACTTAAACATAATCAAGCATAACCTCTACTTAACTCTGTTACAAAAACTAACACAAGCTCTAAGGCATAGCTAGATGTAAAACAACTATAACAATCTCAACATAACTATCTGCTGATACACTACAAGTCATCAGTCTGGCCCATTCCCATCCATCTATAAATCTTCACCTGAGCTGCCTGGAAAGGGGGAAAACAACTATATGAGTGAACGCTCAGTAGGTAACAATAGGCAAGTGTAAGTAATTAACCAATTAATAACATGTTATATTAAACGGAAGAAAAGAAATGATGAACGGATGAAACAACATAAAAAGAAAGTGCTAAGAACGAAATGAAATAACAATATGGCAGAATGATGTAACTACAAGAATAGCAAGATTATGAACAATGGAAATAACAGGAAATTATAGGAAATTGGCCAACAAGTAAGAATATATAACCAAGTCAAACGCGATTCAAGTAAGAGATCATTGTCATAGACATCACGCTAGTCATGCACTCAGTGCAATGCCTCACCATGTCATTACAAACTCCCATGGGCATAAGTACTTTTCAGGCGCTCTCCCCAGGACCAGACCGGGCACCTATGATGCGTTGGCATTGATTTATTGGATCCAAGATCCCAAGTTCCGTCTAGACTTTAATCAAGTTAAATGGCCAATTATAATCAAGTATAAACTTACCTCGGAACATCCCAAGGCTAAGTTGACGAGATACTGTCCAGAATTTCTATCCAGGAGTTCAAGTTATCAAGAACCATCATGTTCTTGGATTCAAAACCATAAAACACGGAGAAAACTCTTCTCTGGATGATATGCGGTCACTACTGGGCCGCTCAAGACTTGTGCGGTCGACTATGGGCCACACTAACAAAAACTGGGCTGAGGTTTAGCCCTCGGGAGGTCAAGGTTGAACGGCTGATAAAGGGCCGCTCTACTATATGAACGCTAAGTATAGGGCCGCTCAAGGCCAGAAGTTTACAAAATCGAAGACAGGAGATACAGTCCTGACAGAGCCGCTCATTAGTTGAACGGTGCGTTCAAGGCTGCCTGTAGGATGTACGGGTCATTACTGGCCGCACAACACAGGGCCTAACAATAATCTATAAATTCACCCTAGCGGCCTCCCGGGCTGCCATAGGCAGGGTGGAACTGAACCAAAGTCCAGCTCACTATCTGCTGGTCGGCCTAGTGTATACTGGACTGATCACATCAGGATTTGGCCGAAGATGGATCAAGGATAATCGGCCAAGACTAAGTGGCATTAGCCAGGGATGAACGGTCGCTATAGGGCCGTTCAATGAGATATGCGGTCCACTAACAGCCACGCATGTCTCTGTTAGTCCAATTCGGACTAACTCAAATCACATCAGTTCGATTGGGTCCAAGTTCGATTCTAGGGAATAAAAATGGTTCAAAATTAACGGTTAAGATCTAAGGTTAACAAGTATAACCCTAATAGCCATTTCAATTATAATTGATTCCCAATTTAAAATTGACATTCATCAGAAAGGTTAATCAAGATCAAGCTTCAAATTAAATAAATCAGCAAGAATCATTTATTGTCATGAATTACGGTTTATTAGGTGTGTTACTAACTTGCCATTAACCACTAATCTACTTACATAACATGCTGTAATGACCAATTAATTTGTTCTGTTATATTTGTGCGGTCGGTTCTGGACCTTACATCGTCATATACGGTCACAGACAGGCCGCACAAGCCCCTGCAGGTCCAAAGGCCTGCTGGAGATGGACGGTCGGTCGTGTGCCGCTGGAAGGGATATGCGGTCTGGAACTGGCCGCATGATAGACATGCGGTTAGGATTCGGCCGCATGTTCTAGGGAAATGATCTGAGATAGAATCATTTATAAGGTCCATAACAGGCCGCCTGTCCGGGATATGCGGTCTATCGTGTGGCCGCACAAGTCCAGATAGGTCGCTGCCCCTTTCACCTTGCCCGACTCCGGTGAGGTTTCTAGGGTTAGACTAAAACATGGAATTCGCACGATATAAAGCATGGAATTTGGGGCTTTTACTACCAAAAGAAAGAGCACGAAAAATGCTACAAGATGCATGGATCAATTTTATGTTTATAGCCTAAATTACTACTTAATCGAAAGGGAACAATTATAACCCTAGTTCTGACATTCTTCTACTGAAACCAAAAATTCTCACAGCACACTAGATAAAATTTAGGGCTTTCTACATCAATGAAAAGCTGACACGATGATGCTTCCAACCATATATTATTTGTATGGTTTGGCTTGCTATCACCTACCTGAATCGGATGAAGAAGGAAGGTGAAAGAAAACCCAAGACGTCGGTACACGCAGCCACTAATCGCTGGAGATATCCCTCGATCCAACTCTTCTGCAGCCGCCACTGGTTCTAAACGATTCTAGGGTTAGAGAGCTTCATTTTTATAGGTCACACGCCTTCTAGAGGGTTCTATGCGCGGAGTATTCGTCCACGCAAGTCGGGTCAATGTGAACTCCGCCGCAATTGTTGAAGCGAACCAATCGCCGCCGATTGCACCTCCTATGGTTAAGGTTTCGAGAGATTAAGAGAGGGGAAATGATCCACTCATCCTGGCCTTTCATTTGCCACCGTTTTGGGCTCATTTGATGGAGTATTGGGCTCGATTTTCGCGTTACAAGGAATGGTTAACTAAGTGTTTATTTTGGGCTTAATCCACTAATTCGACCTATTTACAGATTTTATTTGGGTTGGTCACAGAAGACAAGTTTGCTAAACGTGTTATCCTCTACAAGAATATAATTTTTTGGATTTTTATAAAATGGTCGAAATTTAGCTCATTCTATTTATTAAGGAGTTTCTAATTAATTGATTTATAATTAATTTCAAATTTCTAATTAATTTCTAGGAAAAAGAAATCGGGGTATTACAGAAGCATTGCTAATAAAAATAAATTAACATAATATAGAGGAACAATTGTGACGCTGCAGATGTTTTTGGGCATGTCTATGCTGGCTGTTGCTGCATGCAACAGTAGTTATATGGAAGACACCACAAAAAAAATTTAAGCTCAGATTTAAAGCAATGTTCTGTTAAAGGGGATTTCCAACTTCTTTGGGTTGTCAATCTCATCCCTGGAATGGACTGGAATTATCTTACAGCTTCATGATAGGACAAATCTCATGTGCTACCAAAATTTTACCAGAATTTGGCACTTAGAAAAATATGGCAACCAATTGTGATAACATGAATCTAACAAAAAAAGTGATGAAAGGATAACACTATGGTGGATAAACATCTGAATAAAGTTCACCATTTTTAATGGCAATAACAAAGGATTGAGATGAATGGAACAACAAATGATGACATTGAAATTGTTGGAAGTCAATTGCTCGGAGGATCTTGGCTGCTTTGGAATTCAGTCATTTAAGAAGAAAATTAGAAGCTTCTAAATAAATTCAGAAATGGTTGTTTCAGGAAGTTCAATTCAGAGGACTCAAAAGCTTCAAGAGATTTCAGTGGGCAGAAGTTTCTGACAACTTAGAAAGCTTCAGAAAGAATCTTAGTTGCAGCTTACCCGCCCTCCAAAATTCAGTAGCTCAAATCTTCAAGTTTAGTAAAGTGCCATTCCAAAAGATAATTCTCAGAAAATTCCTCAAAGCTCTTTATGAAACAAGGCCAGCAGCTAAGTGAAACCAGTCCAAGTTTCCAAGATGGCCCACATTGCTCTTTTGCAGGCTTATATTACAGTGATCGCCAATAATAAATAAGAAATAATATTACAATCAAAGGATTGCCGGAAATGAGGGTGAATTGATGCACCGAGAGCAAAAGAAATGCAATGATATTTTAGGTTCAGAAAACTATCAAAGAAGGGGGAAGAATGTAGAGCTCAATATGAACTAAAAAAAAAATATTGCTGAGATGATGGAAAATGATGGAATGAAGTATAGGGAATGAGATCCTCTTGACCAATCCAACAATGTATAGGGGGTCACCCCCCTCACTGCAGAGGTAGACCCCTCCCCATGAAACCAGCAAGCCAAACAAAAAGAAGGAACATCAATTCAAGAAAGAAGAGGAGCATCTGGCTTTGTGGGGAATATGAATTAAACGATCAAAGAAGAAGGCCTGCTAAATTTAAATAAAGAGAAATTGAAAGTGAAGCGGTGTGATCTCGCGCTTGTCCTGAGCTGGTAGGATGATCACCTAAAAGTGAACTGCAGAGAAAGGGAAATGGATCAGGAGGCCCAGGGATGCTTCCCTGGGGAAAACCCTCCGATGCCTAAGTCAGTAGAGCAATGGTGGAAGATATGGAGAGAGGTAGAAAGAGGTGCACGAGATCCCCCAACACCAAGGTGGTGAAGTGGTTCCTGCTCAGGGGTTTTTAGGCGTGTACCGCCCTTACCTTTCATCGGAGGGAGTCCCTGGTTTATATAGTGTGCTCACCTTATGAGTCTCGTAAGCTGAGGAGTTTCAGGCGGGAGTTACGTCCTCATCGTGGGCTCTACATGGCCTTGAGGGATCAAGGATCATTTATCCTCATAAACTCCTGCTCATAAAGGGCTCTTCAACGGCAGCGTGGATAAGCACTCGTCAGTCGGTCCGAGCATAAAAGGTTCCAGCCCTGTCCGGGCGATAGGCATATCTCGGACGAAGTCAGGTCGCAGTGGGCGCAGGACGCTTGCCTCTATCCTGATGAAGGGATAACTCGGGCATGAGTCTTCCTCCGTTCTGACAATCGAGCCTTCTGAGCCTAAGGGCCACCGAGGAAGGGTGGGATCCCGAGTAACCTTTATTGGGCTTTTTAGCCTAAGTGGGCTCTGTGGGGCTGTCACTTGGATGAGCTGAGCCTCGTTCAGTCCTGATGGGCCTAGTTCGGCTGCTCTTCGCTGGGCTACAGAAATCCCCCTCTCCACTTGTCCCCCTCCTACTCCCGAGCTTTAGTAAGCTCAGAAGAGTCACTGTTTGGGGTTTTGGACCAGTGTGGCTCAGGTTGGTGGAGATCTGGCGGTGTTAGTAAGCCACGTGTTGTGGTCACCTGGGCCCGTGTTAATGATGATCCTGACAGATTTGAACTGAAGGGGCCCCCTTTTCTCAAAGGTCGGAACGACGCGCCGCCTTTCGCATGGGGATATAGGCGTTGGGCGCTTGTTGTCATTCCAGACTCCCTCCGTCTTTAGGGTTTTGGCTCTCCTCCGTTCTTTGCTTTTGGGGCTCTTCGATGCGCCGTGAGGACGCTACAAAAGAGCAGAGGCTTGCAGCGGCATTCGAGGAGTTGGCGGAGATAACCGCGGAGGCAGTCCGGCGGCTTCCTCCTCCCCCGGAATCTTCAGAGTCTCGAGTTCGCCTTTCCTCAGAGTCTTCTCCGAATTCCATGGCGGACTAGTGCTCGGATGCTGAGGAGTGGGAGGACGAGCCAGTGGCGAGGGCGTCGGTTCCAAACTGTAGCGAATTGGGGGAGGCGGATGTGAGGAGGCTGGAGCACCAGTATCGCCTGCCCCACAAGTTCAGTTTTGCCGCAGCTTCTCCATATGAGACGAGCCTGGACTCTCGTACAGGACACATCTGTATGTTTCTTCTGTCGTGGAAGGGTGGATTCCACCTTCCTTTTGAACCTTTCGTTCTTCAGCTTCTCAATTTTTTCCTGTTGGCGCCCATTCAGTTGGTAGCCAACTCTTATCTCCTTCTTTCCGCCTTCTGCATTCTGTGCCGCCAGTGTGGGGTTCCTCCTTTTTTGGACCTCTTTCACTATTTTTTTGAGTTGAAAGAACATCCTTCGGCTGGGAAGGGCTTCTACTTCATCCAGGCAAGGTGGAATAGGAGTTGCATCTCCTTGGCGGTGAAGGATTCTTCCCACAAGGGATGGAAGACTCAATTCTTCTGGGTGGGGATTTGTTCAGTGGAGGAAACCTGGAGGTGCCCAATAATCCCCAATTTCCACCCGAATATCCCTCCCAGGCAGGATGAGTTCCCTCCACATGTGGAGGAATACGCAGCCATCTTGCTGAGCCACTGCCAATCCACCGAAGAGCTGGTTACTCAAGAGAATATTGAGCGGTGTCTTCTTACGCGGCTGCATCCGTCGGGCTCTGGTGCCACAAACTAGATTCTCCTTCGGATGTGGGGGTCATCTTTCTTTTCCTGAATATGTCTTCTTCTTCGTGCAGACACCAGGCGGGAAGCTCTGAAGGAGGCCGCAGAGGTGATCGAGCTTGGTGATGACTCGGCTGCTGATGAGCCGGCTGCTCCCGTGGGTCGCTCCCGAACCAGAGATAAGTGCAAGGGAGCGGCCCAGGGAGAATCCTCCAGACCGCGGGGTCCAAGCGCAAGGACCATGTGGAGGGTATGATCCGGGCCGCTGCGAGGGCCAGGAAGCGGGCCAAGAAGGCCGGGGTCGTGCCCGTAGTTGAGGGTGATCTTGCCACGGTTCGCCCCTCCGCCGAGCGTGATGGGGCTGACCCTACCGGGTGAGCCCTCCGACCCGCCGAGTCAGAGGGGGCCGAGGAGGTTGGGGCTGCCCCTATGGGCGGCGACGATGCGGGCTCGGTTCCTCCTTCGACCGGGACCGAGGGGGCCGAGGATGCTCTTGCGACTGGCAGCGGTGCCGACCCAGCTCTCCCCACGGCAGGAACCGAGGGGGCCATGGCCGAAGTGGGGGATGCTGGGACCGTGGCCTAGGCTGGCGCTTCAGGTGGTGGTGTAGGTGCCGAGCCTGTCCAGGTTGAGGGGCCGTAGGAAAATCTGGTCGGGGTGCGAGGGGCGACCGTTGGGGCTCGATCCGAGCCATACGGTGGGGCGCTGGGTGATGGGGGGTTCTCCATTCCGGCGGCCTTGAAGAGGCTGGATATCTCGGGCCCCCTGCACCAGGTATGTCGCGGTATAGCTGCGAGGGTGAGGGGGAGAGGTAGGCAGTACTCCCCGTCCACGGCTCTCGCCGGGGTTATGGAGGGCGGCCTGGCCCTGGCCCAGATGGGGGCTACTCTGGAAGAAGCGTACGATCGGTCGGAGTGGGAGCGAGCGAACCTGGCCTGGACCCTCGGTGGGTCAGACAGGAGGTTAGCTCGGCTCCTCGAGGAGCGTGATGGGCTTCGGCGGGAGCTTTCCTCAATCAGGGAGTTGGTACGGTCGAGCCAAGTGGAGACCCGGGCGCTAGCCGAGCAGCTAGCCAAGGTCCATGATTCGCTCGAGAGGAAGAACTGGCTTCTTGAAGAGGAGCGCCTTGCACGCATTGAGCTAGATGGCCGGTGGGAGATTGAGCGTGCCGAGCTAGTAGACCGAGCGGAGGAAGCCGAGCTCCTTCGGCCGGAGGCCAAGGCTGATCGTGCTGAGGCAGAGAAGCAGGTGGCGGAGGTCGAAGAGCAGATGGCTAAGGCTGAGCAGAACTCAGCTGAGGCAGAGCGGAGGGAGGCCGAGCTCGTTGGTAGGGTGGGATCAGCCGGGTGGAGGATCTCGAGCAGTACAAGAGCTCAGAGGCCTACTGGGTCGACCTTAAGGAGGCTGCCCTCCCCTACTACAAGCTAGGACTTCGCCGGGGCATCTGCAAGGGATTCAAGCAGGGCTACGACCGGGCCATCTTTTACACCGAGGAGTAGGAGTCCGGAGTAGTTGACTTCCTGTCCGGGCAACGTTATGACTCGGACTTGTCATCCTTCAGTTCCTCTGCTTCGGCGTAAGATGAAGAGGATCAGGGGGGCTCTACATTCGAGGAGTCGCCAACTCCGGATGCCTCGGGAGGGCACGCAACGGAGGCAGTTCCCACACCGGTGGGGTCAGTGCCAGGGTCGGCCGTCGTCAAGGATGCCGGGGGCAGACCGCTCGAACCCTCTACTTCTGAGCTTCAAGGTGGGCCGGAGGCCTGATGTATCTACTTGGCTTCCTCTTTTTGTATGCCTTTTTTCTTCTTGAAGGAAAAAACTGCCTCTTTCATGTAGAAATAAATATGGCAATGGGGTTATGATGGAAACTTATATGTTCCGTACCACCATTGCCGTATCTTGTTCAGCGTATCAGCAGTGGTTGGAAAGAGCTGATACTTTCTGCGTGGATCTCGCCTGATGGTTGGGTGAGCGTCTGACAGGGTGTCTTTCCATTTTCACATGCTTTGAATGCCTGACCGCTTCATGTATTCCGCTGGGGCGGAAGATGAGAAGTTTGAGGTGCCCGTTCGTAGGGAAAAATCCCTTTGGGGTGTTTTCGAGAAGAGAATCATTTAAGGCAAATAGCCTCCCTTTGCTTATAAAAGGTCTGAAGGGCGTCTCTTCTTCTCCACCGCTTAGGGGTTTCCCTGACAGTCTTTCCTCATTCCTTCTTCACGTAGCGTTGTGCCGTGGTATTTGGAGCATGGAAGACACTCTGGAAGATGAGGCTGCCGACGACGGGGGGCAGAGAGTTCCTGCTACTTCGGATTTGAAGAGGGTTCGATGGCCGACAAATAGATATGAAGAGGGTTCGACGTGTGGAGGCACGTCGTCTTCTCTTTATCAGTGCTGGCGGCGCTTGAAGGGGGGTGAGATGGTGGACAGATGGGGGCATTAGACATCCCTACCGCCCGTCCCTTCTTCCTCGCTTTACAGAGGGGAGGAGGAAACCAACTAAGCTCCCTCCCTTCCGGGCCTTCCCCTGCCTCCTCATCCAGCTTTGCTGGTTTCTTTTTCTTTCTCGCAGCCTCTTTTTCTCTCTTCTGCTCTGCTCCTCCTTTCTTTCACTCTTCGGAGGGTGCCTGCACCCTCTTTCTTCCAAAGAGTTGGTAGGTTGGCGGGGAAGATGCTTTCATATGCATTCCCTCTCCCCCTTCTCTTCCAAGTTCAACTTGGAAGGTAGCCTTCTCATTCCTAATCCCTCTGTCACCTTTGTCTCGAGCTACCCGAGTCAACGGGGTCGACTATCCTTTATCCGAGCCAATTTCTACACGGTGCAGAGTCAGTGGCTGGACGCAGGCAGGTCATCCGAGTCATCCGAGCGAAGGGCTCATACGACGGCGCCAGATGGATTTTTTGCTTTTTTGACATGTATTTTCTTGGCTTCGGCCTTCCTGATGTACAAGCTGGTTGTTTGAATAAAAGAAAGGAGCCTTTTGTTTTATCTCATGTTGCTTGCACAATGTTCAGTATTCAGAAGTAGAACTTGCGTAATGTAGTTGCGTTCCAGGTCCGAGGGATGAGCTCTCCTTCCATCGTGGATAGACGGTATGCTCCTTTTCCGAGCGTCTCGACCACTCGGTAGAGGCCTTCCCAATTAGAGGATAACTTGCCCGCCGCCTCAAGTGGTCGAGAGGCTTCAGCTTTTCTGAGGACGAAGTCTCCCGGTTGAAAGTGTCTATCTCGGACTTTGGCATTGTAGTATCGAGTGAGGCAGCGTCGATATTTCGTTACTCTGATGCTAGCAATCTCTCAGATTTCATTTGCTAGGTCGAGGTTTTTGAGCAGTTTCTGGTCGTTTGTCTTGGACGAGAAGCAGATGACTCGGAGGGAGGGGTTGCCAATCTCCAACGGGATCACGGCCTCGGTGCCGTATACCAGCTGAAAGGGGCTTTCCCCGGTTGCCGTTCTGGGAGTCATTCTGTGTGACCAAAGTACGTTCGGCAATTCATCAAGCCAGCTGCCCTTGGCTTTGCCGAGCCTAGTCTTGATGCCTTTTAAGATAGTCTTATTGGCATTTTCGACCAGCCCGTTAGCCTGAGGGTGGGCGACCGAAGTGAAGTGATTGTGAATGTTAAGGTCGGTGCATCTGTCTCGGAACAAACAAGAATCAAATTGCCAACCATTATTGCTTACTATCACCCCGGGGATGCCGTAACGACAGATGATCGACTTCCAGATGAAATTCCAGATGACTTTCTCGGTGATCCTTGTTGTGGCTTCGGCCTCGATCCACTTAGTGAAGTAATCGATGGTGACGATGATGAACTTCTTCTGGGCCTGGGCCGTGGGGAACGTCCCGAGGATGTCGATTCCCCAGCGAGCGAAAGGATAAGGCTCGGCTAGGGTGATGAGCTCCGTTGCTGGCTGATGGACCAAGTGGTCAAATCGCTGGCAGCGGTCACACTGCTGTGTGTAGGCTGAGTAGTCGCGCTGTAGGGTGGGCCACCAATAACCTTGCCGTAGCAAGATCCTGGCGAGTGACCTTCCCCCTAAATGCGCTCCGCACAGACCTTCGTGGACTTCTCCGATCGCTCGGTTGGCTTCGTCGGTGCTGGGGCACTTCAAGAGAGGGCCGAAGAAGGATCTCCGGTAGAGAGCGCCATCCAGAGTGACGAATCGCCGAGCCTGGTTGATGAGGACATCACCGGCAATCTCCTTTGTTCAAGGATCCCGATGCTCGCCAACTATGCTACATCTTGTTCGCCACTTTATTTCGAGTCGTATGATGTAATTTTCATTTTCTTATCATGTACTTTTCCTTTTATTTGAGTCCAATACCTAGGTTAGGTAGCTTTTTACCTAAGTCTTAAGTCATTATGAGTGTTTGATAGGTTAATGGGCCCAATTATATGGGCTAGGCCTAGGGGCGCCCCCTTCCTCTTGGTTTAGTGTTAGTAGTCCAAAAGTCAGGGACTTATGTTAAAATTGTGGGATTCCTATAAATATGACCCCAATCCCTCATTTGAGAACTAATGAAATATTGAGTAAAAATTATCCACAAAGGATTCCCCTCTCTCTAGCTCTCTCTCTCTCTCTCTGAGGGGTGGATTCCCCTCTCTCAAGCTCTCTCTCTCTCTCTAGCTCTCTATCTCTCTAAAGGGGGCGCCCCCCTCTCTCTCTCCCCTGGGCGCCCTTGCCCCTTCACCTTCCCCCCCTTGCCACCTCATCATCCACATCACCCCAACCCCTCATCTTCCCAAGAGCCTTTAAACTCCCATTTACTCCCACCACTCTCCAAGCAACCTTTCCCCTTCCCCATACAACCTTTCCCCTTCCCAAGGGAGAATCCCTTCTCCCAAGCACCCCTTCCCCTCCCCAAGGCAACCCTTCCCATTCCCTAGACTTCATTAACCAACCACCATTAACCCCACATTCAAACCAAAGGAGAGATCTCTCCTCCCTCTCTCCTTCCCAACCCAAATTCACAGCTCCCCCTCCCTTCACTTGCTAGACCACCTCCCAGCCCCCTTTCTGCCCCTCCCACACCTTGAATCACCCCCTAACAGACCCCATCATAGTCAGGTGTCACCCCCACACCCATCCACCCCATTTCCCACCCCATCTACTCCGTCTCCCATCACCTTTCATCACCCTATCCATCTCAGTTCGCTGGCAGCAGTTGGAGTCCGACTTGCAGAACCAACCCCGAGGTCATTCAGCATCGTCTGGAGGCGTACCATACATCGACAGAAAGGTCGTCAAGATAGCTTCGCAGCCGAGGTGGTCTCGCCGGCATCCGACATCCCTGCTGTCCGGAGGATTCGTTCTCGTACGACTACGCAACCAGGACCTGAACCAGGACCAGAGCTGCATTGCAGAAGCTTCCATGGTCTCATCTTTCCGTTCCAAGGAGATCTACCAGTCCTCTGTCCAACACAGCAAGCGGGACCTCGTTCGGAGTCCGGGACTGCCCGTTCTGAATTTTCTCCCCCAGGTGCGCTGAACAGGCCACTCAGGACCTGTCCAGACCCCTCGTCACTCAACGGGCTCTCCCTCTCTTCCTCGACATCGTCTGATGTCCTCCCTGGCTGCTGCTCGAAGAAGACTCATCCACGGTCATACTCATCTTCATCTCGCTGTGTTTCAACATAGGGAGCGGCCGTGGTGACTACTTCCACCTGCTGCTGCACCCTGGGACCAGTCCGAACCAGAGCGCCAGGATCCTATTCCAGAGCTCGCCCCAGCCGGTGACGACATTGGGACAACCCACAAAAATTCACAGGCATTCCTGGGTCTGTCAGTGATGTTTCAGCACCAGTTTCGTAGAATTTTGAGTTCGGTGGAGTGCGTGGCATTGTCTACATCGACTTCCTGTCCGGTTATTCCAGAACGGGCAGATCGTTCGGCGCTAGCTTAGTTAACCTCCCCTCCCCGCCTGACTGGCTTAGCGCCCCTCCCTGTGTGGAGGTAGTGTTTGGTGTATGCCCATTCCCCCACCCCGAGATCCACCCTCCTGCGTGGGGCGTAGTTTTGTACTAGCAGGTCTTTGGCTGAAGCGTCATCGGCGCGGCGTGCGGGTAGCCCACGCTTCCCCGCTCGCCCTCGTCTCCGACCAGGATCGGTGTCTTCGCACCGATCAGGTGAGCTTTGAGCCCCCATCCTCTACTGGTTTCACTATTGCTTAGCTTAGTATTATCTCTAGTTGCGCCGTCGGCAGTGAGAGAGTGCTCGTCCCAACATTCCATCTAATCGAGTGCCACCGCGGGTGAGTTGTGAGAGTGTCATTACATCCCACGCCCTCGGCGTGCCGGCCGCCCTTGAAATTGGGCATCCCTGGCCCATTGGGGTCCATCCCTAGCTGGCCATATCCTTGGAACCTTGAGGTCAAACCTCGGACCCTCACCACCATCACCGGTCCACCTACGGAACCGGGTGTGCGCGACACGGGTGAACCGCTTGTGAGAGATCGCTGTTCGGTCCGGTTGCTTGCATATCTAGGTCCAAGGAGTGGTTGTTGTGTGGTGGATAGCGGATCTAGAGGGGAGGGGTGAATAGATCAGCTCCACTTTTCGCAATGCGGCCCTCTAAACAGCTAGTTAAAATGAATTGCAGCGGAATAGAAACTAGCTTCCAAGAATGCTATGATTCACTTAGCAAGATAAGCAATATATATAATAATTCGATCCTAAGCATGCATCTAGAACGAATCAATCACACAAGCAAACCACACTAGATAGGATTTTTAAGGTGGTTCGGACTGAATCCTCAGCCCTACGTCCACCCCTCACCAAAACCCGGTGAGGCTTCACTTGTGCAGCGCACAGAACCGCAAATCGGAAATCACCGATTGCCTTCCTACTCACCACCTGGTAGGGACGTCAACCGCAAATTGGAACACCCTCCAATTGCCTTCCTACTAACCACCGGTAGGGATGAATCACACTTTCAATGTTTAAACAATAATGAAAATGAAACAAATGTGAATGAACTAAAACAAGAGATTGAGTTATGAGTGAAAATGAATTGGCCCTTGTATGGAATGTTGATCAGCAACAAGGATCCTCTTGGCTTCAACTCAATCTTCTTGATTCACCCTTGATTGGATGAATGTTCTTCACGGAGTACTGTTCACGTGAACAGTACCTCTTCCTTCAATTCTTCTCTCTTGATCTTCTCTTTGAATTTCTTTGAATGAATGAAGGAGATGATGAAGCTACCTTGAATCTTGATTGCTTCTTTAGCTCCTAGGAGTTTGAATGTTTGAAAGATCACCTTGGATGAGCTTGAAAGAGCTTGAATGGATGTAGATGATTTCTCTTGAAGAACTTGAATCAAACCGGCTTCCTTGGATCACTTTGATAGCCTTGTTTTGATGTAATCTTCCTTGAGGTTTGCTGGCTTTGATTTGAGCTTGATTCCCCTTTGATTGGATGAAGAACACCTTCACGAACTACTGTTCACGTGAATAGTAGCTCATCTCCAAGCTCTCTTGTAACCTCCCTTGCAGCCACCCTAGATCTATCAAGAAGCCCCTTGAAGCATTAGGGTTTCTAAACCTCTTACAAGAGTTTTATAGACCTTGAATGGTCTATGGACACCCCCTAGACCAGATCCACAATTTGTGGGGGATTAGGGTCTTTAGGATTAAACAAATCAATGTTGAATGGCCCTTTTCAAAGTTGGAAACAAAGTCAACAATTGATGGCTCGGGGCTGGCGGTCGACCTAAGGTTCCTAGCGGTCGACCGCAACTGAAACACTTGCAAACGGGCGATCCCTGGGAAATCCGGTCGACCGCCACTGGCTGGAGGTCGACCGCCACTGAAAGACGTGCAGACTTGGGAGTCCCTGGCTGGGGCGGTCGACCGCCCCTGTGCTGGCGATCGACCGCCAGCTGGTCAGGGCCCGGGTCAGCCCGGTTCGGTCCGTTGCCCGCACCAACTCCGTCGCTTGAGTCTGTTAGCCGCCCGTTCATGTCTGTGGCATCAACCTTGATTGTCTTGAAGTTTTACTACTGAGTCTTCAATCCAAATTTTGTTCCGGGGGCTCCGCCCCCGGAAACCCCTGCAAGGGGCGCTGCCCCCTTGACCCCCGCGACCTGACCGGGCAGGTCGATCCCCGCGACCTGACCGCGCAGGTCGATCCACGTGCGAGGGTGCAACATTCAGCGTTCACGTTCACCATTTCCACTTGATTCCTTGTCCATTCATTAGCGCACCTATCATGAACAAAAACATCACGTATGTCAATCACATGAAGGTGAAAAACATCAATGACTAATAGTGTTTAGCCATTATCAAAACCAAGAATACATTAGAACTCATATGACCATAGAATGATGTCGAATGACCCAAGTGACCATATGAACTCAAGTGACCATAGGGGCACAACAGTGGTGTCACATCAAATGGTATCAGGGCAAGTTTTAGACTTGTCTCTATGAGTCTAGTCCAAGGGCATTGGCATTTGGGTCTCCCTTGCATCGTGTTCTCCATTGATCCTTGCATGACCACCCTAGGGAGATGACCCAAGTACCCATGGACCAATTTGACACTGTCATCAACAAGATTCATAACTGTCTAGATACCCTCACCACCCGACTTGACCGGTTCGAAGCAAAAAGGAGCCACGGCCCTAGAGCTTGGTCACCTCGGGATGGATCTGGATGGGAAGCCAATGAACCCCCACATAGGAGCTATGGCCTTGGAGTCTTGCCTCCACGGGATGAGTTTGATAGGAAAGGGTTAGACTATGATCCTTATGAGAGGTCCCAACACTACGGGCGTGAGGAGAGACGTCCCCGGGATAACCTAGACAACCAATCCTCAAGAATGATTCGATTCTCTAGGTCTTCTAGGTTCACTCCACAACCAGATGATGCCAATAACATGTGACCCCGTCCCAACCTAGACTTTCTCCTGAAGACACCCATGCCATGTCCAAACGGAAGTTCCCCAATACGGCCCACAAATCCTCCTCCCACTCCTTTCCAAAAGGAACTTAAGGAGGTGACCGAAGTCCATGAGGCTGCCCTAGATTGGGAAGAAGAATATGAAGCCCAATTGGGTCAAGAGAACTCATCCCTACCCAAAGAAAATCCATTGGGCCTAATTAAGTGCACCCTCCCCCATGAGTTACAAGATGCCCGACCTAGGCCTCCACTACTACCCCTCCCCATCCTATCTCAAGCCCCCCATTATCCACCACCCCAAGAGAGCCATATGCTAGTCATCATCACCCCACCTACAAAGGATCTACCCACCTCCTTGGTAGACGAAACCATGATCCCCACACGTGACCCCCTAGTAGGGAACACCCCAGAACCACTACCCACCTTGGAGGAAAATCACGGCCAAAACGGGGAAGAAATTTCACCTTTCATGCCACCCCCGCCAATTGGGAGTGAACTTGTCATAAGTGAGCCCTTGGTTAGATGGCTTGTGAAAAACCGGGCTCACCCTATCCTACCCCATGCCTACCCTTCCATGGAACAACACCTCCCCATAGTACCCTTATCCACCTATCACACCACAATCCAATCATCCTATCAAGTGGAAACATTAGGGGATCTTCTTAATGGTATAGCTTGGCAAATGGAGTTAACTGGCATGTTGACCACTATGTCCGACCGACCTAGGAGCCTTGACCTTCTGCACCTATGTGTCTGGTCCATCTCCTCAATTTACATTGTGGGTTGTTACACTAGCGACCTTCTTTTACTCCTCCCTACACCCGATGAGCCCGATGCTATCCACAAACTAGAGTTGCTTATCTCGGGTAGAACATCCAGCCCTCCATTCATGGCCGACCATCTCACCAAAAACTTTGGCCCGATCATTACTTTGGAGGAGGATAACTCACCACCTTGTGAAGACCTTGGGGACATGGAGTTCCTCTCTCTTGATAGCCCTTACAATGATCCCTTTGACCCCTTCGAATGGGAGTATAGATACCCATGTGGCCCAACCACCTTACCCACCACCCACCTTTTCCTACCCTCACCCACTATGTTGGACCAAGCCCATCTCTCCCAAGACTCAGATTACACCATGAGAGCCATGACTTTGGGCAATATACACTTAGGGAGTGAGGAAGTGCCCCACTTCAAGATATCCACCTTCCTAGACCCCTTTGACCCATTCCAATGGAAATCTAAAAGCCCACACATAGGAGACATCTTTGGTACAAAAGTGCATAAGTCTTTGCGTACATCACTACTTGGCATGATTCTTAAGTCGGGTCCACTCGTTCATATCACCCACATATCAAGTAGGATGCATGATTGGTCTATGTTCAGGTGTAACGGCCCTACCTCATTCATCATTGATCATATGCATGTTAGGAGCATCTACGGATGTCCGGGTCCCCCGGCATTCATCACCACTTTGTATGATAGGTTCCCCTACAGATACCATGGTCCTCCAACCATTGTTCTGAAGCCCATGCATGATAGGGCCACTTGTGGCTGCCCCGGTCCACCTAAGTTCATCAAGGTCCACATGGTATCACAGCATGATAGGTCAATTTATGGTTGCCCCGGTCCACCTTTACACACCAACCTTTTCACACCCACACAGCATCATAGTGCCTGGCATACACATACACGCAAGCAATTCGCAATGAGCGGTGAGGTTCACAAAGAGCGGATAAGAGCTCGCGAGCGCCACTTGAAATTTCAAGTAGGCGATTTGGTGATGATGGCATCGGAGTGGTGTAGATCGTGATAAATCCACACAAGTGGAACAAACCACTCACATGAGATATGTAAAAGGGTGGAGATGATAACAAAGATAAAAGAAAGCACGTGGTGCTATAAAGGAGTGTGATCGCCAGAGGGGTTACCTCAATAATAAGACAAATGATCGCGAGTACCTGGTGATAAGTGGGATGCGGGATGGATTGTGAATTCCTTCCTCCTCCTTCAATCGGTCGGCCGATGAAGGGGGGTTTTCCTTGTTGATTACCCTTGCACAAAGATAAACCAAACAAGCAAAAGGAAGTGGATCAGCCGAGTGAATGTAGTATCAATCCCAATAAACCATATGATGAAAAAGAAACATGACATGCACACCTTTTTTTGTTTGTTTTAAAACCCCTAAAGAACTAGGGAGAGGAGAAATATGATACTAAACTAATGCAAGAAAAGAAAACAGTGGATGATGACCGATGGAAAACGCAAATAGATAAAGCAAAAGACCCCTGCTGTCCCTGACGACAGTAGAGGGGAACTGAGGCTGATGCTACCGGGAGGAAGAAGAGGAAGCAAAGAGCTCTTCTAAAAGATCGTACAGGAAGAAGATGAAGAGAGCCTCTGTGCGCCTGTGTGTTCTCTGCTCTCTGCCTCTTGCTGCTAACCTCGCGCGAGGTCGATCAAGACATCCCTATATAGGGTTCCAGATCCAAGATAACCTCAAATTTGGGAAGATAAGAACGGGCAATGATCAAAAGAAGGCAGGACTCTAGTTCCAATCGAGCAAGGAGACCATTGGAGGTAAGGAACTATTCAGGAAAGGCATACTCAAACACGACTTTGAAGGATAAAACACGACCTTCAAAAGGGCGTCAAATTCTAAATTGACGACCTACATCAAGACGTCACTCAAAAACATGACCCTAACAAAGGCGTCAACTCCTGGATTTAAATTTGGCAATAAAACTTTCTTTATTTGAAAATTATGAGAAAACGCCTGAGACAAAGACGTTACTTGAAAACACGCCCTGAGGAAGGACGCCAATCAGTAATTGGAATTTATTTTGAAACCGGATAATACCAGGAATTGACGCCCTGACATTTGGTCGTCCTTTCTTTTAAACACGCCCTAGGTAAGGTCGCTTTTAATATAACGCTCCTCTTCAGGTCGCGAATCACAAAAAATGCAAGAACAAATCAAAAAACACACAAAAATAGAAAAACTTCATATTTATGAATGTATTGAAGTTCATTTTGGGGCGTCAACATAGTGACATGAGATTTGATCAGCATAGCGTCAATTTTGGTGTGTCTACAGCTGCGCCGCCTTGGCGTCTGCTTTGCAAGGGAGTAAGACGAAAATGAAGTGAAAGTGCAACCAGCGGAATGAAGTGGAATGAACTGATAAGTAGACGCCAAGGTGTGATGTGACACGCCTCAGACACCAAGCATTAGAAATCTTTCCAAGATTCTGAATGAAACAACTCCAAGTGATTCCAAGGAAGCATCAATTTGCTGGATAAAAGAGACTAAACTAAACAAGTAAAATGTGCACGCGGCACGATAAGGAGACACCATTGGAGAGCGGTTACCAGCCATCGTGGACGTGCTACAACCAAGGTAGATTTGCAGAAAAATAAAGGGAATTGAGATGGAGACCCAGCAAAGGGATATTTTCAAGGAACCAGCCTGAGTGGCTTCAGAGAGAATAAAGTATTCGATTTGGAGTGGAATATCTCATGTCAACTCAATCAAGAACGAGTGACTTTCATTATCGCCATAATATGAAGATTTTCATCATGAACCTCAAAATCCTATATGATGCATGCTGGGCTAAAAGGAAAAGATAAGACAAACTAAAAGATAGAAAATAATCAAGGATAATATTGTTAAGCCATCTAGATTTGGTCAAGAATCCAAATCTCCGAGCTGACACTAAGCCGGAGCCCGTTTGTTCGCGCATCATCTCAGAAAGTGGAACCATCGTCCCAAACCTTCAACGACTCAACGGCCTATCCGTGTGATCAAGATTCTCCTGGAATTATCACCGTTTTTGATGAAGGGGAACTCAAATTCTAAGCTCATCAGAACCATCAGGTCCTTGATATGCTATAATAGCGTAGATACCATATAGTAACAATGCTTACAGAAAAGAAATATAAAAACAGAGCGATGATACTCCGACATATGACCCACGCTCCTCGAACTCTGCAATCTTCTGCACTTGAAAACTCATTAGTTCTCTCAAAGCAAAGCAAAATATGATCATAAGTGCTTAACCAAAAATAACTCCAATTAAAAGATAGCACTTAAGTTCATCAAAGCATAGAGGAACCAAACTTTCAAGCCAATAAAATAACGACTGCGGTGCATGGCGTCAAATTTATAAGAGACGACTGACATCAGGGCGTCTAAAAAATAAAACACGCCCTTCATCAAGGCGTTGATTGAGGTGAAAGTTCAAGAAAGAGACGCCCCTCAGGAAGGCGCTAAATAAAACACGACCCCCGTAAGGTCGTTGATTTCACAATTGACGCCCTAACGAAGGACGTTAATCAACTGGAGTTCGCAACACCCCGCTTCCGACTAAGAATCAAAAGCTTGATCCCAGTACTAATTGTAATCAATCTTCCAACTTCGAACAGGCATCAGACTCTCCAAACTTCTATAAAAAGGAGGTATCTTCCTCAGACCAATCAAACAGCTCGTCGAATTTCTGCTTCTTCTGCTACTTCTGTAACAGGTACTACTACTGTTCAAGTTCTTCCTGTAGACTGCCATTGAAATAACCATAGTAGATGGAGAGGGCAATCAAGTGATCAAAGATCTCCACTCCTAGACTCTCAGAAATCACCGGACATATAAGCAACAGAATTGCATCGAACCAGGTATGTGAGTTTGCTTTATGTTCCTTTTCATCATTCTTACTGTATTACTTCGTTCTGTATTCATCCGCTTCTCTGTCTTCTCCTTTTCTGCCTTCCGCAGGATTATCCAAATATTCCGGGTGCAAGAAGATTCACAAAAGTCAAGTGGTTGCCTCTTCTGCTCTCAAAATTCTCTTCAGACATGAGGATCTACTTAGCAAGATGGCACCTCTTAGGCCTAATCACTCATGCCAAACACTATGATCAAGTTCACCTTGATTGGGCTGCCATAGGAGCTCTAGTTGAAACATGGCACCCTTCCACTCATACCTTCCTTTTCTCGACTTTTGAAGCCACAATCCTGTTAGAAGAACTAGAGATGCTCTTGGGCCTAAAGAAGATGAAGCAAGGAGAAGAGGAAAAGATGGCCATCATGCCAAGACCAATCTCCTCACATGAACTACTAACAAGTTTAATTCCCAGCCCAAACTTAGTGAACCAAATCAAAGCTACAAAAGGAATCAATCTCTTAAAGCTTGCTTATTGGGTGTACAAGAGATCCGATCAAGCTAAAGAAGAAGAAGAGATCGAACGGGTAGCAAAGGCCTTCGTGGTATGCTTGGCAGGAGCGATCCTATTTCCATCCACGGAAGATTTTCTAGAGGAGACCCAATTAAGCGCCGTAGCGAGCCTATGGGAAGGAGAGAGAGCGGGAGCAGCAATTCTAGCCTATCTTTATAGCGGGCTTACCTCGGCGGCAATGGGAAGACCCATCTATGGATGCATGCTAGCACTCTCAAGTTGGGTAGATCTCCACTTCAAGTTCGATCCATGCGAGGAGACCCAACAACCTTCAAGAATCTTCTCAAAAAGCCCACTCTCTTACATGACCGGTTCATTAGGAATAAGCAATAGAGTGATGAACCGGATACCTCAAATCAAAAAGAGAGTGGAATGGAGGGAACATCTCAAAGTAATGCCAAAGAATCTTTTTACTTGCGCCTCGGGAATACTCAAGACTCAAGAACTCCGCGCACGATTCTCCCCCGGCACGGACCTTCGACTCATAGGCGCTTCAGAATTCGTTCTGTATAACTCACATCGGTGCCTTCCTCAACTCGGGCTTCCAAGGCAAGTATTTGAAGATCCATCTCATCTCCCTCCGATCAAGACACGGTACCTCGGCAGCAATGAAGATGGAGAAGAGTGCACAACAATCCAAGCTCTGTGGAAAATCAACAAGGCTCATCGTCCTGTGGAAAACTTAGAAGAAGACAGAGAACAGTGGAAATCTTATGCAATAGCTTTAAGAAGCTTGAGGCCCAAAATGACTCATTGAAGCAATGTAATCTTTCTTCCAAATAAATCAATGATAATTTTCTAATTGAGCCAATAACACAGTGTTTCTGATCAAATCTTCCAATAACTTGCAGTTCTGTTGCAAATAACGCCTCAATCATAGTCGTTACTTCTATAAATGACGCCTCAGCATACGTCGTCTTCAATGATTGATCTCTCATAATTGACGCCTACACCGATGGGCGTTAACTGAATAACGTCTTAGGACAAGGCGTGAATTCTATTTATATTCCAAAAAAGTATTCGTTGAAATTCCAAAAATAACGCCTTCAGCGTAGTCGTTACTTAGAAACAGTAATCATCACTCCCCATTACATCAATCAATCCCCATTGAATGCGTCTGACGATGGTTATCATTCCCCATGCAAACAAAAATAACGCCTTAAGCAATGTCGTCAATCATCAAAAAATGCCCTTGTTTCAGTCATCAATTCCATAAGACACGGCCTTCCTTAAGTCGTTAATTCTTTTTGTCCGTTCGACTTAACTTTCCCTCCTTTCTTCTTCTTCCTTCGTCCTCTTTCCTTCTTTCTCTCTTCTCTTCTGCAACCCTAACCGTAACCCTCCCCATCCTTCTCATTCTCTCTCTCTACACCCTACACCCTAGCCCTAGCCCTAGCCATGGCCGGCGGTGGTCAAAAGAGACAAAGGGTCTCGGCCCTGGAGGCAGTAGACTTGGGCGAAGATGCCCACGAGGAAGACGCCGTCGTGGAGGGAGATCCGCCGGCGGCGGCCGAGGTGGCTCCGACGGCGACAGCCGGCGACGAGGCCGGAGGACAAGGCGAAGAAGAAGATGATGATGATGGCGAAGACGGAGAGGGCAACGGAGAAGGAGAAGACGGCGGTGAGGAGGAAGGTGGTGACGGTGATCACGAAGATGGCGACGAGCCACCGTGCACGGCGGCGGTCGTTCCACGCCCCGCCCAACTTCGGCGGCCTCGTCAGCCACGCCCTCCACGGGAAGAACCCAAACGCCACAAGGTAGGCCCCCAACCTAATTCCCATTTTTTTCTTTTTTCTTTTATTTTTACCTCAATATCCATAGCCCTCGGGCGAGAAAACCTACAACTCAGAAAGAAGACGCCCCCCGGGGTATCGTGAATTCAAGAAGAGACGCCCATACCTGGGTCGTGAATTCATTTTATTTCCTAAAAAATAATTGTCATTATGAAAACACGCCCTAGAGCATGTCGTCCATTCAAATTATCATCATATATATTTTTTTCATATCAATCATGCTGTTAATTCCGTGCATATTTGTTCAATTATGTATTTTTCCATGATTTATATCGCATGCTGTTTGTTTTATTTTATTTCCACAACCCTAGAAATCAACGCCCTCCATCGGGGCGTCAATTCAACAGATAACGACCATAAGGATGGTCGTCCATTTCATTAATTCCCGAATAAATTATTAAAACCCAAAATCTATTTTAACAGAAAACACCCTACACAGGGACGTTACTTAATGAAATTACGACCCTGGGACGGGCGTCAATTGAAAATCCTTTTAGGAATTTAGAAATTAACCTCAGAACCACGCCTCTCACAGGGGCGTTTCTTAGATAAACAACGACCTAGGGTAGGTCGTTAATTCAATGCTCTCTTAGAAACCACGCCCTCCTCAGGGGCGCCAATTAAACAAACCACGACCTTGGGATGGTCGTTAATTAAATCAAACATCAACATCTCAAACCAAGGCAATTAAGTGAATTTCAACAAGAATAATTGAACAATTAAACCAAAATCTCTTTCCTCATGTGTGCAGGGGTTGATGAGGACACGGATCTCCTGGGTCATGGTCCGAGCAGCATATTACGGCCTCCCCGAGTTCCAGAGGGCCAGGGTAGATGCTATGGGGTTCGGGGCCTTCCTTAACATAGAGCCAGTAAGACCCGACCTACCACTTATCCAGGTTCTGAGGGAGAGATGGGATAGCACTAGCCGGGCATTTCTGATGCCTTGGGGGTAGAGGATGTAGCTAGGATCACTGGACTTAGGGTAGATGAGGAGGCAGTGAGCGGGATCACTTTACCAGACTATACCGAGGTTGCCCAGAGGCTGCTAGGGCTAGAGATGGTCTACGAGACACCTAGCGAGTGTAGGACTATCTTCCGCACCGACCTGACTACAGTGATGGGCTTAGGGGATGCTAGGCATAGGTCAGGGGAGTCCTTGGAGTAGTTTTCACAGAGGTTGATAGACAGGGCTAGGGCGGTCTACTGCCAGGACCCAGCTGACAGGGAGAGAGCAGACCGGGACTTGAGGAGGTTTCTACTGCTGCTGCTCGGGAGGCTATTGCTCGGGACGAAGGGCGACGTCATCAATTGCCGATTCCTGGGCATTCTCGAGGACTTAGAGGGAGTCGGCAGATATGCCTGGGGAGCGGCACTGCTGGCGCACCTACTAGCCGACCTGTCCACAGGAACAGGACGAGAGACGACCGTCAGTGGTTTCTCACCTTTTCTTCAGGTATGTATTTCTCCTCTCTTCTTTCTTTTCTTTTATTATGCATGCGAATGCCTCACTAATGCTATGCATGGATGCAGGTTTGGAGCCACCTATACATGCCCATGGGGCGTGCTGACCCACGGCCAGGAGGTGAGGGATCTTTTCCTCTAGCACGGCGCTGGGTGCCAGTGATTTTTGGTGCCCCACTCGGCTACGAGTTGTGGGTGTTACGGAGAGAGTTCCGAGACTTCCCTCCCTCGCTGGTATGAATGATGCATTTTTTTATTTGATTTTATTATGATTATGATTATGATGATGATGGAATGATGATGACATGCATGTTTCTAGATGCAGGTGCGATGGAGGCCCTACGAGGGTATGACTGACGAGGGCCAGCCGTGGGTCATAGCGGGCCGACCTCGTTTTGGGCATGAGCTCTGGGTTCATTGCCTGTGCGAGATCGAGCCGTTACGGCTTAGGTTGGTGATGAGGACCCGGGGCCTACACCAGGAGTGGGTAGAGGTCGGGGAGCCACGAGGGATCGGGAAGAAGACGCGCGGTCGCACGAAGGCGATCGACTGGAGGGTGCGGTTCGAGGACCAGTACGCCGACTGGCGGCGAGGCGGGACCCGAGTCACCTCCCAGGCGACTAACAGCTCTGAGTACTTCCGATGCTACTGGGAGGTATACGCCGGCCGACCCCAGATGAGGGTCTTAGGGGTATGTATGAATGCAATTATTTCTAAATTGAATGCAAATGCTTATGTGACTATCATGTGACTAATATGAAATGGATGCAGGATGCACGGGACATAGCGGCGATGGATGCCCAGGCCCCTCTACACAGCCTGGAGGACCAGCTAGCCGTCACACGGGCCGACCTAGAGACCCTGGTGAGTGTTTAAATTATTTCTATATGCAAATGAATTTTTATTGAATTATTGATGATTAACCACTGACGACTTCAATGAATGCAGCGTGCCTAGCAGGGAGCCGTAGGGAGAGATACGAGAGAGACCTCTAGCTCGAGGGGACCCAGTGCAGAGGTGACCGAACAAGCAGAGCAGCTAGCGGGAGCGGTGGCTCGGGCCGAGGCTGCAGAGCGCGACCTCGCCTCACAGGTAAATTTCTAAAACTCAAGCCTTTATTCAATTACTGATTATATAATTATGCACTGATAAAATTCATTTTTCAGACTGAGGAGCTTCGAGCCGCTCTTGCTTGCGTTTGCGAGGGACAGCAGGTGATGACTGCCCAGGTGAGTGATTTACTTTCCGTCATGCATTGCTTATTTCATGAATTTGAACTGTGGAACTGATGATTTGTTTACCTGTTTGCATACTAGACAGTTACAGGCGGCACGTACCCAGGTTGCCCTGGCCGGGACAAAGCTGGCGATCCGCGAGCAGCGGATTATGGTGCTGGAGCGGTCCCTGAGACGACGGGAGGAGTTGCCTCAGGACGTAGCAGAGCTGCGAGTGGCCCTTGAGCTGGAGCGGCGAGAGCGTGCTCGAGAGCGGGAGGAGCACTTGGCGGACCGTGCCCGTCACCACGAGCTACAGCAGTCAGAGCGTGCCCGGTACCAGGAGCTGGAGCAGTCAGAGTGTGCCCGGTACCAGGAGCTGGTGATAGCACATGAGCGTGAGCTGGCAGACTCGAGGACGCAGCTTGTCCTTGTTCAGGAGCGGCTACGAGTTGCCGAGGAGCGTCTCCAGTGAGGGTGTAAGCGAGCTCGTTCCACGGGGTACTCCTTCACTAGCTCCACTTTCGTGGCGGGTTCTTCTCTTCGAGAGAGGAGCGAGGCAGGGGGCCAGGCTCGAGTTCCAGCTTCTTCTCGGGGGCCCATGCCCCCTCCACCAGTGCCTCCTCGGGATGGCGAGGACGAGGTAGAGAGTAGGAGAGAGGAGGGTGGAGGCGAGAGCTGAGAGACTTACTTGTACTCCTCCACCCTCACACTTGTACTCAGATATTCATGATGTATATATATATATGAGATTGTCATTTTTGTTACCTGAGCACTTGTGTAGTTGTGTACTTGTGGTTGTGCACTTTGCTTCTTTTCCCGTTCTTCGTGTTCGCTTTTACTTTGCCCTGTACTAGTAGCTGTGGTTCACACTTAAATAAACAGGTTAATTCATCTGTTCGACTTGGCCCCTTGCTCAATAAGCAAGGGGTGCCTTTACTTGTGACCTGGATAGCGAGTGAAGGGGCCAAGCCTTTAATCAAATAAGGCAAATGAAATAACCAATAAAGGGAGATGCAACACGCAAACATACGTATGCAAACAATAATCAAGATGCCCTACGCAATAATGCAAGCACACACATGAAGAATAAACCCCATTTTCTCTTTTCTTTTCTTTTATTTTCCTTTTATATATATTTTTTTTCATTCTTCAAAAGACGCGCCTTAGATTAGGTCGTAATTCAAACAAAAGACGCCCTAGGTGACGGCGTGAATTTGAAAACGTTTTTTTTTGGATTGCTGAAAAGACGACCATATATGTGGGCGTTTTTTTTGAAGGAGACGACCTGAATAAAGGCGTGAATTCAATAAAAAGCGCCTTAATAAAAGGCGTTAATTCTTTTTTCTTTGGGTTGACAAAGCCACCCCGGGCTCTTAATCCTACACGGTCACCATTTAAAATTTGTTGGTCTTTCTTGATTAATCAAAAAGGGGGGTGACGTGATAATAGTTAACTTATACCCGAGATTTCGCATGGTGCAATCTCCTAGGTCGGCCTTGACCATTCTGCTGGTTTATGACTTACCACAAAGAAAACGAAGATATAAGGAAGCCCATAAGAGATTCTGAGAAGCTCTAGATAAAACCACTTCCCCTTACCCTATGCCTGTTGGGGTTCGATCTTTGGCGTAGGGAAACTTGGTTGCCTTTTGCCTTATTTATTGCATGCATACGCCCAAGGTTTTCCTTGCGGGGACTTTGCCCTCTTGACATGCTTTTCTTTTCATGATTTGACTTTCACTTTAGAACTGAATTGTATTGCTGAAAAATAAACCTAATTGTACTTGGGCCTTTGTGGCATTTGTTCTCTTTTTGGGCCCCGACTTCCACCTACTAGGGCGGCGGATAGGCTTGGTGGATCTACCCCGAGACTTCCTTTCCTCCCTTATGGGCCGAAGAGAAAGAATGGGCATCGTCTTCACCTTTAGTCAGGTTTTTTGACTTCCCCTCGGATTTTGCACCACTTGAGTTCACGGTTTAAGTGTGTAATGTGTGTGGGTGTCAACCCCCTTTTGAGTTAACAAGACTGATGAATGAATTCTGAATTTTGACCTTTCAGACCTTGAGCCCTTGTGTGCCATGGCAACCCTTTTCAATGTATTTTTTTTTTGGGGTTTTGGAAAATTCTATTTTTTTTGGATTTTGGAAAATTCTTTTTTTTTTGGTTTTTGGATTAGGGGTAATATTTCTTAAGATACAAACCATTCCAAGGATGAGTTAGCTCTTGTCCTTCAGCATTAATTAGTTTATAAGCATTGCCAGGATAAACCTCTTTCATAGCAAATGGTCCTTCCCAGTTTGGTTGGAGTTTTGAACGAGATCCACCAGGTTTTACAAAAATTCTCTTGATTACCATCTCACCGACTTTGAATTTTCTCTCAATTACTTTCTTTTGATAAAAACGTGACAGCCTTGTGAGCGATGTCACGCAGTTCGGGGAAGAGTGGAGAAGACGCAGAGTGCGCGGGCTCCTCTTTTTTGGTGTTTGTTCGCTGTAACACAGAAATAAGAGAAGAGAGAGAAGGGGCCACCACGGGAGATTGCTCCGGCGGGGTGAGCGGGACAAGTGTGATATAGCAAGATATGGGGGTTAAACGGCCATAGCGGGAAGTGACTCGCCGCGGCCTCGGGGGGACGGGAATGGTGCAGAAATTAAATAACAAAAATTGAAACGGCCATTGGGGAAGTGACTCGCCGCGGCCTCGAGAATATGAGCAGATAATAAGATGACAGAATATAAAGAGAATACAAAGAGCGGGAATTTAAACGGCCATTGGGGAAGTGACTCGCCGCGGCCTCGAGAACGTAAATAGATAAGAATATAACGTATAAGAATGTGAATTTAAACGGCCATTGGGGAAGTGACTCGCCGCGGACTCGAGAATATGAGCAGAATATAACAGAATATAAAGAGAATATAAGAACAAAAATTTAAACGGCCATTGGGGAAGTGACTCGCCGCGGCCTCGAGAATATGAGCAGATAATAAGATGACAGAATATAAAGAGAATACAAAGAGCGGGAATTTAAACGGCCATTGGGGAAGTGACTCGCCGCGGCCTCGAAAACAAGATGTGATCGCCAGGGGCCGAAAGACTCCAAAATAAGAAAGTGATCGCGCCTACCTCAAGAGTGGGAGATGGCAGGTTGCTTCTTCCTCTCCCTCCGGCCGGCCGACGGAGAGGGCTTTCCTCGGCTACCCTTGCAGAACAACGACAAACAAATGACAAGTGGATTAGAAAGATGGAGGTGTAGTATTCAAATCCTTGCGATAAAAATAACGAAATGATGGCAAGACACACACCCGATTGGTGTTATCTTTTAAACCCCTCTCGGACTCGAGTAGGAGGAAAATGAGATGATGGATGTAAGAAGTGTATAAGAAAAGGCGCCCTTATGAAGGGGGATAGGGGATGCAAGATGATGAATGCAAAAGAACTACGAAGAAAAGGAAAGAATTGGCTTATTGGATGTGCCGATAGTGAAATCCGGCGGAGCTCCGGCAGCGTGGGGACGACGTGGAAGCGCGGTGGATGAAGACGACCTTCCTCTCGCGAGCGTGAGCACCCGAGAAGCCGGCAGAACCTCCACCTACAAAAGAACCCACGGGTTAGAAAATGACTCCGTAGCCTCTGGGCTCCGGCAGCCTATCGGATCACTTCGAAGCTCTTCCAGAACTGAGGGGGTGGGCCTCTATTTATAGAGCTCCGGAGGGTGGAGGCGTCCAGGACCCTGGACACCTCCATCAGGGCCGAATTAATATTTTATTCTATTTTTATATATTTTTTTGGAATACTTTTGTGGAGGCGTCCAGGGCCCCGGACGCCTCAAACAGGTCCACCGAAAACGACGACGGCCGCACGCGGTTTGGCACAACGCGTGGTTTTGTGAGCGGCGCCTCGTGATTCAGAAATGGGCGCGTCCAGGTGGCTGGACGTCTCTATAATTTGGCTTTTTTCACACACGACAAACCGGCGTTCGGTGGCCGCGCCCGTGAGAGAGTTGATGGAGGCGTCCAGGGGCCTGGACGCCTCCAAAATATATTATTTTTATTTTTGTTTTGTCTTTTTATGCTAGGGCTGGCATTTTGATTTTTTTATATTTGTTTTTATGGAGGCGTCCAGGGTCCTGGACGCCTCCATTAATATATATATATTTTTATTTATTTTTTTGTTTTTTATGCCAACTGGCATTTTACACACATTTTTTATTTTTGTTTTTATGGAGGCGTCCAGGGGCCTGGACGCCTCCATTAATATATATATTTTTTATTTGGTTTTGGGCCCTGAGAAAATAATAAAATAAATTAAAAGAATGGGGGCGTCCAGGGGCCTGGACGCCCCCATTAAGACCCACCCGGGTCCTAGTCAGCGGCCGCCCGGCAGACATCCTTCTTGGTTCCGGAACCTCTGATGCGTCTGACTGGTGTTGATGCCGTCCGAATGCCGTGACGAGACGATTCCGATGCCGAAAAAGGCAGAAGAAGACCCAAGAAAAGGAAGCACTCAAGTGATTCAAAATGCGTAAGCCGTCGCGGGGCGTCGTATAGTAATATGAGACTTTCTCAGGAGACGTCAAGAATGGCGTGTCTACAGCTGCCCCGCCTTGGCGTCTGCTTTGCAAGGGAGCGACACGTAGTGGAATGGTATCGAAGTGGAGTGAAATGAAGTGGGAGCGGACTGATAAGTTGATGCCAAGGTGTGATGAGACACGCTTTTGACGTTACTGTTTGGAATCTTTCTGAAGTTTCAATGAGGCGACCTTGAAGAAGGTCTTTCAAATATTGACGATTGCTTGGACGGAGATCAAATAAGGGAGGGTGAGATGTGCGCTCAGGCACGAAACAAAAAGAGACCAACTTCTCGGTGTGGAAGTACCTGGGTCATAAACCGGAGGTTTCACCTTTGGGGAGCGGTTACCAGCCAATGTGGAAGTGCTGCGGCCAAGGTGGGTCAAACAAGGTCAAAAGTAAAGGAATATCTGAGGGTCTGTCCAAACAAGGGTCTCCTTTGGAAGAGCAGCGTAGGGCTGTCTCAAGGAAACTCAGTATTTCATTCGGAGTGGAATATCTCATATTTGTGGAATTGAAACACAACGGCTTTCACAATCGAATCACTTGAATGATCTTCCGCAATAAATCAAAGTCCTATATGAATGCATGCTGGGTTTAAAGAAAAATTTAAAACAAACTAAAATAGAAAATAGCCAAGGATAATATTGTCAACTTGTTAAGAACGGGTCAGGATACCGATCCGGTGAGCCGACACTGGGCTGGGGCCCGTTTATCCGCGCACCAACTCACTGAATGGAACCGTCGTCCCCATGCTACCACAAGTTAACGGCTATCCGTACAACCCAAATTCTTCCGGGATCATCACTTTTTTGTTGAAGGGGAACTCAAATCCCAGATTCGTTCGGGCCGCAAGGTCCTTGACATGTTCTAGTAGCGTAGGTATCGTATACTATGATGCATGACATGGTGGGACCAACCATTGAAAGGTGGGACAGGAGACTGGACAAAGACGTCCGTTAGTAAAACCTGCACAGGCCAGCATGGATTAATAACATCAGAAAGTAGCAGAATCATAGCAGAATCGCACCACAATGGAAGGAGATCTAGCCAAAATCCCGACATTGACCGCTGATGTGACATGTTCTGTCCTGTAGCGATCTTCCCTTCCTATAAGAACTCCCCTTAGGCTAGTTCATTCAGATGCACTAAGGTGGGTTTTGGAAGCTCAGGAGAGGAAGGAGAGGAGAATCTAGAGATTTCAGGATGGAAGGAGAGTCTTCCCGCGTTATTAAGAGGAGCAGGCCTAGCAGCGAGATCAGGCGACTCTCCGACCTCGAGGGTCATCTGAGTGGGACGATCATGTCGCATATGGTAAGCTGATTCATTTCAAATTTCCATGTGAACCTTCTTCTTACTTCCTTCATTTCTTCTTTCTTTCCTCTTCCAGCCATATCCACTCTTCCCAGGCCCGAGGAAGTTTTCCAAACTGCCATGGCTTTCAAAGCTAACTTCCAATATCTCCATTGGCATGAGGGCCATACTCTCGAAGTGGCATCTGCAGGGGCTCCTTATTCACGCCAAGCATTACGAGAAGATTCGTATGGACTGGGCGGCTATGGGCGCACTAGTGGAGATCTGGCATCCCCAGACCCACACTTTTATCTTCCCGACCTTCGAGGTGACCATCCTCCTCGAGGAGGTGGAACTTCTGCTCGGATTGAAGAAATTCAAGAGTGACGGGAAGGTGAAGGCTATGCGGATGCTGACACGGGGGACTTCTGAAAGCGTCCTTGGAAGCTTCATGCCGCCCGACGCAGCCCGAAAGGTCCGTACTCAAAAGGGGATCGATCTCCAAAAGCTCGCGGAGTGGGTCATGGACGCCCTGAGAGGGTCACCAGACGATGACTATTTGGAGGGAATCATGAAGGGGTTCACTATCTGTCTGGCGGGTGCTCTCTTGTTTCCTCATACCGACAACATAGTGGAGGAGGATCAACTAAGTGCCATTCGCGGGATCTGGAGTGGAAAGAGGGTGGGACCCGCCGTCCTTGCCTATCTTTACAGCGGCCTTACTGCCTCGAGCATGGGTAAGCCTCCTTTTGGTTGCGCACTTGTCTTGAATTGCTGGCTTGATTTGCACTTCAAATTCGACCACCGCGAGGGAATGCCAACTGCTTCGAAGCTCTTCCAACAAAGCCCGCTTCACCACATAGCCGACGTGTTAGGCTTCGGTGGTACTGTAGTGAACCGCGTTCCGTGGCTGAAGAAACGTGAAGACTGGCGGTCTCACTTCCGCACCGTGACACAAGGCTTCTTTACTTGCGCACCGGCATGTTTGCTTTCGCTAGATCTCCTCATGAGGCCTTCTCCCGAAGTTGATCTTCAACTGATCGGCGCGACCGAGTTCGTCCTTTATAATGCGCATCGGTGCTGCCTCCAGATTGGCATCCCACGCCATTCGTTCCCGCCACCGACTGGCATCGTTCCTTTGAAGAAAAGGGAGTTGGGCACTGAAGCGGACGCGAAGGAAGCGAAGGCCATTAAAGCTCCCTGGAAGACAAGTGTTGCGGGAAAGGCCTTACCGCACGTGGTGGAAGAATGCGAGCCGTGGAGGGCTTATGTAACCGAACTGGGGAACTTAAGGCCTAAGGCGCCTAAGCCCCTGATGTAGTTCACTCTGCTTTTCTGACGGAATAAAATCTGGTATTTGGCAGTTTTGGACCGGTTCCGTTAATTATTATTGTCTTTTTTGTGGTTTTTCTTTTTCTTTGTGTTTTTATTTTTTTGTTTGGATTATATACATACTCTTATCTTTTTTACTTTTATTATATATATATACTTTTGAAAAAAATTTATTATGGGGGTGTCCAGGGGACTGGACGCCCCTAATTTTATATTTTTGATTTTTTAAGTTTTTTTTGTATTGGGGGCGTCCAGGGGCCTGGACGCCCCTATTTTTTTATTTTTGATTTTTTTAAATTTTTTGATTTGGGGGCGTCCAGGGTCCTGGACGCCCCAACTTTTATTTATTATTTTTTTGGTTTTTTTGTTTTGGGGGCGTCCAGGCGCCTAGACGCCCCTAAATTTTTGAATTTTAAAAAAAAATAAAAAACGTGGGGGCGTCCAGGCGCCTGGACGCCCCAATAACAGTGGATCTTATATATATTGGGGGGGCCTCACCCCCTGCTCATTTGTAATGTTCATTCTGACGACCCAGTCACCCCAGACGACCCATTCTTAGTCCCAATGGAGCGAGGAGGATCGATCCAGGGTCCAGAGAAGCGGAAACGACGGGCTCGTCGTCCGAGGAGGCTGAGGGATGATGCCGAGGAGGCTGCTGCGGCGGAGGAGATTGCCGCGGGTGAGGAGGCTCTTCCTTTGGCCTTGGAGACTGCAGTGGACGCTGGCGACGCGGCAGAGGACGAGCACGATCCGGTAAGCCCTTAGACCTCCATTCTATTGGTTCACTGGGTTAAAAGGGCGGACGAGAGGCTGTGTGGAGAACGCCGGGTGTGAGGGAAGGAGGCGTCCAGGGGCCTGGACGCCTCCACATTTTCTTTTTTGTTCTCTTTTTTTAATTTATTTCTTTTTTGTAAATAATAATAATAATAAAAGAATTAAAAAAAAGGAGGCGTCCAGGCCATGGGACGCCTCCATGATAATATATATATATATTTTTATTTATTTTTGTTTTTGTTTTTTCGGGTTTTTCTAAAATTAAAATAAAGAAAATGAAATGGAGGCGTCCAAGGAGTTGGACGCCTCCAAAAAAAAAATAAATATTTTTAAAAATAAAAATAAAATAAGATCAATAAGTAGTATATACAGTGTTATTGTTTAATATTATTCATGATGCTGATGTATTTTTTATTGGTTTTGTGGTGTGCAGGGTGTGATGAAAGGACGGATCAGCTGGTCCCTAGTGGTGGCAGCATACCGTGGGCTGCCGGACTTCCAGAGGGCGCGTGTGGACGCCATGGGCTTTGGAGCTTTCCTTAGGATCGAGCCCTTTCGGCTCGACCTTCCTCTTATCCAGGCATTGAGGGAGCGGTGGCACGCGCCGAGCCGGGCGTTTCTGATGCCCTGGGGGCACATGGTGCCGACACTCGAGGACGTGGCTCGGATCACCGGGCTACGGGTTGACGGAGAGGCGGTGAGCGGGGTCACCTACCCCGACTACCGAGAGAGTGCCCTGGACCTGCTGTGGTTAGAGACGAGCGTGACTGATAGAGACAGCAGGGTAGTTGGCCGAGTGGAGATCATGGAGGCGCTCGGATTCGTCGACCCGCGCCAGCGGGTTAGCGAGACTGGAGCGGAGTTTCTGGCACGACTGGAGGGAGATGCCCGTGCAGCTTTCACCCAGGATCCGAGCGAGAGGGAGCTGGTGGATCTAGACCTTCGGAGGTTTCTTTTCTTCTTCCTGGGCCGCCTTCTGCTGGGGACGAAGGGGGATGGCATCCACTGCCGCTTCCTCGGGATCTGGCGGATCTTGACAGAGTGGGGCACTACGCGTGGGGAGCGGCTCTGCTTGCCCATTTGATTGCTGATCTCTCCCAGACTTCGGAGAAGGAGACGACAGTCAGCGGCTTCGCACCTTTTCTCCAGGTAAACATTTTATTTATGCATTCCACAGTTAAATATGCAATTATTGTACTAATGATGTATGATGGATGCAGGTGTGGAGCTATTACTATTTCCCGATGGGGAGGGCTAGGCATGGGAACAGGAGGGCCGTGCCTCTGGCGCGGCGGTGGAGGCCGGTCGTGGTTGCAGCACCCCACGGCTACCAGCTGGCGTCGCTTCGTCGGGAGCTGAGCGAGTATCCCGAGGCCATGGTATGATGCGTATGATTCTTTTGTGTTTATGCATGTGACTGAATGGTAACTAACATGATGTATGTATGGTGATGCAGGTGGTGTGGAGACCCTACCTGGGCATGGGCGACGCTGGCCAGCCTTGGGTTGTAGCGGGTCTTCCTCGTTTCAGGCGGGACGTGTGGGTCCATTGCCTGAACGAGATCGAGCCGCTTCGGCTGAGGCTGGTTATGAGGACGTTGGGGCTAGCCCAGGAGTGGGTTGATGTAGAAGAGCCGGCCCGCATTGGGCGGAAGACCAAGGGGAAGGCGAAGGTTGTGGACTGGCGTACGCGCTTCCCAGCACAGTACCAGGACTGGCAGCAGGGCGGGGTCCCAGTGGTGTCCCATGTACAGGACAGTACTGATTACCTGAGACGGTACCGGGCTACGTATGGGGACCGCCTCTTCCTTGGTGGTATGGCAGGGGTAAGTGAAATGAGAATGCTTCACTCTTTTATATGTATATGCATGTGGTACTAACTTACGTGCAATGCAGGATGCTCGTGATACCATGATCGCCGACCTGCGGGCCCAGTTGGCGGACGCCAGGCGACAGTTGGTGGCCATCCGACAGGAGTTGGAGATCCTGGTGAGTTTATGTGATGCATTTTTTTTGCGACCTGGATTTTTGATGCTTAGCCTTTGACTGACGTTTGCCCCGTGTTTCAGCGGGCCCACCAGACAGCGGCAGCCGGGACGGCTGGTGGAGCGGGTTCCAGTTCGCGGGGCCCTCCTCCGGAGGTTTCTGCCCTCCAGGAGCAGCTGGCGTATGCGGTGGCTCGGGCTGAGGAGGCCGAGCGTGACCGCGAGGCTCGAGTGAGTGCTTGCCTGACCTTGACTCTCTTCTGGCTGCTTTCCTTCTATCACTGTTGTTCTCTTATGGTGCATGCGTGCTTTGACAGGTGGCCGAGATTCGGGAGGCCCTGGCGCGTGCTGTTCGTGCCGAGCAGGAGCGCGACGCTCGGGTGGCGGAGCGTGACGCCCGGATTGCAGAGCTGGAGGAGGAGCGTCGACGGGAGGCTGAGGAGCTCCCTCGCGACGTAGTGGATCTGCGGATCGCCCTCGAGCTGTCGAGGAGAGAGGCGATGAGGGAGAGAGAGGAGAGGGAGAGGGATAGGGAGAGCGTGGAGAGAGAGAGGGAGAGGGATAGGGAGAGAGAGAGGGAGGAGCGACAGCGGGATCAGACCGAGAGGAGGGCTCTAGAGGCCCAGCTGCTGGAGCTCCGATTGAGTCTCGGCACGGCGGAGGGGAGGCTTCGGGAGAGCGAGGAGCGGTACCAGAGGGCGAAGGAACGCGGGGCGCGACTTCGTCAGTCTGGTTCTTTTTCCATGGGCAGCTATCTGGTTTCTTCGGCCGAGGAGCGTCGTCGCGCCTTCGAGGCTGGAGTGCCACCGCAGGGCGAGGCGAGCACGGCTTCTCAGGGTTCGCAGAGGCCCCCTAGGGATCCCCGGCAGAGGAGGGAGGAGAGAGATGACCAGGAGGGTGATGGTGAGAGTTAGAGAGTTGCTTGTACACGTCACCCTTCTCACTGTATGATGTACTTTCGGCTATTATATGAAATGAAAATGGCTTTCTTGTGTTGTGTGTACTTTTCTCTCTCCCACACTTTCTTCTTTGCACTGAGTTGTCCTTCGAGGCACGCTCCACGAGACCTTGCCCTGAACAGCGGGGAACTACGCTTTGCACGGGGGGATTCTGTTTCCTTTCTCCCCCTTTTGGGCGCGTCCAGGCGCGAGGACGCGTCTTAGTCCTTGAATTCAAATTTAAAGCGTCGGGTGGCCTTTCTTCTCCCGTGCCTTACCCGCAAACGAGCCCGCCTTCCGCCGAAACTCGCTTGCCCCTTTTTCGTCTTCCTCCTCTTTTGATTGATGGAGTTCGGTGGGCCCGATCATGGTGAAGGTGGAGAGGGACGAGGAACTCCTCGCCCGAGGAGGGACGCGCCAGAGCACGGAACGGCGTCTATGGAGGAGGAAGGGCCGCTTCGGGCCCCCGAGGGACCCGAGGGGCCCGATGTCGCGGAGGGAGGTGAACACGGTCTGGTAGGTCCTCCGATCTTTTCCTCTTTTAATTCATTTTGAGTTTTGAAGCGAGCCGCGCGAGGGGGGAAAGGGTTCGGCGAGTGTTGCACTTAAATGATGGATGCGTCCTAGACAGGGGACGCGTTCTTTGTTATGATGCGAGGCCCTTCTTTCTTGGTGCAGGACACGGCGAGGACCCTGGGCCTGGCCGATGAGTGGGCGAGTGCGGACGAGCCGAGCCGCGTCAGGAGGGAGAGTCGCGGCAAGGCGAGGCTCGAGGACTGGCACGTACGTCTCCCCGGACAGCAAGGGAGTGTATTGGTGCAGGACAGCGCCGACTTCCTGCGGCGGCAGAGAGAGAGTTATGCGGGGCTTCCCCAAGCTGGGGACACGCGTGGGGTCGGCGGCTCGCGCGCCCAACTATCAGAGGCTAGGCGGCAGCTGGCCGTCGCTCAGCATGAGCTGTCGCTTCTGGTAAGTTACGTGCCGCACTTTTATCTTCAGATTTGGAGTTTCACTGACGGCCGCTGTTTATTTTGTTCCAGCGTGCCCAGCAGACAGCGACGGCGGGGATGATTGGTGGCGCATCTTCCAGCTCCTCGGCCCCTTTTCTCGAGATTGCCTCCCTCCGGGAGCAACTTGCCGGTGCGGTGGCCCGCGCGACCCGGGCGGAAGAGGAGCGTGACGCCTGGGTGGCGACTGTAGCGGAGCTGCGGCATCGAGGTGAGGAGAGACCTTCTCCAGACATCCTGGAGTTAAGGGTTCTTCTGCAGATGATGAGGAGAGAGACAGAGAGAGAGAAAGCCGAGAGAAGGTCCGAGCGACAGCGGGATCAGACCGAGAGGAGGGCCTTGGAGGCCCAAGTGAGGGAGCTCCAGCTGGGCCTTCAGGCCGTCGTGCAGAGGCTAGGAGGGATGGAGACGCGCTACGAGAGAGCGCGAGAGTTCGGGGAGCGACTCCGCCAGTCCGGTCGCTTTGCCGCTAGTGGCTTCTTCGCCACGCCAGGGGAGGAGCAGCGAGTCACTGCTGCGGAGCAGGCGCCAAGAGGCGAGGCAGGTGCTACTGCACGGGGATCCCGGAGGCTTCTGAGGGACCCTCACCTCGGGGGAGAGGAGAGGGACGCCTAGAGGGACGAGCATGGAAATAATGGCAAGAGCTGGCGAGCTAGTGGACCCGCCACCTCTCTATGATTGTAGTGTTTGTGACAGCTTATGTAGAATTATGAATGGAATGATTTGATTTTCTGCTGCTTGTTTGTTCTCTTGTGCGTTCCTTCTTCCCTACACTTCTTTCCTTTGCACTGTTCCCATGTGATGGGTCTGCCGAGACTCCGCCCCGAGCGGAGAATCGCGTCTTGTTGTGACCATTTTCCACGGGAATCTGCCGTCGAAGTCAATAATGACGGCCCTAGCCCCTTTCCCGAACGTTGTGTCAAATTTTGCGGACGTCCTCCAAATCATGATAGGGTATCCCTAGACAACATAGGGGGCTAGTCGTCATATTCTTCGTCCAGTCAATCACCCCGTGCGAGCGGTGAAGCGACACACGGGACCGCATGGCAGGTGCCTCATTGCGAGGGCTATCATTAACAGGTGATGGAGGCAATCTTGGCCCGCACTCCTTCCATTTCTATAAATTCTTGTCCCTTTTATCTTCCCAGGTATATCGAGGACTAACTCGAGGAGCACAAGTTCTCACGGGAGAGGAGGAGTTCAAAATTCTGAGAGTTGGATGGAGGGCGAATCTTCCCATTCCTCGAAGAGAAGCAGGTCCAGTGGTAGTAGTTCCAGGAGGCTTTCAGACCTTGAAGGGCACTTCAGCGAAAGGGCCCAATCACAACTCGTAAGCCAAGTTTTCTTGCCCTTTTCTCATTCTTTCTTCCTTTCTTCTGACCAAACCTCACCCCCATTCCTTGTATGTGTAGGTTGTGATGAAATCACAAATCTTATGGGAGTTGGTAGTAGCAGCGTACAGGGGCCTCCCAGATTTTCAGAAGGCGAGGCTAGACGTGATGGGATTTGGTACCTTCCTTCGGATCGAGCCGATCCAGCTCGACCTGGTCCTGATCCAAGCCTTGTGTGAGAGATGGGACCCAGTGAGTCGGGCATTCCTGATGCCCTGGGGGCACATGGTGCCCAGCTTGGAGGATGTGGTCCGGATCACAAGCCTGAAGGTAGAGGGCGAGGCAGTGACCGGAGTCACTTACGCGGACTACAGAGAAGGTGCCCAGAAGTTACTGGGTTTGGACCTAGATGGTCGGAAAAATAGGTCGGTAGCTAGGGCGTCCCTCATGGATGCATTAGGGCTCACCGACACTCGTCGGCGGGACGATGAATCCTCAGAAGAGTTCATGGAAAGGATGGAAATAGGATGCCGTGCCGTGTACTGCACAGATTTCGGCGACTGGGAAAGATGCAACATAGATTTGAGGAGATTTCTCCTCTTCCTTTTGGGGAGATTGGTACTGAGCTCGAAAGGGGACGGTATCCAATGTTGCTTCCTGGAGCTGCTGTCAGACCTTGAAAGAGTAGGGTATTATGCCTGGGGAGCCGCCATGCTGGCACACTTGTTTGCAGGCCTATTCCAAGAAACGGATCGTGAGATGACTGTGAGTGGTTTCACACCATTCATCCAGGTATTTTTGGTTTTGCTTGTTTTGTATTTTTTTTGTGTTTTTGCAAGGTGCTGATGACCTGCGCCGAGCAGCTATGGAGCTATTATTACCTCCCTATGGGGAGAGCTCGACATTGGCGACCCGTGATGGTGCCGCTAGCCAGGCGGTGGGAACCCATCATGAGTGCGGCACCCCTAACCTACCAACTGATGGTGCTAAGGCGGGAGCTACAGGAGTTCCCTGCAGCGATGGTAAACTGGAGACCCTACTCAGACATGGTCGATGCCGACCAGCCGTGGGTTCTAGCAAGTCGTGCCCGGTTCGGACGGGAACTGTGGATGCACTGCCTGAATGAAATCGAGCCGCTTCGGCTACGATTAGTTATGAGGACTTTAGGACTGGCTCAAGAATGGGTGGATTCAGCTGCGCCACCTCGTGTCGGGAGAAAGACGCGGGGACCGGCGACCTGCATTGACTGGCGCGTGCGATTCCCCGAACAGTATGAGGACTGGCAACGGGGTGGCACGATTGTAGAATCACAGGCGCGGGATAGCGAGGACTACTTGCGTCTATATAGGACAAAGTACGCAGAACGGTTCCAACCCCGGGGACTTGTGGAGGTAGGTTTCCCCTTTTCTCTTCTCTTCTTTCTCCTTTTCTTGGTTTTCTGGTGAAAATGCTGACTTGTAAGGCTGCAGGATGTCCGGGATGCCATGATAGCGAATTTACGAACTCGCTTGGCAGAGATGGAACAACAGTTGGGCGATGCCCGCGGAGCTACGAGCGCCTTGGTAGGTGTACAGTACGTTCCTAATTAAATCCTCAGATTCCTGATGTTGGCTGCTAATTCACATGGTCGTAGCATGCCCAGATTGGCGCGGCCTCCCCAGCGATGGGAGTAGGTGGTGCCTCTTCCAGCTTGTGGATTCCCACCTCAGAACTTGACTCGCTTCATGAGCAACTTGCTCACGCCACGCAGCGTGCTGCGGAGGCAGAAGGGATGCTCTGTATACAGGTAAAAGTTTCAGTGTTGAGTTCTCTTTGTTTACGCCTTATCGCGTATCTGAGATGGTACACTTGGCAGGAAAAGGAGACGGAAGAAGCGCTTGCCAAGCTGCGCAGAAGGAGGCTAGGATAGCAGAACTGGAGAGGGAACTGCGGCGTCATCCTGATGACGACTCCTCTAGGGATGCCGTGGAACTGAGGATCACTCTCCAGTTGGAGAGGGAAGACCGTGAGAGAGAACGTGCAGAGAGAGAAAGAGACGCGAGAGAGAAAGAGCCAACAGATTGACTGAAAGGGAGGAACGAAGGGCCATGGAGGCCCAACTATTCGAACTCCGAATCAGCCTTGGTCTTGCTGAACAGTGGCTGAGAGATGGTGAGGAGCGCTACCGAAGAGCACGAGAGCGTGGCTTTCGTGTTGGTAGCTTCTCTGCTGCTTCCGTAGATCAACGCCGGGATGCGGGAATAGGAAGAGGAGTACAGAGCGGTAGGAGTACCGCTTTTCGTAGTTGGGTAGCACCTTTGAGAGTGTTTTGCCCGGAGAGTAGTGGGACGAGTAATGCAGAGAGAGAGGGCGGAACTTGATGTAATTTTTTTGGTTTTTGGAATAAAACACAAGGTTTGGTTTGTTTGGTTTTCACCTTTGCTGCTGTTGCCTGAATCCCTGCACACATCACTGAAACAAACAAATCAGAATTTCTGTTCTGACTTGGCCCCTTGCTCAATAAGCAAATGGTCACTGTGACTGTCCTTGATAACTGGTCAAGGGGCCAAGCCTTTATTTAACGAAGGCAAGGGAAAGAAGTGGTGATGATAAATGCGACAGGCAAGCACACGAATGCAAGCGGTATTAAAGTGAGATGCTGCACGCAAATATAATCATGCAAAATTGATTTGTTTTCTTTTTTTATATTTGGCATTTTTTTTATTTTATAAAAAGATTTTTTTGCTTGCAAATATGTACATTTTCTCTTTTCCATTTTTTGTTGTTTTATCATCTCAATTTTTTTATTGCTAACGCCCGGCAAGCACCCAAATGGCACCTAACCTTCGTGAGAACATGGGTTTCTTACTAACCTCCCAGGTATCCTAAGTGCACATCTAGGTTGATTTGGGCCTCTAGACCCCTCGAATGATGATCCCGCCGGCTAAGACTTACCCTGATGACAATACCGTCATGCCATGCTTAGGCTCCCAGTCGCTTCCGACCACAGGGATTCACCCAAAAGGTGTTTGAGGTAAAAGATTTGCCCGACCCGGGTCTATTTCCTCACAACTCTAGATGGTATATGATGGAACACCCTGGAACCCTAACGACCAACCGCGCGACGCTGACCCGGAATCAGACGCCGTCGCACCCATAGGTGACGCGCTTGCATTGGCCTAAGCCCGAGGTTAAACAAGAAGACATCAAGGTGGTAAACAGGGGTCTTGACCAGCCAGAAACACAGAGACTCCTTCGCAGCGATAGCTTTTGCTTTTCAAAGTAGGCAACCAAATGTGTATATTAAAATAAGGTCGCAGACCCTAGGCAGTTTTCACCTTCAGAAACTCCATCGAACCTTCATCTTTAGAGGGAGAAGGAAGAGCGTAGGGGATAAACCTCCTGAGAGGACCGGCAAAGCCGTTAACCCGGCGAGCGAATAAGGGCCCATTAACTCTTTCCTTTCGGACAACTTCGGACCAAATCTCGAGCATTTACATTCCACGGCCCCCTTTGTGGATTCAGACTTTTGCTTTGAGGGGTTCCGTTTATCGCAACAGGCACGGTCACGACCAGGCTTTTCTCTTGATTTTGATTTTGTATTTCTTTTTGTGAGGGAGATATAGTCGTTTGACGTTTGTGGGCTCCCTTTTCGTATGCCTGCGGGGACACTGCCCTCTTCTCGTGCTCTGATCGATGCTCGAGGAAATGGATCCTACTCTTGCCTTTGGGGTTTGAGTTTCGGTTTCTCATGCTCAGCGTTTTAAGGGCGCCGACTGTCTCATTTGGTCGAAGAGAAAAGAATAAAGATTACAGCTTCCGGAGATCTTCTGGGTGAGCTCCACCGTAGGTGATGCTACCGACTTTTTTGAATAAAATACATAAGTGAGCACATGTTGGCTTCCTTCGAGCGAGCATAGGCCGACGTGGCCGGACAGGGATCTCCACGGTTCTGGCAAACCAAGACCCGGTGCCTACCAAGCCTTAATGGGCCCTATCCTAACATGAAGGTTAATGCAGGGACTTAACTACATGGTGACTGCAGGGCATCGGCATTTTGAATTTTCCATATTTTTAGTGGTTTTCAATATTTCTTTGTTTTTGATGTTTTTTATCTTTTCATCATTTTTTTTGTTTTGTGCTAAGGGTAGTATTTCTTAAGATAAAGCCCATTCCAAGGGTGGGATAACTCGGTCCCTTCGGCGTTGACTAGCTTGTAGGCGTTGCCAGGGTACACGGCTTGAATTACAAATGGTCCTTCCCAATTGGGTTGGAGCTTAGAACGCGGCCCTCCAGGTTTGACAAAAATTCTTTTTACGACCATCTCACCGACTTTGAATTTTCTCTCAACGACTTTCTTTTGGTAAAAGCGAGCGAGTCTATTTTGATACACACGCGCGTGTTCGGCAGCGGCCAGCCGCTTCTCATCCAAGAGTTCCAACTGGGCGAGGAGTGAATTACGACGATCGTCGAGGGGAAATTCCTCATCCAATTGTACCCTGAGAGAAGGGATCAGAGTCTCGTACGGGACTACCGCTTCCATACCATAAGTAAGGGCAAATGGAGTCTGCCCGGTGGGGGTACGGATTGAAGTGCGATAGGCCCATAGGGCTTCGATAAGCTTTTCTGGCCAGTCTGAAAACTTACTAGACTCGCAGGTTTTTTTGATGATTTTGAGCAATGTTTTATTGGTGGCCTCCGCTTGGCCGTTACCTTGTGGGTAATAAGGCGATGAATGATGCAATGCAATTGCGTACCTTTTGCAGAGGTCCTGTAGGTCCTGAGAAATGAACTGTGGCCCATTGTCGGTGACGATCGTGCTTGGGACGCCGAATCTGGCGAGGATGTTCTTCATGATGAACTTGCAGACTGTTGACGCCTTGATTTCCGCGTAAGCTTCGGCTTCGGCCCATTTGGTGAAGTATTCCGTCGCAGTAAGGATGAAAGATTTCTGCTTGGTGAGGGAATTGGGATCACCTAGGGGACCAATGATGTCGAATGCCCACATGGAGAAAGGCCACGGGGAGATATTGGATGAAGTGAGGAAGATGGTGAATGGATTTTATCGGCGTGAAGTTGACACTTGACACACCTACGGACATAGACAGCACAATCTCTTCCATAGTGGGCCAATAAAAGCCTTGACGAATGATCTTCTTGGCGAGCATCTGACTATTCACGTGGCCACCGCACACACCCGAGTGCGTCTCTTCTACACATTTCCAAACCTCATCGTCACCAAGACATCTTAACAGAATACCAGTAAGGCTCCTCCTATAGAGTAGACCTCCAACCAATGTATATTTCTGAGCCACCCTTCTTATGGCTTTCTTGTCCTCTGTGGTGGCCCCTTCAGGATAAGACTGATCTTGGCAGTATTTGACAATTTCATAGAACCATGGTTTCTCTTCATCAGCCAGTTCTTCTTCGGCCTCTGCCAACATGATTTCCCTCTTCTCAAGGATATCTTCCTGCAGGATCTTCCTTGCTATCCTGTCTTTGATATTTACGTAGGAAGCATCATCGATTGCAGGGGCGTGAAGTTTGTAGATGGAAATGGACTTAAACCATCTTCCTAGAGGGAACCTTATGGATGATGCCAACGAGGCGAGGGCATCGGCGAGAATATTCTGATGACGAGGGACATGAACAAAGATCAGTTTGGTGAACAGTTTGGCAAAGGCAGCAGTGAGTTCTTGGTATGGCTTGAGTTTGGGATCGCGAGTGCGATACTTAGTGAGCACCTGGCGAAGGATGAGTTGACTATCACCTACGACTCGCAACTCAGTGATACGAAAAGAATGAGCGAGTTCTAGGCCAGCTAGAAGAGCTTCATATTCGGCTATATTGTTGGTGACTGGAAATTTGAGCTGGTATGCCAATGGGAATGTGAGGCCTTCAGGCGACAGGAGGGCGATGCCGATTCCTCTCCCTTGAGAATTCAGAGCTCCATCAAAATATAGCGTCCACATTGGCTCATCTGATTGGTTGACGGACATTAGTTCCTCATCTGGAAACTCTGATTGGACGGGATCGAACTTGGGAAGAGGATGGTGAGCGAGATGCTCGGCTATGGCATAGCCTTTAATCGCCTTTTGCTGGATGTAGGTGATGTCGAACTGAGAGAGAAAACTTTGCCAGCGTGCTAGCCTATCCGTAAGGACGGCTTTCTCCAGAAGGAATTTGATAGGATTCATTCGAGCAATCAAGTGGACCTCGTGAGCCAAGAAGTAGTGCTTCAATTTCTGCACTACCCAAACGAGGGCAGCACAGGTTTTCTCCATGCCGGTGTACTTCTGCTCACAGGGATTGAGAAGTTTGGACAAGTAATAGGTTGCCCGTTCCTTGCCTTCTTCATCAGCTTGTGCGAGGACGGCTCCCACGGAGTCATCCAAGACTGAGACGTAAAGGATCAGAGGTTTTTCTGGTTTGGGTGGAATGAGAACGGGTGGACTAGCCAGATATTCCTTCAACCCTTCAAAAGCTTTCTGACATTTAGAATTCCAGTGGAATTCTACTCCTGGCTTGGTCAACTCGTAGAGAGGTCTACACCTTTGTGAATGTTGAGACACAAACCGACGAATAAACTGCAACCTCCCGATTAAACCTCGGACTTCCCTCAAATTCTTGGGAGGCGGCATATCCCTGATAGCCTTGGCTTTGTCGGGATCTATCTCGATCCCTCTTTTACTCACAATGAACCCCAGCAATTTACCTGACGACACACCAAACACACACTTTTTCGGGTTCATTTTCAATTGGAACTCTCTTGACCTTTGCAAGACCTTAGCCAAAACTTCTGGATGTTCCATCCTGGTCCTTGATTTCACCAATAAGTCATCCACATACACTTCCAGATATATGTGCATCATGTCATGAAATATGGCCATCATCGCTCTTTGGTAAGTAGCTCCAGCATTCTTTAATCCGAACGGCATGACCACGTAACAATATGTTCCCCAAGGGGTAGTGAATGACGTCTTTTCCTGATCCTCTTCTGCCAAACGAATTTGATTGTATCCTGAAAATCCATCCATGAAAGAGAGGGTTTCGTATCCTGCCGTGTTATCAATCAGCACATCAATGTGAGGTAAGGGAAAATCATCCTTTGGACACGCGCGGTTAAGGTCCCGGAAGTCGATGCAAATCCTGACTTTCCCATCTTTCTTCATGACCGGGACAATGTTCGCCACCCATTGAGGATAAAGAACGACTCTAATGAACCTGGCTTTGTGGAGCTTATCGACCTCTTCTTTCATTTTCAAAGCCATCTGAGGGTGGAAACGCCTTAACCTTTGTTTTACCGAGATGGACCCTGGTTTTAGGGTTAAACGGTGTTCGACCAAGGTTGAATCCAGACCCGGCATATCCTCGTAGCTCCATGCAAACGTGTCCTTATATTCCTTGAGAACCTCAATTAATGCCTCTTCTTCAGAGGGTGGTAGGTTGTCACTTATGAGGATGATCCTAGGGTCTTCCTCAGTTCCCAAGTTGACTTCTTTGGTGGATTCTTCTACGGCGGTTGACGGCTCGTCGAATCTCCTCATTCCACTAGCGTATGCGCCCGCCGCATCCTCATATTCTTCACCCTCATCTTCAGTGGGGCATTCTTCATCCGTGATCTCGTAGACTCCATACCCTTCATCAGATGCACAGTCGCCCTCGCATTCTATTTCGGGTAGCTGGATGGGATTTTCTAACAACTGGGGGATGGCAAGAAGGGCCTGACACCTGGCGGCCAAATCCAGAAGGAATCGACGAGGGATCTGCCTACCCTTGGATTTCTTCCTAGGTACTACCCTTGGCCTATCATTCCTAGATTGACTGACAATATTTACAGAAGAAGAGGAAGACGAAGAGGATGGTGTAGAATGTACAGGAGAAGACCCCTCAGAGGAGGGGTAGAAAAGGTCGCTCATCGGACCTTGGACGGGTGGTCCGCAAGGCGGTACGCACCCGTGGGAGATGTAGGAGGTTTCCTCAACGAAGATGTGTTGTTGGGGAGTTTGAAAATTGACGTTTTTTTTTTCGTTTTCATTTTTAATGACAAAGCAGTGAAAAGAGATTGGAGGAGAGAGGAAAGTGGTTATGGCTAGAGGATTGTGAGGCTCATAGAGCAGATCATGGTTGAAGACCTGGCGCGGGTTGAAAAGCCCGCGTAGGTATGTAAGCAAAGAAGGGGACCTGGGAAGATCATCAGACAATTGTCTGGCCCAGGAAGAAGATATCAGCAAAGGCTGAGACGAGTGGATGGAGAGGATGGCGGCTAATGAGCCGTCGACGGCAATGTTGAGGACGGATGAAGATCCGTCGATGACAGAGTCCTTCTGGCGAGGACGAGGATAGTTTGGAACCTTGGCAAGAGTGGTAATATTCTCTGGTATTTCGGAGATCAATGGTGGTCCTTCAAGCTGCGGAGACGAGAACATCCTTTCCAGTGCAACGGAAATGTCCCGTATGTCGAACCATTTGTCCCACTCGCATTCCGGATCTTTGATCTTGCCTCTTTTGGTGATCCTCGGACATTTTTCAGCCAAATATACAGCATGTGATCCCCATATGCTTCTCGTGGGTGATCTCCCATCTGAACAACGGGCCCTCTGTTGAAGTGGTTTGATAGAGTCCACGTGAGGGGCTTCCAATCTGCCTTGAACGGTCCTTTGAAGCCTAGGCCAAACCTGCGGTTCGGCCTAATTTCCTTTGGCGGTTTGAGCATACCCTGTAACTGTGCGCCCAGACCTTTTCCCTGTTGATAGCCGATGTTCCTCATAATCTCCCAACCTTTGGAGTGAAAAGGGAGACATGATGTTGCGGTTGCCCTGACCGGCTCCTTTGGTGCTAGTGGAACATGAGATGGATCACGTACGTCCAGCAGTGACAATATGGGCCGATGAGACGGCCAAACAGAAGGCAGAGAGGTGTTGATAGCATCCACTGTGTGAAGGACAGGTGTACTGACCACTTTAATAATTCTCCCATTGTAAGGAAACTTCAGGCACTGATGGTTGGTGGAAGGCACAGCGTCCATGGCTTCGATGTAAGGGCGACCCAGTATAGCCTTGAATGTGGGGTCCATGTCGAGGACATGGAATTCCGTGGGAATTGACATGGGGCCTAGTTCTGCCTTCAGAATAATCATCCCCTGCGGCGGCCTTTTGCTATTGTCATAAGCCGTGACCGTGATCGAGGAAGGTCTTATTTGTTCCTCGTTGACCCCACACAACTGAAGAGTGCTCATGGAGATCACATTTATGGATGCACCCGTGTCCACAAGACACGGGTTTATGGATACCCCATTAATTTTTATTGAAATGCACAATGCATATTTCCGAGCTTCCTTGGGAGCGAGCTCGTAGTTGTGAAACATGATGGCTGGTTGTGTGTCTGTTGGGGTCAGGACGGTCGAAATCTTCTCCACGGGGAGGTCTTCATTAACCATGACCTTTTGAAGATATTCCATCAAGGCCGCCTGGTGGGATGTGGATCTTTGAAGTAGCTCTAGGATGGAGATCCGGGCAGGTGTCTTGTCCAAGTGTTTCAATAGATCATACTGTGTTCCAGGGATAGCTCTTTCTGGTTGTTCTGCATCATCCTTCTCTGGCTGAGATTGCTCGGGATTCTGACTGTTGTGGGGGAAAACCCTGTGGAAAATCCTTCCACTCCGGAGCACCATTGCCTGCGGCTTTTGTACCTCTGTGGGGGTAGCAGTGGGTTTTAACAGGGGTTTGAGGGGTAGTAGTGGAGGAATGGTTGATGAAGCAGGGGTGATGACGGGAGCAGGGATTCTGATGAGGGGTTTGTTAGGTGGAGGCATGGTGGAGGTAGAGGGGATATCGCGCGGATTATGAAGGATAAGGGGTTTGGAAGGTGAGGTGGAGGTGGAGGTAAGGTTTGAAACGGGTAAAGGTTTTGAGGTGGATGGTGGGTGATGAGTGGTTTTGAAGGCATTAGTGGTGATGTGGTGGAGAAAGACGGGGTTATGTATGGTTGACGGATGATAAGGGGTTTAGAAGGCGTAGGGGTAAATGTGGTAGAGGTGGATGGTAAAGTGGGGGAGTGAGAGAAGATGAGAGGGTGTGAAGGCGTAGTGGAGAGTGTCGGTTGATAGGAGGTCGGGGTGCGGATGAGAGGGCGTAATGGTAGTGGAAATGGTGATGGCGATACTGACGCGGGTTGATGAGAGAGAGGTGCTACCCGGGCAAGGTGAGGGGGTTGCATGACGATAGGGTTGGAGGTAGAAAGAATGGAGGTACTTTCCTGGTGCCACACCTGCTCTCTCCCGACTTCCGGGAAGGAGGAGATGGGGTTAACCTGATGATTGGGCTGTTGGTGCTCCGGTAGTGGATTCTGGATTATGCCCATGTCGGGCTGTTGTTGTGGGGCCTGCTGAGGCTGCTGTTGTTGTTGTGGTTGCTGCTGCTGCTGCTGTTGTAACTGCTGCTGTGGCCTCTGAGGAGGTCTCCTAGCCTTGAGAGCCGCGACGTACCGTCTCATCTCATCCCAATCTATTTGATGTTCATCATTCATATCATGGATGTAATCTTTGAAATGGAAGCAGTAATCTACTGTGTGTCCCGGCTGCCTGTGGTAGACGCAGTATTTGGAGGTATCAACATTGGGGGGCCACGCGGGCCTTTCTCTGGGTAGGGCGAGTTGGTTTGATGCCATGAGGGCATTAAAAATGTCTGCTAAGGTTTCTGGCAATGGTGGATAGTAGGCTCTCTTGGGACCGAGCGGCCTCCTTTGTTGCTGTTGGGGACCATAGTTCCCCGGGGGTGGAACTTGGTTGTACTGAAGCGGTGGTTGTTGTTGCTGAGGTTGTGGTTGTTGTTGCTGGGGTTGGCGTAATGGAGGCATATTATCCTGGGGTGGATTATTTTGGGGTGGAGGACGAGAGGGAAAGGACCTGGTTGAAGGGGAAGTCGGGGCATTTGTGGAGGCCTTGGGTTGACTGCATAGTTGGCATTGTTGACCGCACTACTTGCTCATTTGTCACGACCCCTTCTGTGGCTCCGCCCGGGACACCAGCGCCTGTCTTTCTGACCACTTTGGGCTTCGGCGACTCAAACATGTTCATGATGGGGGAGTCTTTTAGCTGGGTTTGGATGTACCGGGCCCTTTCATAGAGTTCCTCCATTGTAGTAAGTTTATTCATGGCCAGGACGTGTCTGAACTGTGGGGTTGCATTAGACACAATCATCTTCACTTGTTCGGGCTCGGAGAGGGTATCCCTTATTCTTTCCGCCAGAGACCTCCATCTATCAGCATATCGGACAAAATCCTCGTCGGGTTTCATCTTTTCGGCCACTAGGTCGGTAATGGAGAGTGAGGGACCGACCCTATCCCTATATTTCTGCAAGAACCTTCTCTGACTATTTCAAAATTCTCGGCCTCGCGGGGCTCCAGAGAATAGAACCACTCAAGCGCGGGACCATCCAATGATCTCCGAAAGAGGTATGCCAGGGACCTCTGATCGTTTTGCCAATAGGAGGACTCATACATGAAGTCCTTGAGGTGAATGAAGGGGTTGCCGGTACCATTGTATCTGCGGTACGTGGGCATTTCGGAGGGAGGAAGATGAATGACGGGAAGGATTGGCAAAGCAACCTCCGGGGTGGCTTTCACGTCCACCATTCTTCTCAGATTTTGAAACTGCTCGTCCATGCGATTGAACCTATTGAGGAGCGATTGGGCGAGCTCCTCTGGAGGTGAAGGTGGCACTTGCCACTGGGGGAGAAACTGTCTCCCGGAGACTTGAGGGGGAACCCGGAATGAGAGGGAGCTGTCGGACCAGCCGACAGTTGGCCCTGGCTGAAGCGGTGTGTGGGGAACAACGGGAGTTTGAGATTGTGACGGGAACTGGAATGAGGGTGGTTGTTGGCTCGCTTGTCCTTGAAGCGAGGGAGACTGGATGGCTTGCGCCAATGAAGGAGATGGAATGGCCTGCACGGACTCTTGGAGAGGTGCGATGGCCGGAGTTGATTCCTGGGGCGTGGGGGAAACAGATTTCCCCTTTAGAATGGCCTGGAAGGCCCGGAGCTGTTCAGAGGTAAGCTCCGTGTTGGCGAGGACGCCCAGTAAGGAAGTGATATCCTGTGGCGGGGACGTGTCCCCGGCAATAACCTGCACCTCATGCGAGGGGTCATGAGAAGGACCCGAGTCCATAGCATAGACTCGCGGGTCGGCTGTCAAACCACGACTAGGGTGGTTCTCCTCAAAGACTCGTGAGACATGCTCACAGTTTTCCCAGAACGCAAAAACATACACTAGCAAGTAGGTAGCAGAGATTATCAAACAAGTGGATGCCTTTACGCCCTTTTTTTGTGTTTTGATTTTGATGATTTTTTTGTGTTTTTAGCGAGATCCGAAGTTCACACAAAATGGGGACCCTAGTTTATTTTTGTTTCACCGCCGTGTCAGCTAGGGTCTCTCGTCTCACCACGAATGAAATGACTAACTTCGGGGAACTTCAATGGTACAACCAGCCCAGTGAACGAAGAGGAGATTCTTCGATGTCGGGGACTTACGGAGGTCCCAGTGTAGGAGATTCTAGTCCGTTGAGAGGAATTCCCAAACGGAGAGTCCTTCCTTCACCGGGAAAGGGTGATCCTCAAAAAAAATGAAAAAAAGGATAGAAAAGAGGAATGGATGTATGCAATGGAATGCTGACAGATATATGGAGTGGGAAAACAACAGAAATAACAGACATGTAATAAACAAAGAACCAATCAGAACTGACAGTGCTGCCGTGAGCACAACGGGGGCGCGCGCGGGCGCCAAGGTGGAGAGGCACGGGTGGTGCCGAACTTGCAAGGGTAGCCGAAGGAAGCAGTAGACGTCCCACCGTGATCGCCAATCTGTGAGCGACGTCACGCGGTTCGGAGTCGATGAGCGGGAAGAGGATGCGGAGAGCGCGCGGGCTCCTCTTTTGTTTGTTTTGCTGTTTGCTGCAACACAGAGATGAGAGAAGAGAGAGAAGGGGCCACCACGGGAGATTGCTCCGGCGGGGCGAGCGGGACAAGTATATATAGCAAGATATGGGGTTCAAACGGCCATAGCGGGAAGTGACTCGCCGCGACCTCGGGGGGACGGGAATGGTGCAGAAATTAAATAATAAGAATTGAAACGGCCATTGGGGAAGTGACTCGCCGCGGCCTCGAGAGTATGAGCAGAATATAGCAGAATATAAAGAGAATATAAGAACAGAGATTTAAACGGCCATTGGGGAAGTGACTCGCCGCGGCCTCGAGAATATGAGCAGAATATAACAGAATATAGAGAGAATATAAGAACGGAAATTTAAACGGCCATTGGGGAAGTGACTCGCCGCGGCCTCGATGATATGAGCAGAATATAACAGAATATAGAGAGAATATAAGAACGGAAATTTAAACGGCCATTGGGGAAGTGACTCGCCGCGGCCTCGATGATATGAGCAAATATAACACGATATAAAGAGAATATGAGAACAGAAATTTAAACGGCCATTGGGGAAGTGACTCGCCGGCGGCCTCGATGAAAAGATGTGATCGCCAGGGGCCGAAAGACCCCAAAATAAGAAAGTGATCGCGCCTACCTCAAGAGCGGGAGATGGCGGGTTGCTTCTTCCTCTCCTTCCGGCCGGCCGACGGAGAGGGCTTTCCTCGGGTACCCTTGCAAAACAACGACAAACAAATGACAAGTGGATTACAAAGATGGAGGTGTAGTATTCAAATCCTTGCGATAAAAATAACAAAATGATGGTAAGACACACACCTGGTTGGTGTTATCTTTTAAACCCCTCTCGGACTCGAGTAGGAGGAAAATGAGATGATGGATGTAAGAAGTGTATAAGAAAAGGCGCCCTTATGAAGGGGGATAGGGGATGCAAGATGATGAATGTAAAAGAACTACGAAGAAAAGGAAAGAATTGGCTTATTGGATGTGCCGATAGTGAAATCCGGCGGAGCTCCGGCAGCGTGGGGACGACGTGGAAGCGCAGTGGATGAAGACGACCTTCCTCTCATGAGCGTGAGAACCCGAGAAGCCGGCAGAACCTCCACCTACAAAAGAACCCACGGGTTAGAAAATGACTCCGTAGCCTCTGGGCTCCGGCAGCCTATCGGATCACTTCGAAGCTCCTTCAGAACTGAGGGGGTGGGCCTCTATTTATAGAGCTACGGAGGGTGGAGGCGTCCAAGACCCTGGACACCTCCATCAGGGCCGAATTAATATTTTATTCTATTTATATATTTTTTTTTTTGGAATACTTGTGTGGAGGCGTCCAGGGCCCCGGACGCCTCAAACAGGTCCACCGAAAATCGACGACGGCCGCACGCGGTTTGGCACAACGCGTGGTTTTGTGAGCGGTGCCTCGTGATTTAGACATGGGCGCGTCCAGGTAGCTGGACGTCTCTATAATTTGGCTTTTTTCACACACGACAAACCGGCGTTCGGGAGCGGCGCCCGTGAGAGAGTTGATGGAGGCGTCTAGGGGCCTGGACGCCTCCAAAATATATTATTTTTATTTTTGTTTTGTCTTTTTATGCTAGGGCTGGCATTTTGATTTATTTTTTTTTTATATTTGTTTTTATGGAGGCGTCCAGGTTCTTGGACGCCTCCATTAATATATATATTTTTTTATTTATTTCTTTTTTTTATGCCAACTGGCATTTTACACACATTTTTTATTTTTGTTTTTTATGGAAGCGTCCAGGGGCCTGGACGCCTCCATTAATATATATATTTTATATTTGGTTTTGGGCCCTGAGAAAATAATAAAATAGATTAAAAAGATGGGGGCGTCCAGGGGCCTGGACGCCCCCATTAAGACCCACCCGGGTCCTCAATCGGCGGTCGCCCGGCAGACACCTTCTTGGTTCCGGAACCTCTTGATGCGTCTGACTGGTGTTGATGCCGTCCGAATGCCGTGACGAGACGATTCTGGATGCCGAAAAAGGTAGAAGAAGACCCAAGAAAAGGAAGTACTCAAGTGATTCGAAATGCGTAAGTCGTCGCGGGGCGTCATATAGTAATATGAGACTTTCTCAGGAGACGTCAAGAATGGCGTGTCTACACTCCCCCCTACACTTACGCCCCGTGGCGCCGTTTTAACCTATTCCTACGGTTCCCGCGCTGTTTTAAGCTCTATACCTACGCGTACCGCACCAGTTTCGTTCTGAATCGCGTCGTCGTGCCGTTTCAACCCTCTCTTCGCCTCCGAGGTGATTTCTAATGCTAATGATAGAATTAAATAAACCCTGTAATCAATAAACTGAATGAATTGGTTTGTCTAAACCTGAATTAGCTAATTCCATAGCCTCGTCATCATGTTTTAGTCTAAGCATTCATGCCGCATCAATGTATGCTTGAGTGCATGGGCCCTTGGTATATCAAATGACATTAGCAGAAAGCCGGGCAACGCTCGACGGGAAGCTCTTGCCATGCGTGATGGCAGTCTTTGGACCACTATCCTCCGCCACGTATTGAGGGTTCCTCCCTAATAAACCGTGCATGGTAGATTATAATATCTTGCATGATCATTCGCATCCTTTGCATTCTTTATTCCGGCCTCAACAGCCTATTATTTCGGTAATTAATCAAAGGTTTTCTCTCCTCGCGGGGGATGTAATTAACGCCATAGCTTTTATGGTATGGAGGACTGCTGGTCCCGACCGAATCTCACTCTCGCCCGACACGGGTCAGAATGAGCGCATAATAAACTCGTCACTTACGTGACTGGCACGCATGCGCAGTCAATCAGTCAGTTAATTACCAGTTAATTAATTGGTTGATCGACGCGTAAATAAACCAAATAAATCTAATAAAATAATTTTTAATAAAAAGAAAATAAAATCAACAAATCCCATCAAAACAGTCCGGCATGCCCGGTGGGACTCACAATCTAAATAACATCCAAACAGTCTGGCATGCCCGGTGAGATCAGTGTCACCTTTGATCTCTTTGCCGAGATACTTGGGCTTCGAGGCCCTCTCAAAGGTTGTTGATCGTCGGTTTGTTTATCTTGGCAGGCGAACGATGACGACAACAATTGGACTGACTGGCGTCGGCTTTGGCCCTTCGATCGTTACTGATCATGCGCAAGGGTACCTGGCGGTGCCCACGGTGTTCGACAACTTCCCTGCTGCTGTTGGCTTCCCCAACTTCTTGGGGTTAGCCTTTGTGGATATGCTGGAAGTGGAACACTCGGAGCCCATCGAGGGAGCTACGAAGAAGATGGAGCCTCTGAAGGCTCGGTGCTGCCATGACTCGCTCAAGAGTCCAACCTTGGTCGCCAGCTACTGGTGCGGACACCCGAGCAGTTGAGCGGCGCGACACGCCGAGCCACCGGCACCGCACACGGAGCACGACTCGAGCCACCTCAGCGTCCATCTAGCTCGGAGACAGCCTGGAGACTCTGCCTTGAGCCTCCCCATTTTTCATATTTAATTAGACTTTATTTGTGTGTAAGGTGTGTTTATTTCATTTTATACGGTTTACAATTATGAGTGTACGAATGGCTTATTTGTAAAATGGGACCCCTGGGCCCCATCGGACCCCCAGGCCCCCTCCCATTGGTCCATATCAGCCTTGTGGGGTTGGTCAACATCCAAGGTGGACATCTAGAAGCCTTGACTAGTCAATTGTCCACATGGGGGGACAAGGGACCAAAATGGTCAACAATTCCAACCAAACCCACCTACCATGTCCCCCCCTTGGTCAAGGTGCGCCCCCCTCCACATTTGTTTATTATTTTTGTTGTGTTGTTGATCAAACTTCATCCTAGCCATCCATCCCTAACCCCTAGATCCAACGGTGGAGGATGGATTAGATGGGTGACCTATATATGCTTGTATTTTCCTATTTTCATGAATTAATGTCATAAGAATTGTGAAATTTGTTGGAGCATGGCCTAGGCCGCCCCCATCTCCTCTACCTCTTCCCCTTGAAGCTGTGAAGGCTTCCTTCAGGTGGTGAGACTCCACCCTATCAGTTCTGGTCGCCGCCGCCGCCGCCACGAGCCGCCACCGCCATCAACGGAGTTCTGCCCGTGCAGTACCACCGCAGCTTGTTCGAAATTCACAGATCTTCTCCGAGCTCATTTGACTACCAAATTTGGAGGAGTTGTTCCTGGGATGTTCCTATCCACCCACAAAAATCATGCTAGCATTTAGATCACGTTTGCTAATTTTTGATTTTCGTCCACTCTTCCATTTCTGTTCTGCCAGAGTTCTATCCAGGTTCACCTCCGTCCTGAGTTTCATATCTTAGATCCACTTTTTGATTTATGTTAGTTCTCCCAATTTTACTGGGGGTTTCACCCATCCATTCCTTCATCCACAATTTTGGATTCGCCCATCTCATATTTTCTAAAATTCGTTCTCAGACCCATCTACAGTTCTGTCCACCTATTCCCAGATCCGACCACCAGTCACCCCAAAAATCGTAACCAATCGTCACCACCTCCAAATCAAATTCCAAAAATAGTCCCAGTTCCATGGTTTGATACCCTACAACTTTGAAGAAGAGCTCAAGAGCTGAATCGGAGGTTTACTAGGCGGTCGACGGAGGTTCTCAGACAAGTACCCTACAGATCTGAGATTTCGGTTACTATACAACAGGGGCTTGTAAATTCATTAAAGTTCTGATCCGACCAGATCCAGCAGATTTCTCTGGGTCTATATTAAAGTATTTGAAGAGAGCTTTCCAACGATAGCTCATGCGTCCCGATCCGACGTCGGGATTGATCGCAGCGGCCGTTTTCGCCGGAGCGCGCGCCTGAAAACAGCAACTAAAAATCCGTGGGCAGCAACTTCAAAGCTTGGGAATCGGGACCGATCGACCGCCGATCGGTGTTCCCGGCCGACCGCCGTCCGTGGAGGCCCGCCACCAGGGGTCCCCATCATAGTGGGTCCCACCCCCGCAGATCCGGAGGACAGCGCTATCCGTGGGCCCCGCGGGCCCGCAGAACCCGCCGTTCGGAAAGCACGAAAACACGAAGTTCGGCACCGCCGGGCGACATCAAGATGCTGCCCGTCAACCCGAGTTGTGTGATTCCCGGGCTCCACATGTGACCTTTTACCTCCCTGCGTGGAGTGGGTCAAATCTTTGTATTGCTGTGATATTGTTTAACCGGGAGTCCGTGATTCGGTCGGGGTTGTCTTCGCCACGCCGGGTGCGTGGAGGTAATGGTCTGAACCTCTTGGCGTTCATTTGCTTAGCTAGTATACGGTCTTTTGCCGCTGCCGAGAGTGTAGGTACTAGCCCGTGTGTCCATGTCACCGCTGTGAGAGTGAGAGTGACCCGTCCCGTGACTCGATCCGAGTTCGAAAGTTGAGTCGGACTACCCTTGACCTCCGCCGGTTCCTTAACCGCGCACGGTCCGCGCTTTCCCTCGCTTGGGACGACGAGTGAGCTTCCACTTCTGTTAGCGACGTTTTGTCACTAGGAGCTCGTAGTGTCGGGCTTAGTGTCTCCCTGGTGTGTGCTGCTGGTCGCGTCTTCATCTAGAGTCCGAGGGTGGCACCTAATAGTGTCGTCTCCCGTATCCGTCCCGCATCAGTTTGGTATCAGAGAGAGTCGAGTCTAGGGTAGTCATTGCATAAGTCTTGCATGCATCATGGTCTAAGTCAAGTCTAGGATCATCATTATTTTCAAAACAAAAAAAAGTGTGTTTTAAAATTGCATTGTATCCCGATAATTTGGTATCTTAAAAGGTGTTGTCCGAGCGTTAGGCTACGCCTATCGCGAGGTCGCACACTTAGGGATCGATTAACTCCGCCCCGTACCGGATATTGGTTTAGGTCTAAGTGCATCATTTAGTGTGTGTTTGCATTAGTCGGTGTCTTCTAGGTCGTGTGTCAGTTGCATGCCCACCCGTCGAGGTACCCAGTACTCGCCACCACCACCTATGGCGGAGTCCCGAGCCCGTAGTTCCGATGAGTCTTCCACGGCCGAGATGTTTCGGGCCATCATGGATCGTTTAGACACGCGTATGGATGGTCTTAGTACGCGTATGGATGGCATAGGGACGCATCTAGAAGGGCGGATGAAGGTCCTCGAGGATCGGGCCGGGGTTTCGGAGCAGTCCATTCAAGGCCTTGTTGGGAGGATTGCCGTCCTAGAGAGGGGCCCAGTAGCGGCGCAACCCGCACCGACGAACGGTCAACAAGAGCCGGTGCAGCAACCCGCTGTGCCAAGGGCTCAGGTGGAGGATGTCGGGAGGCAACAGGCTCCTATAATGGATGATTATGCCTCCGACAATGATCACGGGGGTAACGGTCGTCGTCATCAACGACGGAATCGTGATGACGAGGATGACGACCGCATTCTTAGGGGTGTGCGTGCGGACCCTCCCACTTTTAGCGGGTCCTTGGACCCTAGGGTGTATTTAGATTGGGAGGCCGGCATGGACCGGTACTTCGAGTGGTTTGAGATGACGGACCACCGAAGAGTCCGATACGCAAAGATGAAGCTGCAAGGGCAGGCCCAAACTTATTGGATCAATGTGGAGAGCCTGCTCAACCAGCGACGTCAACCCCAGATCGGTACTTGGGATGATATGAAAACCAAGTTGAGGGAGAAGTACCTTCCCGCCTCATATCGCCAACGTCTCATAGACAAGTGGCAAAGCATCTCCCAAGGGAACCGATCCGTGACCGAGTACACCGCCGAGTTCGATGAGTATTATTTGCGGTGCGGGGTCACGGAAGAGAGCACCATGACGATATCCCGCTTTCGGAGAGGTTTGCGGCCCAATTATCAATATGAACTCTTTCGCCGCAATGCCACCACTTTGGAGCAGGCATATCAGATTGCTCTCGAATTGGAGCAGTTCGAGGCCGAGTTTGAGTCACCCCATCGGTTGGGCTCTTTTCCCCTTCGTAGTGTCGAGTCCCGTGGCTCATCTGGCACGTATCTGAGGGCCCCCATGACTCGACCTCAGGAGCCCGCTCGCCCCGAGCCCTTTGCTCCTAGGCCTCGTCCTCCACCCCCGAGGGACCTTCCTCGTCCCCAGCATCTTACGGCCCCACCCACAGTCCGTCCACCGGCACCCGCACCTCCTGCACGTCCTTTGTTGCCTACGCCTCCTATCCGTCGGGAGGATAAAGGTAAAGGACCTATGATTGGGGAGCCTAGTGGATCACGGCAGCAGTGTTATCGCTACAATGGGTTTGGCCATTTCACCAACCAGTGTCCCACCCGCCCATCTCTTCACATTGGGGACACACAGGCCGAGGATACCACCCCTACGGGCCTCGAGTTAGTCAGCTATGAGGCAGATGAAGAGTTAGCTGATGAGTACTATGAGATGGGAGGTGAGGCCCAGGATGTCCAGCAGTCGGACGATACCCGCGTGGGGATCGTCAGATGTATCCTCACCCAGCCACAGGTCAGTGATGACTGGCGTTGGACCACTATCCTTCAGGTATTCTATAGGCTGGGAAAGCAAATTTGCAAGGTGGTCATCGATAGCGGGAGTTGTATCAATGCAATCTCCACGAACGCTGTCGCTCGTCTTGGTCTCACACCCGTAGACCATCCTTGTCCCTATCAGGTATCATGGGTGGATACCACTTCCATTTCGGTCAGGCTGCGGTGCTTGGTCCCGCTGCAGCTCCACTCCTACCGTGACGAGATCTAGTGTGATGTTCTCCCCATGGAAGTGGGAAGTATCATTCTTGATAGGCCGTGGTTATTCGACCGAGATGCCACACTCCATGGTCGGTCGAACACCTGTACCTTCGACCACGATGGCCAGCGGGTCACCCTCCACCCCGTTCGGCCCAGGAGCCCATCAGTCAGGGGTCCTACTGGCCCTAGTACTCCAAAGCCTTCCGTACCCGGGCCCAGTACTCCATCCCCAGCTCGGACTATGACCGTTACCTCTGGCCCAGGAGAGCCCTCGACGAGGAGATTTATGATGATTAGCTCCCGGGAAATGGAGCAGGAGCTTAGTCAGGGTTGTTCGGTGTTTGCCATTACGGTCCGAGAGGTGGAGCGGGACTCCGAGGGTGAGCTCCCACCCGAGGTTGTTCCTATTCTGCAGGAGTTTGCTGATATTTTTGTAAGGTTTCGCACAGCACCTACGGGCGACGCAGCGGATAACAAAAATTTAATTTGCCCAATTCTGGTGTTATGGAAAGCTTAATCTGTGCTCTAATCGGTGTTTCAAATACCCTAATTACGGGTTGCGTGTTTCACCTTGCGCGGAACGACGCTGTCCGCTAAGCCCGATGCAGAGAAACCGATCCGCACAGCTGTACGGCCTCTAGAGATGATCCACACGGATCCTTGCGCAGCGACGGTACCTCCCCGGCACAACTTTCCCCGGCTCTAACACCTTCTGGAGAGAGAGAGAGCAAAGGGGAGAAAGGGAGGAGGCTTAACCTCTCCTTAATGCTTAATGCTTGATTAGCATTAAGGGGGGTTGGAAGGGAGAAGCCAAGAGTTCGAATGAACTCACGTAGATGGCTATATATAGAGTTTAGGTTTATTAGAAAAGGGTTCTAAAAGACCAAAACTGTATATATGTCCTTTATCATATTATACATATGTATTAGACTCCGTTTACACTCCTTTCCAAAAGGAATTAAATGGAAATAATACATACACTTGTATAATAATTATCCGTCACCCAAGAATCCATTGTGTGTGATCCTCTAGGCCCATAGTCACTCTAGTTTAAGGTCCATTAACTTCTAATTCCCAATTAGAAGTAAATTAAACGTATTCTTCGCTTCTACTAGAGCCGAACAATAGTTTAATTTATTCCGAACCTTTGATCACGTTGGGTCAAGCAAATCCGCGTGATCCTAGATGACCCCGGGTTTAAACCAACCTGTCTGGTACCTGTAAGTCCACAGTTACCGCATCGATATAATCCCTCGCTCCTTCTATGAGTCTGGTACGATCGAGGGTACGGTTTCTGTCAAACCCCATGATCGTGCCATTTGACTATGACCTCCTTAAAGTGTATGACGTCCGTTCTAAACGAACTCATACGACCCTGGCCAGGGATTTAACGGAGCGTCAATGTCATGACCCATTAACTGTCTGATATATACCCGACAGTGAGCGATCCCTCTTGACCATTGATGATCTTCACACGTATCCTGGAGTGGTTAATGACTCGGCAACTCATGACTTATGGTTAAAGTCACTTAGCTAAGTAATTAAACCATTCCAGTCCTCGTGTAAGATCCGATCAATGTCTCAGGTCAAAGGACCAACGATGCTACTGTGACCGTTGGATCTTCAGTTGACATTAGGTATAATCAACCATCTGAAGATCCAATAGCGGATCAGTTCAGTGCACATCCTCCAAGGACATACACCTACACATATGTGTTGGTGCCCCGCACCAATGACCATGAGACTGGTCACTGACACATCATGTGTACTGGTTTAATAGGTAATCAAAGTCCCCGAGTGATTACCCTCCAACCAGGAACAGTTTAAGGTATGTGTACATGTAAAGTCAATCTCATGTTCGAGATCCCATCTCGAGCTGACTTTACAACCACATATCCTAGGGACAACGTAAAGTAACACAATCGCATATTTACGCTCAAACACCACTTTATTAATGAACAAGATCGTACAACTATTGGGCCTACCCGACCCGAAATTGGCCTGTAGCACACCAACACTAACAATCTCCCACTTGAACTACAGCCAATTGCCCACAACTTTGAGGCCCATCTTATCCCGATGACGCTCAAATACAGTCTGTGTCAAAGGCTTAGTCAGTGGATCTGCTATGTTATCTTCTGACGGTACACGCTCTACCATCACATCTCCACGATCAACAATCTCCCAAATAAGGTGAAAGCGCCTGAGAATATGCTTTGACCTTTGGTGAGATCTCGGTTCCTTCGCCTGGGCGATGGCCCCATTATTATCACAAAATAATGGGATGGGAGCTGTTATCTCAGGAACTACGCCAAGTTCCAAGATGAATTTCTTCATCCAGACGGCTTCCTTAGCAGCTTCTGCTGCAGCAATATATTCTGCCTCCGTCGTCGAGTCTGCAGTCGTGTCTTGTTTGGAGCTTCTCCAACTGACTGCCCCTCCATTCAACATGAATACAAATCCAGACATGGATTTGCAATCATCTGGATCTGACTGGAAACTAGAATCTGTGTAAGCTCTAAACTGTAGATCCTCTCCTCCATAAAGTAGAAAAAGATCCTTAGCCCTTCGCAGGTACTTAAGGATGCCCTTTACTGCCTTCCAGTGCTCTTTGCCTGGATTTGCCTGATATCTACTGACAATGCTCAAAGCATTGGCAACATCAGGCCGTGTACATAGCATTGCATACATGATTGACCCTATCGACGAAGCATAGGGTACCTTATTCATGTGTGCCAGCTCCTCAGAAGTTTTAGGACTCATCCCCTTGGATAGGCAAATTCCATGTCTCATGGGAATGAGACCTCTCTTGGAATTTTCCATCCTAAACCTTTTGAGGATAGTGTCTATGTACATGGATTGGGATAATCCTAGCATCCTTTTAGATCTATCTCGATAGATCCTTATGCCCAGCACATAGGATGCTTCTCCCAAATCCTTCATGGAGAAAGTCTTGGACAACCAAGACTTAGTTGATGTCAACATCCCTACATCATTCCCAATGAGTAAGATGTCATCAACATAAAGGACCAAGAAGGTCACTGAGCTCCCACTGACCTTCTTGTAAACACAGGGTTCATCTTCATTCCGAATGAAGTTGAAAGATTTGACAGCCTCGTCAAATCTTAAGTTCCAGCTTCTAGATGCCTGCTTTAATCCATAAATGGACCTTTGAAGTTTGCATACCTTATTAGGATGTGGCTTGGAGGTGAATCCCTCAGGCTGTACCATGTACACCTCTTCTAACAGGTTTCCATTAAGAAAAGCTGTCTTCACATCCATTTGCCAGATCTCATAATCCAGGTATGCAGCAATGGCAAGGAGGATTCTGATTGACTTAACCATGGCTATCGGCAAAAACGTCTCGTCATAGTCAATGCCTTGCCTTTGACGATATTCTTTCGCCACTAGTCTAGCCTTGTATGTGTCAATCTGTCCATCTGCACCGATTTTCCTTTTGAAAATCCATTTGCAGCCGATAGGGACCTTCCCTTCGGGTACATCAACTAAGTTCCAAACTTTGTTGGTGTACATGGACTGGATCTCTGAATCCATTGCTTCTTGCCATTTCTCGGAGTCTACACTACGGATCGCCTCCTGGTACGACTGAGGATCATCATCCTCATCGATACATACCTTAGAGGACCCCTCTGAGACATGTCCAACATATCTCTCAGGTTCTCTCGGTAGTCTACCAGATCTCCGTAGTGTCAGTGTTTCACCTTGAATAGGATCAACCGATACAGTCTCATCTAATGAGTTTGTGTCTATGGGTTGTGGTTCTTGGACCTCGTCCAATTCTATCTGGCTCCCACTGTTTTTCTGGAGTAGATATTCTCTTTCCAGAAATACAGCTCTCTTGGCCACTAAGACCCTTTGCTCAGAAGGGTGATAGAAATAATATCCAAACGTCTCCTTTGGATATCCCACAAACCTACACTTATCGGTTCTTGACTCAAGCTTATCACTCTCGTTCTTCTTTACATGAGCAGGACACCCCCAAATTTTAATGTGATTAAAATTTGGTTTCTGCCCTTCCATATCTGATATGGTATAGAAGGAACTGATTTACTTGAGATCCTATTCAATAAATAAGTCGCAGTCTCTAACGCATAGCCCCAAAGAGACAAGGGTAGTCCTGACATAGACATCATGGATCGGACCATGTCTAACAAGATCCTGTTTCTCCTTTCGGATACACCATTGTGCTGTGGTGTATACGGTGGTGTCCACTGAGAAACTATTCCATGGTTTTTAAGATAAGAAGTGAATTCATGGCTTAAGTATTCACCTCCTCGATCCGATCGAAGAGCCTTAATACTTTTGCCAGTCTGTTTCTCTACTTCATTCTTGTATTCCTTAAACTTCTCAAAGGCTTGTGACTTATGTCTCATTAAATACACATAGCCATATCTAGAGAAGTCATCAATAAAAGAAATGAAATAGAGATAACCTCCTTTCGCTTCTATGGACATGGATCCACACACATCCGAGTGTATGAGCTCGAGAAGGTCAACAGCCCTCTCTCCATGTCCACCAAAGAGAGCCTTAGTCATTTTCCCCATGAGACACGACTCACAGGTATCAAATGGCTTGTATTCGAATGAATTCAAATACCCATTTGAGTGTAAGTGAGAGACTCTTTTCTCACCTACATGACCAAGTCTGCAATGCCATAGATATGCAGAATTCACTTCATCAGCATTGGAAATTTGCATAACATTAGAACGTGTATCTAATACATATAGACCATTGACTAATGAACCATTGGCTATAACCAAACCATTATTCATTATAGAGCACCCAGTGCTATTAAAAGCCAATGTATATCCAATGTTATACAAGCCAGAGATTGAAATAATGTTCTTAATAATATTAGGAACATAATAACAGTCATTCAGCTCCAGAATGACTCCTGAAGGTAAACTGAGACGTGCAGTCCCGACAGCTTTGGCAGAAACCAAAGCTCCATTGCCCATCCTCAGTTCAATCTCCTTTTTGCCCAATCGCCTTCTATTTGTCAGCACCTGCACAGAATTGCAGATATGAGATGCACATCCAGTATCCAATACCCATGATGTGGATTCCATATATGACAAATTAAGGTCTATGACAAAAATACCTTCATTTAGAATTTCCTTGCAATTCCTTTTCCAATGCCCAGTTTCCCCGCATCGAAAACATTTGTCTTCCTTTTCATTCTTCTTGCCCTTCCCTTTGTCAACTTTGGCGAGTTGCTTACCCGTGGCCTTTTTCTTTCCTTTCCCTTTGTTACTTGTAGTGGATATCTGGGTGGCCTTCCTTTTCTTATTGGCCCGGCCAATAATCATTATAGAAGAAGATGGTTTATCTTTCTGCATAGTTCCTTCAGCACTCTTTAACATGTTGAGCAGCTCCGGGAGAGTTGCATCAATTCTATTCATGTTAAAGTTTATGATGAAGGAAGAAAAGGAATCGGGCAATGACTGGAGTATCAGATCAATGCACAGTTCAAGATCCAACTTGAACCCCAATGCATTGAGTCTTTCAATCCACTCCATCATTTTCAGTACATGGGCCTGCACTGATGAACCCTCAGACATCCGTATCCTGAAAAACCTTTTTGAGATGTCATACCTCTCAATCCTACCCTGCTCCCCGAAGAGCTGGCGTAGATTGAGAAGTATACTTCTACAATCAGTCTTTTCAAATTACCTCTGTAGCTCGGGAGCCATAGAGGCCAACATGTAACATTGGGCAAGGGATGAGTCCTCAGACCACTTGGCATAAGCCAGTAACTCGCCCTCGTCGGCATCAGGAGCTGGCTCAGAATGAACCGTGTCCAACACGTACGCAATCTTTTCGGCGGTAAGGACTATGCGTAGATTACGCAGCCAATCCGAGTAGTTCGGTCCAGTTAATCTATTTGCATCCAAGATGCCGCGGAGGGGGTTGGACGACGACATTGTAATCTGGATAAGAAATAAAAGACAACTTAGCATGTGTTCAAATTCTAACTTAGATGTGGTTTTCTATCTTAGTTAGTCCCACTATTTTTCGATCGGACTATATAACCCTCAGTATATAGAACGGGAGATCAGCGAGATCTACCTAGTGGGTCGGAATCCCAACGAGACTGATGTACGACCTTGTGGAAAGCACAACAAGCCATACACCATCTCAAGGGCAGTCAACAAGCACTTGCATCTAATGCAATATCCGATATTCGGCCCCCGAGAAATCATCCCCTTGTGGAAAGCACAACAAAGGATATTCTCGGTTAGATCTAACCATCATTACTACATAGCAATGAGTTCATGACCCGACCCTTGTGGAAAGCACAACAAGGCCGAGTTCAATTCCTCACCCCATTGAGGCCGAGCCTTGGAGTTTAATCCCGTCCCCAAACTCATGGACCTTGTGGAAAGCACAACAAATCCATGAAATGAAGATGTTCATTCACTCCACAATGATGGAGGGCCACGACGACTCCTAGAGCCACGCTTGCCAGATCTAAAATTTAATCGCGAGGGAATTCAATTTTATCTTGATCTCACCCTAGGTGGTAATATAAATATATCCAATATATTTACCGTACCTAGTAGTTTGCACAAAATAAATGCATCCAATGTAAAATTAAACGCAAGTGATCATGGACTTTATCCCTAATGTAACTAAGACATCCGGCCCGCTTCCGAAGCAGTTGGATCGTCCTCATCGGGTGTGCTCCGCGCTTTCAAACTTCGACGCCGCATCAATTACAACTTTTACACGGCACGTAGGCCGAAAAAATTAAATTACATGTGACTCAAATTCCAGCAGCCCTCATGGCGAGTACAATAATTGAGGAAGATAGAAGTACATTGGAATTTTAATAGAGAGAGAAAGGAGGTTCGCAGACCCCAATTAATTACATTAATCCAAGTCCATGATCACTTGCCAACCCATTCAAATAAAATCAATCAAGGTTTATTTTCTAAAAATAATCCTTACTTTGAATTTAAAAATGGGATGTGCAAACAAAAACATGCTAGCTTTGTTTAATTTTAAAAATCAAAGCATGATTAACTAAAATTAAACATACAAGCAGGCCAATACAAGGTAAATAAAGTAACGCACGTAAAGAACCATCATTTTCTACAGGGGCATCTAATTGAGATAATTAATTAAATTTAAATTTAAATTTAATTATCTAATAATCAAATTTAAATTCAAAATTTAAACATGCCAATAATTTAAATTTAAATTCAAACTAATTATCCAATAATTTTTGTTTGAAAATAAATTTAAAATAATGCAATTATCTTCAATTAGTAATTTTCTAAAATTCAAAATTTGAATTTAACAATTATCTAATAATTAAAAATTCAAATAATTGAATTTTTTCACATTTAACTTCAATAAAATTCAAAATTTAATTTTCTAATTATCTAATAATTAAAAATTAAAAAATTAGAATTTATCGAAGTAACTTCAATTATTACCATTTTATCCCAAGGTAAATAGTAATTATCTCACCTCAGTAAATTCAACACGGTTAAATAAAAATTAACTTTTGACATTTACCATCGAGATAACACAATAAACCTACTAGATAAAATTCTCTTTAATTTACTGTGCATTTTCATATATATATCTAATATATATATTAATGCATCTGAGCACAGTAAATTAAAAAGGGTTAAAAAACAATTTTTAAAAAAAAATAAAAAAAACTTTTTTCTGCGACCCCCGCATGGCGCGGCCGCCCACGAGGAAGGCGTGGGCGGGCGCGCCCGCGCCCGCACGCGGGCACCCTTGTGGCGGGCGCCCGCGTTACGGGCGCCGCCTGCGGCGCCCGCCGCGTGGCGAGCGCGGCCCGCCACGCGGCGGGCCCGCACGCGGGCGCCGCCCCGCCCGCCCCCCCGCGGTCAGCGCCCACGGGCGCTGACCACGGGTGCCGCGTGCGCCACCCACGCGACGCACGCGGCGGGCGCACTGCGCCCAGGGCGCAGTGCGCCCAAACGGGCCCTTAAAAAAAATTATTTTTTTAAAAAAAATTGCTGCTTGGTTGCCCAGCATCCTTGAAGAACAGAGACGCCTAGATCTCTTTCAACAAATAATAATTGAAGATTTTATAGCCCCTAAAGCATGGTCCTAAACGACGCTAAAACACCGACCAGAGCGTAAACCTGGCTCTGATACCACTGTAAGGTTTCGCACAGCACCTACGGGCGACGCAGCGGATAACAAAAATTTAATTTGTCCGATTCTGGTGTTATGGAAAGCTTAATCTGTGCTCTAATCGGTGTTTCAAATACCCTAATTACGGGTTGCGTGTTTCACCTTGCGCGGAACGACGCTGTCCGCTAAGCCCGATGCAGAGAAACCGAGCCGCACAGCTGTACGGCCTCTAGAGATGATCCACACGGATCCTTGCGCAGTGACGGTACCTCCCCGGCACAACTTTCCCCGGCTCTAACACCTTCTGGAGAGAGAGAGAGAGCAAAGGGGAGAAAGGGAGGAGGCTTAACCTCTCCTTAATGCTTAATGCTTGATTAGCATTAAGGGGGGTTGGAAGGGAGAAGCCAAGAGTTCGAATGAACTCACGTAGATGGCTATATATAGAGTTTAGGTTTATTAGAAAAGGGTTCTAAAAGACCAAAACTGTATATATGTCCTTTATCATATTATACATATGTATTAGACTCCGTTTACACTCCTTTCCAAAAGGAATTAAATGGAAATAATACATACACTTGTATAATAATTATCCGTCACCCAAGAATCCATTGTGTGTGATCCTCTAGGCCCATAGTCACTCTAGTTTAAGGTCCATTAACTTCTAATTCCCAATTAGAAGTAAATTAAACGTATTCTTCGCTTCTATTAGAGCCGAACAATAGTTTAATTTATTCCGATCCTTTGATCACGTTGGGTCAAGCAAATCCACGTGATCCTAGATGACCCCGGGTTTAAACCAACATGTCTGGTACCTGTAAGTCCACAGTTACCGCATCGATATAATCCCTCGCTCCTTCTATGAGTCTGGTACGATCGAGGGTATGGTTTCTGTCAAACCCCATGATCGTGCCATTTGACTATGACCTCCTTAAAGTGTACGACGTCCGTTCTAAACGAACTCATACGACCCTGGCCAGGGATTTAACGGAGCGTCAATGTCATGACCCATTAACTGTCTGATATATATCCGACAGTGAGCGATCCCCTCTTGACCATTGATGATCTTCACGCGTCTCCTGGAGTGGCTAATGACTCGGCAACTCATGACTTATGGTTAAAGTCACTTAGCTAAGTAATTAAACCATTCCAGTCCTCGTGTAAGATCCGATCAATGTCTCAGGTCAAAGGACCAACGATGCTACTGTGACCGTTGGATCTTCAGTTGACATTAGGTATAATCAACCATCTGAAGATCCAATAGCGGATCAGTTCAGTGCACATCCTCCAAGGACATACACCTACACATATGTGTTGGTGCCCCGCACCAATGACCATGAGACTGGTCACTGACACATCATGTGTACTGGTTTAATAGGTAATCAAAGTCCCCGAGTGATTACCCTCCAACCAGGAATAGTTTAAGGTATGTGTACATGTAAAGTCAATCTCATGTTCGAGATCCCATCTCGAGCTGACTTTACAACCACATATCCTAGGGACAACGTAAAGTAACACAATCGCATATTTACGCTCAAACACCACTTAATTAATGAATAAGATCGTACAACTATTGGGCCTACCCGACCCGAAATTGGCCTGTAGCACACCAACACTAACAATTTTTCCCGATGAGCTTCCCGAGGGACTCCCACCCATGCGGGATATTCAGCATGCCATCGACCTTGTTCCGGGCTCTTCTTTGCCCAACCTTCCTCATTATCGAATGAGCCCCACGGAGCATGCCGAGCTTAAACGGCAGGTCGATAAGCTTGTGCAGAGAGGATCTGTCCGGGACAGCATGAGTCCATGTGCTGTACCCGCATTACTCGCCTCGAAGAAGGATGGCACGTGGAGAATGTGCATTGATAGTCGTGCCATCAATAAAATCACCGTGAAGTACATGTTCCCTATTCCCCGCCTTGATGACATGCTGGACATGATGGCAGGTGCCACTATCTTTTCGAAGATCGATCTTAAGAGTGGCTACCATCAGGTGAGGATTAGGCCAGGTGATGAGTGGAAGACCGCATTTAAGACCAAGGACGGTCTATTTGAGTGGTTGGTCATGCCTTTTGGGTTGACCAATGCCCCTAGCACTTTCATGTGGCACATGACTCAGGTCCTTCGACCTTTCATTGGAGTCTTTGTAGTGGTGTATTTTGATGATATCCTTATCTATAGCCGCACCACAGGGGACCGCTTAGACCACCTTCGGCAGGTTTGTCTACTTCTTCGGCGAGAGCAGTTGTTTGCGAACCCACAGAAGTGTGCCTTCATGACACCTCAGCTTACCTTCTTGGGTTTCATTGTGTCTAGTACTGGGGTCTCCGCCAATCCGGAGAAGGTTCGGGCCATTGTTGAGTGGCCGGAACCCCGTACGGTTCATGATGTCCGCAGCTTTCATGGTCTTGCGACGTTCTATCGTCGCTTTATCCGCGGATTTAGCTCCGTCACCGCCCCAATCACGGATTGCATCCGCAAGGGCACATTTGTATGGACTAAGGCCGCATCTGCCGCCTTCAAAGACATCAAGGAGCGCATGACCCAGACACCTATCCTTCGACTGCCTGATTTCTCGAAGGTGTTTGAGGTCTCTTGTGATGCGTCGGGTGTGGGAATTGGAGGAGTTTTGAGTCAGGAGTCCCACCCGATCGCATATTTCAGCGAGAAGCTGAATGACGCGAAGCTGCGATATTCCACATATGATAAAGAATTCTACGCAGTTGTTCAGGCTCTTAGGCATTGGAGGCACTATCTTTTACATCAGGAGTTTGTCCTATACTCCGACCACGAAGCATTGAGGTACCTCCATTCGCAAAAGAAGCTTAACTCGCGTCATAGTCGTTGGGTCGAGTATCTTCAGCAGTTCACCTTTGTGCTGAAACATAAGGCTGTAGTGGAGAACAAGGTGGCTGATGCCTTGAGTCGGCGAGCATGTTTGCTTACCACCATGAGTGCCGAGGTCATAGGGTTAGAGAAGATGAAGGAGGCCTATGTTGATTGTCCTGACTTCGATCAGGTTTTTACCACCCTCCAGGCCGGACCCTCGAGAGACCTTGATGAGTATGTGCTTCAGGAGGGTTACCTCTTTCGAGGTAGCAGGCTATGTGTTCCCCGAACTTCGGTTCAAGATTTCTTAGTGTGGGAATTACATGCGGGAGGTCTAGCCGGTCACTTTGGTCGGAACAAGACTATTGAGGCAGTGGAGCATCGATTTTATTGGCCGAGCTTGAAGCGCGATGTTGCTAACATCATGGCTCAGTGCCGTACATGTGCTACGGCCAAGATGAAGAAGCAAAGCTCGGGCCTTTATACGCCTCCCCCCGTGCCTGATGCCCCGTGGCAGGATGTTAGTATGGACTTTGTTTTGGGATTGTCATGTACCTCCAGGAAGCATGATTCGGTCTATGTGGTGGTTGATCGTTTCTCGAAGATGGCCCTCTTTATTCCTTGCTCGAAGACTTCGGATGCTTCGAGGGTAGCCCGCCTTTTTCTTACGCATGTGGTGTGCAAGTTCGGGTTGCATCGCACTATAGTGTCTGACCGTGATGTTAGATTCACTTCCTACTTTTGGAAGACACTATGGCATATGATGGGTACTCACCTCAAGTTTTTCACTGCATATCATCCCCAGACAGACGGTCAGACCGAGGTGGTCAATAGGAGTCTGGGAGACCTTTTGAGGTGTCTAGTTAAGGACCGCATTGGGGATTGGGATCTCATTTTACCCATGGCTGAGTTTGCATACAATGATTCGGTGAAATGGTCTACCGACATGAGTCCATTTGAGATTGTCACAGGTCGTAGGCCTAGGAAACCCATTGACCTTGTCCCCATGCCTATCCATGCTAGAGTGTCGGAGTCGGCCGAGTCGTTTGCTAGGCATATTAGGAGTTTGCATGACGACATCCGTCGTCACATTGAGGCCAGCAATGCACGGTATAAGGAGTTAGCCGATGCCCACTGACACCACCGAGAGTTCCACGAGGGCGAATACGTCATGATCAGGGTAAGACCTGAACGGTTTCCCTCTGGAACCGTTAAGAAGTTGCAAGCTCGCGGAGCCGGTCCATTCAGAGTGTTAAAACGCGTTGGATCCAATGCGTACGTTGTGGACTTGCCCGAGGAATATGGTATAAGCTCTACCTTCAATGTATCGGATCTTGTTGCATATAGGGACCCAGCGGTGATTCCTAGTGAGCCTTTTGAGCCATCTCCTCCCCTTGAGAGTGATCCCACACCTGAGTGTCCACTTCCACCTCCATCCCCTTTTTCACGGTAGCGTGAGCATATAGATCGTATACTGGACGAGCAAGTGACAGTTACCAGGAGTGGATCTTACCCGCGCTACCTAGTGCGATGGAGAGGACGGCCCGCTACTGAGGACACATGGATCACACATGGCGAGTTGCAGCAGATCGATCCGGACCTTCTGGAGCGATATAGGAGCGATGCCGACCCTTACTCGACAGGGTCGAGTTTCTCCCACCCGGGGAGAATTGGTGCGGACACCCGAGCAGTTGAGCGGCGCGACACGCTGAGCCATCGGTACCGCACACGAAGCACGACTCGAGCCACCTCAGCGTCCATCTGGCTCGGAGATAGCCTGGAGACTCTGCCTTGAGCCTCCCCATTTTTCATATTTAATTAGACTTTATTTGTGTGTAAGGTGTGTTTATTTCATTTTATACGGTTTGCAATTATGAGTGTACGAGGGGCTTATTTGTAAAATGGGACCCCTGGGCCCCATCGGACCCCCAGGTCCCCTCCCATTGGTCCATATCAGCCTTGTGGGGTTGGTAAACATCCAAGGTGGACATCTAGAAGCCTTGACTAGTCAATTGTCCACATGGGGGGACAAGGGACCAAAATGGTCAACAATTCCAACCAAACCCACCTACCATGTCCCCCCCTTGGTCAAGGTGCGCCCCCCTCCCCATTTGTTTATTATTTTTGTTGTGTTGTTGATCAAACTTCATCCTAGCCATCCATCCCTAACCCCTAGATCCAACGGTGGAGGATGGATTAGATGGGTGACCTATATATGCTTGTATTTTCCTATTTTCATGAATTAATGCCATAAGAATTGTGAAATTTGTTGGAGCATGGCCTAGGCCGCCCCCATCTCCTCTCCCCCTTCCCCTTGAAGCTGTGAAGACTTCCTTCAGGTGGTGAGACTCCACCCTATCAGTTCCGATCGCCGCCGCCGCCGCCACGAGCCGCCACCGCCATCAACGGAGTTCTGCCCACGCAGTACCACAGCAGCTTGTTCTAAATTCACAGATCTTCTCCGAGAACAGTTGGCTACCATATTTGGAGGAGCTGTTCCTGGGATGTTCCTCTCCACCCACAAAAATCAGGCCAGCATTCAGATCACGTTTGCTAATTTTTGATTTTCGTCCACTCTTCCATTTCTGTTCTGCCAGAGTTCTGTCCAGGTTCACCTTCGTCCTGAGTTTCATGTCTTAGATCTAACTTTTAATTTATGTTAGTTCGCCCAATTTTACTGGGGGTTCCACCCATCCACTCCTTCATCCAAAATTTTTCTCAATTTTGGATTCGCCCATCTCATATTTTCTAAAATTCGTTCTCAGACCCATCTACAGTTCTGTCCACCTGTTCCCAGATCCGACCACCAGTCACCCCAAAAATCATAACCAATCGCCACCACCTCCAACTCAAATTCTAAAAATAGTCCCAGTTCTGTGGTTTGATACCCTACAACTTTGAAGAAGAGCTCAAGAGGTTTACTAGGCGGTCAATGGAGGTTCTCAGACAAGTACCCTGCAGATCTGAGATTTTGGTTACTGTACAACAGGGGCTTGTAAATTCATTAAAGTTCTGATCCGACCAGATCCAGCAGATCTCTTTGGGTCTAGATTGAAGCATTTGAAGAGAGCTTTCCAACGATAGCTCATGCGTCCCGATCCGACGTCGGGATTGATCGCAGCGGCCGTTTTCGCCGGAGCGCGCGCCTGAAAACAGCAACTAAAAATCCGTGGGCAGCAACTTCAAAGCTTGGGAATCGGGACCGATCGACCCCCGATCGGTGTTCCCGGCCGACCGCCGTCCGTGGAGGCCCGCCACCAGGGGTCCCCATCATAGTGGGTCCCACCCCCGCAGATCCGGAGGACAGCGCCATCCGTGGGCCCCGCTGGCCAGCAGAACCCGCCGTTCGGAAAGCACGAAAACACGAAGTTCGGCACCGCCGGGCGACATCAAGATGCTGCCCGTCAACCCGAGTTGCGTGATTCCCGGGCTCCACATGTGACCTTTTACCTCCCTGCGTGGAGTGGGTCAAATCTTTGTATTGCTGTGATATTGTTTAACCGGGAGTCCGTGATTCGGCCGGGGTTGTCTTCGCCACGCCGGGTGCGTGGAGGTAATGGTCCGAACCTCTTGATGTTCATTTGCTTAGCTAGTATACGGTCTTTTGCCGCTGCTGAGAGTGTAGGTACTAGCCCGTGTGTCCATGTCACCGCTGTGAGAGTGAGAGTGACCCGTCCCGTGACTCGATCCGAGTCTGGAAGTTGAGTCGGACTACCCTTGACCTCCGCCGGTTCCTTAACCACGCACGGTCCGCGCTTTCCCTCGCTTGGGACGGCGAGTGAGCTTCCACTTCTGTTAGCGACGTTTTGCCACTAGGAGCTCGTAGTGTCGGGCTTAGCGTCTCCCTGGTGTGTGCTGCTGGTCGCGTCTTCATCTAGAGTCCGAGGGTGGCACCTAATAGTGTCATCTCCCGTGTCCGTCCCGCATCAGCTACCTGGTGCACCATGCCGTCCCTGGGGCCCGCCCCAATGCTGCTAACAAGTCCGGAGGTCGCCAGTGCAAGCAGGTCCAGACTGCTGTGGTTACCGGATCCCTATCTCAGTCCAGTAAATCCGTGATGGTTGGCAGTGTGCGCGTCTTCCTCAACAGACGCGATGCACGAATAGTCCCAGAGCGGGTCGTCCCCGCCGTCCCCGTCCACAACTCATACCAAGCCCTCGCTGGAAGGAGGGTGGAAAGAGAAGAAGCTGGGCGCTATGGCCAAGAGAAGCTGGCCCCGAGGTCGAGAAAGTTCAAGCAGGTGTGGGTCCCCAAGAGGGTCCAACATGTTCAGCAAGCTGCACCGGTTCGCCGCCGTCTTGCACACGACGAAGTTGAAGTGAGGAAGGAAAGGGGTCTGGCCCCAAAAGAAGAAGAGGTGGTTGCGGACCCTCCACGCCGCGAAAGTTTCAGGGCATGTGCCCGCCAAGCCAATGTCCCTGTTGTGGGATGAAGATTTCAGCAACCTGTCGACCGAGCTCGACTGCCTTATATTCCTCCTGTGGGAGGTCGACAACTGTCCCTCCTACTGCATCAAGAACGGTGTCAAGAAGAGATGGCCAATCTGGTCAAGAATTATTTCCGAGGACTAGGCAACCCCTCGCTTGGATAGTAGCGGCTGATGCAAGCAGCCGCAGTCAATGAAGACTACTGCCCATCAATGGCAGTTGAAGAAGATCCAGGAGAAAGGATGATGGTGTCGTCGGTTGTCGACAATGGCTATGATGACGGCTTCAAGATCGGAGCCGATGGAGCCACCCCTAGGCGGGAAGAAACAATAAGGACTTCTGTGTTCGAGAGGTTGACCTTCCCGCATCGGGCTGAGAGAAGGGTCCATCGGCAGAGATGAAGGACGCAAGTCTTCACCTACAATATGGTTGGCACGTTCAGTCGATATGGGGGACTTCCCGAAGACCCCCGGGAGCTAGCTCGAATGGCCGCAAGGCCAGGGCCGAATACTCGAAGAACGGAAGCTGCAAGGGAGCTCCTGGCGGCAACTAAAGGAGAATAACCCCCGGTCTACCACCAGTGGAATGATGAAGCTGCTATTCTAACCGCCAATGTAGTGATGACGGAAGAAGAAGATGACGTCCTCCTCAACATCTTGCCTGAGGGCATGTCCGGGGAAACAACAAAGGTTATCCCCAGCACTGCAACTATGGACCCGTCGGTCCTGATCCTGCTCCAAAGATATCGACAAGAGATAGACTTGCTGAAAAAATAGCTGATGGAGAAGACGGAGCAATCATCGGCTTCTAAGCTGCCTGAAGTCCCGGGTGAATCATCCCGGGGGGCGGTCCATCATGTCGACCCTCCGCCGCTCTACACCATGCCTCAGCCGTCAGAGCCGAGCATGGCAACAACTCAGCAACGGCCACCACAGCCGTAGCCGCTCATGCCGCCGGTGCTCCCTCAGGTGCACTAGACACCTCCTCTGTTGCGTCCTCCACAGGCGACCACTTTGGTCACCCCTTACCTGCAGCCGGCACACTTCTATCCAGAGCCAGTTGACCCAACGGTCATGAATCGGATGATGGTGGAAAGGATGATCGAGCTGAAGCTCGCTGAAAGAAGTGAAGGCGACTACGTCACGTTTGATGCCTATCGGGTACCATACCCCCCGCACCATGCTGCTAAAAGGCTTCCCCCAAGGATCATCAAGCCGCCCAAGTTCGACAAGTTCAACGGGAGGGGATCCCCGAAGAAACATGTCACTTATTACATGACCGTCATGGGCGACCTGGCCACGGACGAGTCATACTTGTTAAAAATTTTCGGGTCCTCGCTGACGGGACTCGCATTTGAATGGTACTCCAGCCTCCCGACCGGGTCGATCAGTGACTGGTCAGATATGCAGAGGAAGTTCAGAGAAAGATTTCATGTCACAGAGAGGGAGGTCACAGTGGCCGAACTCTATTCAACAAAACAGAGGACAGATGAGATAGCCCTCGACTATATTGAGAGGTGGAGGAACCTCGGAATGAGGTGCAAGACGCCCCCGCATCAGGATGACGTTGTACAAATATGTAAACAGAACCTCAGAAGGGAGGTTCTAGAAAAGATGATTGGAATGGAAATACGGTCGTTTGACCGATTAAACAATGTCGTGGCCGAGGTGGAAGCCTTTCTGGCCAGACTTGCCCCTACATCAGCTGCCGGCACAACCCAGAAGGGCAAGGCAGTGGAGCGGCGCCAGGTGCCTAAAGAAGCAAACACTCTTGACATCAAGGCGTTTGAGCAACAGAAAGGTAAAGGCGAGGAGGCGGTCGCCCCACATTGTCACGCCCCGAACAAGGCGGAAGTATCGGGACGTACAGTTAGGGACACGCTAGCAAGAGAGGGAACTAAATCTAAAACAATACACAAGTGCTACAAGATGGAAATGCTAAATGATTAATAATAAACCACGACTAATACAATAATCCTCAAGTTCAACTTAATACAACTGGAATAATCAACCACTAAAACTCAATAACAAACTGAAACTAAATGATCTCCAAACACAACTAACAATAACACACTGCTAACACACTAGAACTGATACACTCAAGACATCACTCCTGCCCTTCCCCATCGGTAAGCGCGTCACCTGAAAAGCCTGGAAAAGGGGGAAACAACGGGGTGTGAGCTAACGCTCAGTAGAAAATAACAGACATGTATAAGTGATTAACAGTTTAATTACATTTTCAAAATGTCATGCTACAAATGATAAAAACGATAAAAAGATAACGATGATGAAACGAAATTCAAAGATCTTGCAAGGTCAAGAAATATAATGAATAGAATAGTAAGACAAGAATTTACTACAGGAGATAACGATAAAAAGTTGGCCATATCAAGTCAATTCAAGTCATGTCAAGCACGTATGTAATTTCATTTCCACGTCCAAGTAATGAGCAAGTACAGTAACCACAAGTAGAGTATAGAACAGTGACGAGTGGAAAGTGAAAAGTAGTAGAAAGTAATGTAGAGAGTAGTGGAGAGAGTAGTGGACAGTCCTAGATTTAACACATGTCAAGTACTGGTGCCAAATGCCACACCTAGTCATTCACCTCCCAGGGGTACACGTAGTGTTCGGGCGCTCTTCCCAGGACCAGACCGAGCCCTTAATTGTTTGCCAGGCATTGATTTCTTTGGATCAAAGATCCCACGAATCTAGACTTCCACAGTTTATGGCCAGAATTCCAAGGTTTAAACTAAGTAGCAATAACAACTTCAAGTAGGAAGGAGATTCATTTCCAGAATTTCAAGGTAAGTATAATCATCAAGGAGATTGAAATCAAGTCACAACAAGAGTTAATCGTGCTGCGCTACTGTACAACAGCAGCAATCAAACAAGCTAATCAACATATTAATCCTAATCATCAAGTTAAGATATCATGATTTAACCATTATCATTTGCATTAAGACAATTGCCAAGAAGCTGATTCAAGATGATAAGGCAAAGAACAACTCCCACAGGAGTGAAATAGAATGCATTAACAGAGATTTAGTTACACCATTAACCACTAATTATGTGGGTTTCTATTTAATCTTGTATGCATTGAAATGAAGATGATAAACGGTGTGTTTTTACACTAAGTTTGCATGTATGGACCAATGTTAATTGAAACTAAAAGGGTACATGAATAGGTCATTAGTTCCTCAAAAATGTAGTTTTCAAAGTGTTTAGGTTGAATGGTTTGATTCCCCGATGATCCGGATTGATCCCCGGGTCAAATCATCACTAAAAACGGGCTTACGGGGCATGGGTCGACCCTTTGGGTCGACCCCTGGAAAAATTCCAGGGATGGGTCGACCCCTGGGTCGACCCCCTCAAAAACAGGCTTCATGGGTCGACCCATTGGGTCGACCCCCTTCTCTGGGTGCATGGGTCGACCCCTGCAGGCCGTGGGTCGACCCATTGGGTCGACCCATGCAAGGCAGCATTGCTGCTGCTTGCAGGGTGGAAATGGGTCGACCCACGGGTCGACCCACGGGTTTCCAGACCCAAAAAGTGATGAAAAACTCCAAGAATTTGGGGTCTAAATGTATTGGGATCTTAACCATAGACTCTAGGGTTATTAATATGCATCTTAGGGTCATAAAACACAATTTTAAATCACGAATTTCGATAGGAATCCAATGAAATAAATCCTATTCTATGAAGAACACAAGTAAAGTCTAGCTTGCTAGCATGCTTCTAATAACACACAAAATACTCTAGACATGATCTATAAAAATTGGGGATTTTGATGTCAAAAGAAAGCTAACAGGCTATTGATTACATTCATGTATGTTAATTAGAAATTGGGCTGTTATCACCTACCTCAAATTGAAGAAGGAACTCGAAACCTAGAATAAAGAACAACTTGACAGCACCTCACTAAAACTTCGATATCTCCACGGATACCTAATGAACATTGGGGCTTTTGCCACCAATGGAAAGAGCTCGATGAGAGGTACAATTTGCTATACTCATGATCAAGATTTGGTTGAGAATTCCTACCTCAATCGATTGATCAAAGAAGGATGAAGGGAAGCCAACGGCCTGCTGACCGACCTCCACAAATCGAACTAGATCTCTCCAGATCCGAAATTTCAGCGAACCCCACAGTATCCAAATGAAAGAAGACTCGTAGGGCTTCATTTTGATAGCTCATAGAGCTTCTGGAGCCTTCTGAATTGGGAGTATCTGCTGCTGCAAGCTACGTGTTTAGAAACGGCGCCGAAATCCTTGACTTGACCTAACTATGTCGGTAGCACATTTTGGGGCTAAGTTTACCTCAAATTGATTGAGGGTAAATGTTCCTTTATGTAATACCTTTCATTTGCCTCTGGAATCACTCCATTTGGTTGAGAAACAAGCTCGAATTTGATGTTCAAAGTTTGGGTGAATAGTGAATACGAATTTGGGTTAGGTGGGTTATAAGTTAGGCTTAATCCACTGATTAGGCCTAGATAATGATTTAATTAGGCTTACTCCAAGAAGACAAAAGTGTTAGTCGAAGCATCTATTATTTAATTACTATTTTTATGAATTTTTATATGTTAGATAAAATTCCATTTCTACTATTCCGTAATTAATTAAATATTAAGTTCGGAAGAATTAGTTCGCTAATTCGGCTTAATAAACGATTGTATTAGGCTTAATTGTAGAAGACAAAGTTGATAAACAAAATTAATTCTACAAGATGTGATTTTTGGGGATTTTTAGAAAATAGTAGAAAAATGACTTATTCTATTAATTAATTAATTAATCTAATTAATTTGGATAATTCTCATTAATTTCGAATAACTTCAAATAAATTCCAAGTAATTACAAATAACTTTCTAAATAAATTTCTAAAGAATTTGGGGTCTTACACCCTCCCCTACTTAAAGGAATTTGGTCCTCCAAATTCACTGCACTAAAACTGAGAGTAGAAAAAGATCACTCACCTAGAATAGATCGGGATACCGCTTTCGCATAGTCTCTTCAGACTCCCATGTAGCTTCTTCGGTCCCACGCCGACTCCACTGAATCTTGACCATCGGTATCGAACGATTCCGGAGTTGCTGATGCTTCCGGTCCAGAATCTTGACAGGTCTTTCCTCATAGGTCAAATCTTCCTTCAGTTCAAAATCCACTTGTTGAATGATATGAGTGGGATCGTACACATATTTCCGTAACATAGACACATGGAAAATATTATGTACGCCAGACAAATGCGGTGGTAAAGCCAGTCTGTATGCCACCTCTCCCACTCTATCTAGAATCTCGAATGGACCAATGTACCTCGGACTCAGCTTGCCATGAATGCCAAATCTTCGGATCCCTCTCGTCGGAGAGACCTTTAAGAACACATGCTCGCCAACCTGAAATTCCAATGCCCTTCTCCTGTTGTCGGCATAACTCTTCTGTCTTGACTGGGCTACTTGTAACCGGTCTCGGATAACACGGATGTTCTGTGATGATTCCGAAACAAGATCTGGTCCAAGCCACTGTTTCACACCTACCTCGTCCCAACACAACGGGGAACGACAACTTCTACCATATAGTGCTTCAAAAGGAGCCATCTGAATGCTAGACTGATAGCTGTTATTGTAGGCGAATTCAATTAATGCCAAATGCTCACTCCAATTACCACCGAAATCAATCATGCAAGCTCGCAACATATCTTCCACTATCTGATTGGTTCTTTCAGTCTGTCCATCTGTCTGTGGATGAAAAGCAGTACTGAAATTCAGACGAGTACCCAAAGACTCTTGCAGTCCCTTCCAGAAATGTGAAGTAAATCTGGGGTCTCGATCAGATACTATATTCACTGGATACCATGCAATCTCACCACTTCCTTTATATACAAAGCAGCCAATACATCAATCGTCCACTTGGACTTAATTGGTAAGAAATGAGCCGACTTTGTCAATCGATCGACAATCACCCATATCGCATCAAATCCACCACGAGTCCTAGGTAGACCCATAATGAAATCCATGCCAATACTTTCCCACTTCCATTGGGGTATGTCGAGTGGTTTCAATTTCCCTGCTGGTCTGAAATGTTCGGCCTTAACTTGCTGACATACCAAACATCTGCTCACAAAATCTGCAACTTCTCTTTTCATATTCGGCCACCAAAAGGACCTTTTCAAATCTCGGTACATCTTAGTGCCTCCAGGATGAATGGTATATCTGGATCTATGAGCTTCCTCAAGAATGTTGTTCTTTATTGTAGCCTCATCCGGAACACAAGTTCTGCCTTTAAATAATAATCTACCATCATCGGCCAACATGAAATCAGGTCTGCTACTCAAGCTTCCCTTGATCTCTACCAACTCGGGATCATTATCTTGCAAGGACTTGATCTCTATCAATAATTCAGGTTTAAGTTGAATCTGAGCAATCAAGATCCGATCATTGTCAATATTGAGATCCAGACTAGATAATTGTTCCAACAATCTCCATTCTTGTAACATGAGACTTGACAATCTAGCTACCGGCTTCCGGCTTAATGCATCTGCCACAACATTACCTTTGCCAGGATGATACTCAATCGAGAAGTCGAAGTCTTTCAAGTACTCCAACCATCTCCGCTGCCTCATGTTGAGTTCCTTTTGAGAGAATAAATACTTCAAACTTTATGATCTGAAAACACTGTAAAGGTTTCTCCATACAAGTAATGCCTCCATATCTTCAAAGCAAACACGACTGCAGCAAGTTCCAAATCATGAACAGGATAATTATCTTCGTGCTTCCTCAACTGCCTAGAGGAATAGGCAATCACCTTCCCATGCTGCATGAGTACACAGCCTAAGCCAATACCTGAAGCATCAGTATAAACAACAAATCCTCCTTCACCAGAAGGTAAAGCCAAAACAGGTGCAGTAGTCAAACACTCCTTCAGAGTCTGAAAGCTTCGCTGACAATCATCTGACCAATCAAACTTATTCTCCTTGCGGGTTAATCTTGTCATAGGTACTGCAATCTTGAGAAATCTTGAATAAATCTTCGGTAATAGCCTGCCAGGCCTAGAAACTTCTAACTTCAGTTACACTAGTAGGCTGTTCCCAATTCTTCACTGCCTCAATCTTCGAAGGATCAACAGAAATACCTTCCTTGGTGATAATATGTCCGAGAAAGGACACTTCTTGTAGCCAGAACTCACACTTACTGAACTTAGCATATAGCTGATGATCTCTCAACAGTTGCAATGCCATTCTCAGATGCTCAGCATGCTCCTCCTCATTCTTAGAATAAATCAGGATGTCATCAATAAAGACTACGACCCATTGATCAAGATAGGGCCGAAATGCATTGTTCATCAACTGCATGAAAGCTGCTGGAGCATTCGTTAGACCAAAAGGCATAACGACAAATTCAAAATGACCATACCTGCTGCGGAAAGCAGTTTTATAAATATCCTCTTCCTTAATCCGCAACTGGTGATATCCAGATCGAAGATCGATCTTAGAGAAATATTGAGCTCCCGCTATCTGGTCAAATAACTCGTCAATCCTCGGCAAGGGATATTTGTTCTTGACAGTCTGCTGGTTTATTTGCCGATAATCAATGCACAACCTCATCGAACCATCTTTCTTCCTGACGAATAACACAGGGGCTCCCCACGGAGAAGTACTAGGACGAATAAAACCCTTCTCGAGTAATTCCATCAGTTGCTGCTTCAGTTCCCTCAGTTCCGCAGGAGACATACGATAAGGAGCCTTAGAAATAGGAGCTGTGCCAGGAATAAGATCAATAGAAAAGATAACTTCCCGCTCAGGCGGAAGTCCTGGTAGTTCTCTGGAAAGACATCAGGAAAATCTTGGACAACAGGAATGTCCTTGATCTCAATCTGCTGCTCAGGAGTTGCACAAACAAAGGCTAGAAAAGCCTCACACCCATGCCTCAAAAGCTTATCAGCTCGAAGAGCCGAAATGAGTGGTACGGAGTTATGGTGCTTGACTCCCGTAAAAGATAAACCAGAATGTCCAGTAAAAGTCACTGAGCTAGAACTACAGTGAACATTGGCCTCATACTTGGCCAACCAATCTGCTCCTAGGATTACATCATAATCCTTCATATCCATGCAGACCAAATCTGCTGGAAAGTTCTGTTCACCAATCATAACCTTACTAGAAGGATAGAAATACTGGATTGTTGATCTAGTGCCAATAGGGGTTGAAATCTCTAACGGAGTATTCATCAAAACAGGTTCCACAGCTAATGACTTAGCAAATCTCCGTGAAATAAAAGAATGTGTTGCACCAGTATCAAAGAGAGCAAACGCGGGCTTATCGATTATAGTAAGGGTACCTTCGACGAGTCCGCCATCATCAGAAATCCCAGTCTCCTCTGCATGTAAAGCTTGAAGCTTGCCTTGTGGTTTCTTGAAGACTAGAGGTTTTGCCGGTGTAGCTTGTTCCGATATGAGAGGACAATTGGGGATACGGTGCTCCTTGCTTCCACATCGCAAACAGGCGCCTAGCTTGCGCCAGCACTCCTCTATCTTGTGACCCGGACGATCACAATAGTTGCACACGCCCTTGAATGGAACAATAGGGCCAGGCTTCTTGTCTTCATGCCTCGGCATCTTGCCCTTCCACGATCCGGACCCGCTCCACGAACCAGGTCCACTAACAGGCCTCTTCTTGGTATACCCGGGTTTGACACTCCCGGAACCCGTAGGTAATTCTTTCTTGGTGCCTTTCCCACGGATTCTCTCCGTCATTTCAAGAGTATCCTCTAGAACTTGTGCTTTCCTTACCATCTCGGAATAAGTGGAAATCTCCATCGGTGCCAATTGGTTGATATAATGAAGCTTCAAACCATTGAGAAAGCGCTTCGCCTTCATCTTCTCGGTGGAAATGAGATGTGTAGCATATCGAGAAAGCCGTGCGAATTGAGCCTCATACTCTGCCACGGACAAACCTCGCTGTTTCAAGGCCGCGAACTCTGCCGCTTTCTTCTCTTGCACTCTATCGAAAAATACTTGCTGTTGAAGAATTCCTCGAACTCTTCCCACATAACTTGCCGATCTCCGAGAGTTGCCTTGATAGAATCCCACCAAGTACGTGCATCATGTTCCAATTGAAATGTGGACAAAAGGACACGCTCCTGGTTGGTGCATTGCATAACTTCAAAGATTCTCCCCATCTCATCTAGCCAGTGCTCGGCTTGGTCAGGGTCAGTCGAACCAGCGAATCTAGGCGGGTTCATTCCGCGGAAGTTCCGGTATAGATCACCGGTGCCATGCTGTGCCGCTCCTGCCTGAGCTACTTGCTGAAGGGCCTGAGTAAGGCCTTGAACCGTACGTTGCAGGTTCCTCCATTCAGCACGATCAGCTGCCATCTACACGAGAAATAGGTTACTTAGGTTCAAATAAGATAGATAATTACACGATTAAGAAACGAACTTAACCCAAGTTCTACCCAATCTCACCAGGTCAGGTCCTAGACTTTTACAAGGTTAGGGATCTAGTGCACCTAGACACGACCAAAAACTCGGTACCTGGCGGAGGTAATCGGTCCGAAGACCACTCGCGCAAGTGTGCGACCTTCCCGATAGGCGTAGCCTAACGTTCGGGCAACACCTTTTTATATACCGGTTATTGGGATGCAATGCAAGAAAACTTAAACTTAGGAAACCTAGGAATGTGAAACCTAGGGCTCTGATACCAACTAAACTGTCACGCCCCGAACAAGGCGGAAGTATCGGGACGTACAGTTAGGGACACGCTAGCAAGAGAGGGAACTAAATCTAAAACAATACACAAGTGCTACAAGATGGAAATGCTAAATGATCATTAATAAACCACGACTAATACAATAATCCTCAAGTTCAACTTAATACAACTGGAATAATCAACCACTAAAACTCAATAACAAACTGAAACTAAATGATCTCCAAACACAACTAACAATAACACACTGCTAACACACTAGAACTGATACACTCAAGACATCACTCCTGCCCTTCCCCATCGGTAAGCGCGTCACCTGAAAAGCCTGGAAAGGGGGAAACAACGGGGTGTGAGCTACGCTCAGTAGGAAATAACAGACATGTATAAGTGATTAACAGTTTAATTACATTTTCAAAATGTCATGCTACAAATGATAAAAACGATAAAAAGATAACGATGATGAAACGAAATTCAAAGATCTTGCAAGGTCAAGAAATATAATGAATAGAATAGTAAGACAAGAATTTACTACAGGAGATAACGATAAAAAGTTGGCCATATCAAGTCAATTCAAGTCATGTCAAGCACGTATGTAATTTCATTTCCACGTCCAAGTAATGAGCAAGTACAGTAACCACAAGTAGAGTATAGAACAGTGACGAGTGGAAAGTGAAAAGTAGTAGAAAGTAATGTAGAGAGTAGTGGAGAGAGTAGTGGACAGTCCTAGATTTAACACATGTCAAGTACTGGTGCCAAATGCCACACCTAGTCATTCACCTCCCAGGGGTACACGTAGTGTTCGGGCGCTCTTCCCAGGACCAGACCGAGCCCTTAATTGTTTGCCAGGCATTGATTTCTTTGGATCAAAGATCCCACGAATCTAGACTTCCACAGTTTATGGCCAGAATTCCAAGGTTTAAACTAAGTAGCAATAACAACTTCAAGTAGGAAGGAGATTCATTTCCAGAATTTCAAGGTAAGTATAATCATCAAGGAGATTGAAATCAAGTCACAACAAGAGTTAATCGTGCTGCGCTACTGTACAACAGCAGCAATCAAACAAGCTAATCAACATATTAATCCTAATCATCAAGTTAAGATATCATGATTTAACCATTATCATTTGCATTAAGACAATTGCCAAGAAGCTGATTCAAGATGATAAGGCAAAGAACAACTCCCACAGGAGTGAAATAGAATGCATTAACAGAGATTTAGTTACACCATTAACCACTAATTATGTGGGTTTCTATTTAATCTTGTATGCATTGAAATGAAGATGATAAACGGTGTGTTTTTACACTAAGTTTGCATGTATGGACCAATGTTAATTGAAACTAAAAGGGTACATGAATAGGTCATTAGTTCCTCAAAAATGTAGTTTTCAAAGTGTTTAGGTTGAATGGTTTGATTCCCCGATGATCCGGATTGATCCCCGGGTCAAATCATCACTAAAAACGGGCTTACAGGGCATGGGTCGACCCTTTGGGTCGACCCCTGGAAAAATTCCAGGGATGGGTCGACCCCTGGGTCGACCCCCTCAAAAACAGGCTTCATGGGTCGACCCATTGGGTCGACCCCCTTCTCTGGGTGCATGGGTCGACCCCTGCAGGCCGTGGGTCGACCCATTGGGTCGACCCATGCAAGGCAGCATTGCTGCTGCTTGCAGGGTGGAAATGGGTCGACCCACGGGTCGACCCCTGGGTTTCCAGACCCAAAAAGCGATGAAAAACTCCAAGAATTTGGGGTCTAAATGTATTGGGATCTTAACCATAGACTCTAGGGTTATTAATATGCATCTTAGGGTCATAAAACACAATTTTAAATCACGAATTTCGATAAGAATCCAATGAAATAAATCATATTCTATGAAGAACACAAGTAAAGTCTAGCTTGCTAGCATGCTTCTAATAACACACAAAATACTCTAGACATGATCTATAAAAATTGGGAATTTTGATGTCAAAAGAAAGCTAACAGGCTATTGATTACATTCATGTATGTTAATTAGAAATTGGGCTGTTATCACCTACCTCAAATTGAAGAAGGAACTCGAAACCTAGAATAAAGAACAACTTGACAGCACCTCACTAAAATTTCGATATCTCCACGGATACCTAATGAAAATTGGGGCTTTTGCCACCAATGGAAAGAGCTCGATGAGAGGTACAATTTGCTATACTCATGATCAAGATTTGGTTGAGAATTCCTACCTCAATCGATTGATCAAAGAAGGATGAAGGGAAGCCAACGGCCTGCTGACCGACCTCCACAAATCGAACTAGATCTCTCCAGATCCGAAATTTCAGCGAACCCCACAGCAGTCAAATGAAAGAAAACTCGTAGGGCTTCATTTTGATAGCTCATAGAGCTTCTGGAGCCTTCTGAATTGGGAGTATTTGCTGCTGCAAGTTACGTGTTTAGAAACGGCGCCGATATCCTTGACTTGACCTAACTATGTCAGCAGCACGTTTTGGGGCTAAGTTTACCTCAAATTGATTGAGGGTAAATATTCCTTTATGTAATACCTTTCATTTGCCTCTGGAATCACTCCATTTGGTTGAGAAACAAGCTCGAATTTGATGTTCAAAGTTTGGGTGAATAGTGAATACGAATTTGGGTTAGGTGGGTTATAAGTCAGACTTAATCCACTGATTAGGCCTAGATAATGATTTAATTAGGCTTACTCCAAGAAGACAAAAGTGTTAGTCGAAGCATCTATTATTTAATTACTATTTTTATGAATTTTTATATGTTAGATAAAATTCCATTTCTACTATTCCGTAATTAATTAAATATTAAGTTCGGAAGAATTAGTTCGCTAATTCGGCTCAATAAACGATTGTATTAGGCTTAATTGTAGAAGACAAAGTTGATAAACAAAATTAATTCTACAAGATGTGATTTTTGGGGATTTTTAGAAAATAGTAGAAAAATGACTTATTCTATTAATTAATTAATTAATCCAATTAATTTGGATAATTCTCATTAATTTCGAATAACTTCAAATAAATTCCAAGTAATTACAAATAACTTTCTAAATAAATTTCTAAAGAATTTGGGGTCTTACACACATCCTCCAAGAGCCGCAGACGGCAAAGAAGGTCCCTCGTTGAGGGATAAGATGAAGAAAGCCTACTCCTTTCTGAAGGACAAGACCAGGATTCTGTTCGACTGGGTAACGGAGTATGGCGTGGTCACCCTGACCAAGCTGAAGAGGCCGGAGGACCTGAATAGAAAAGACAGTCCAAGGTTCTGCCCCTACCACCGGGTGCTGGGGCATCCAATCGAAGACTCCTATGTTTTCAAGGACATCATCGAATGGATGGTGAAGAAAAATGAAATAGAGTTGGGAGAGTACAAGGTGGACCCTCCTCAACCGCATGAAGCCCCTCCCAGAAGGGCAGGAGTCAACATGATCTCCCTATACCAGGTATTGCCTGAGGAGATCTCTGAAGCAAGCACGCGGCGCACCTATGAAACTCATTTCTCGGAGCCCGTGAAAGAACAACAGGGATGGCAGCAGGTCCCTGTGAAGAATAAAAAGAAGAGGGCACCTCGCCCGAAAGCGGGGGCACATGTCCGTGGCGTCACACCATGACCTGCTCCGCCGGTGGCAGCACCTGTGTGGACCACTCCACCTGCAGTCATCAGAATACCTAAACACAATCAGAGGAGACAAACTCCGTTGTCAGTGGTCAAGGAAACCAGTTCTGGGATCCGCAGACTATAAGACCTTATTAGAGGGCTAGATGAGTACGTGCAGCCCGAATTGAAGCCCTTGCTGGTGCGGGACCATGTCCCATGGCAAGAACTGGAGTAGCTCTCACTCGAGCGAAAGGAAGAAGCTGATGCAGCATCCGATAAGGAGGACAGTCTATCTGGGGGCAGGTGCCTGCTGAAGCAAAGAAGAAGAAGAAACAAAAGAATAAGAAAAGAAAGGCCGCTAAGGCTGATAAAGCGCAGGTTGTCTCCTGCAATACCCTCTCAGCACTCTTCAACCTGCCCGATGAGGAGGAAGAGGAAATTTGCTTCACACCACCTGTTAAGGGAGGCAAGGCCGAAGCCGCGACTGCTGCACATGCAACCCAGTCAGGTCGAAAATGGGGCGCCAAGTGCCGCCCAACCACAACATCATTTTCAGGGGAGAGCAGCCCTACAAGACACCTCCCCGGAGGTCAAGGGGGTCCAGATCCCTCCTCCGCCGGGCCTATACAACAAGAGTGGGGGCAAGGCAGTCCCTTCATTCCTTGAATTTATGAAGATGTCCAAGGGAAAGTGGTCATGCCAGGAGGCTAACCCAGCACCCGAAAACGTTCACCCGCAACCAGCACAGTCTGCCGAAGCTCCGAATGCAGATGGAGCTTGCCCTGCAGCGGTTGATGAAGAACAACAAGGATCCAGTGCTAACCAGAGAGGTGCCGAGTCCGAGGCAGATGAAGCGGGTTTGTCAAGGGCCGCAACTCAGGGCTCTCCCAAGCCCAGGTGGGCAGAAGAAATGAAGCTCTCAAATGTCCGAGCTGGGAGCCAAATAATGAAGCTACTCAAGAAGCTCCCTGCAAGATTTACAATCTGGGAGATCCTCTCTTTGAGTGAAGAGACCCGACAGGCGATCATCACTGCTCTGCAGATGCCTTCTCATTTTGAGACCTGCTTGGCTGAAGCAATGCCAGAAGCCAGTATGACCTTCACTCAAGAGGATATGCTGCTACCTACCATCAGTCACAATAGGCCATTGTACATGAAGGGGCACCTGAACGGGAGGGAGTTGAACAGAATTCTGGTCGATCCTGGTGCAGCTGTCAATATTCTGCCCTACAGAATCTACGAGAGGCACCACTTCAATGTGTGTCTCGAAAAGGTCAGAGATATGCGTATCGCCGGCTTCAATCAAAAATGTGAAGTGTCAATGGGGGTGGCAGAGTTCACACTCACCCTGGCAGATTTTACTAGGAAGGTGCAGTTTCATGTCATCGACTCTCGCACCTCATATAAGGCACTGCTCGGCCGTCCGTGGCTGCATGAGAATATGGTGGTGCCCTCTACACTCCACCAATGCATCAAGTATAACCTCGAAGGGAAGGAGGAGAGGATCTTTGCTGATCTCCACCCGTTTGAGGTATTCGAGTGTCATCTGGCAGACGCTCACCTATATGTAGAGCGGCCTCCAGTGGCCCATGAAGTCAAGACCCATGTAGGGGCATCAAAAAGCTCATCCGGCGATAGCTGGTATCCACCATCGCCGCGTGGATATGTCAAGCCCAAGGCGGTCTCTCACATCACCGTCATCGGGGACATGGGTAGAATAGCGCCTCGAGCTATATACCCTGAAGTAAATGAAGCCCAGGTTGATCAGTAGCACGACCACATTGGAGTCCCTGACGGCCTCACCAAGCCAATTCCTGACATTGATAACCCCACTGTCGAGCCTTTCAAAGCTTGGGAGGTGGCGCAGATAGATGGGCCCATCAGCTTGTTCTACACGGCTGAAGAACACCCTACTCAGGAAGACACAGACTGTTGCCTGCCCAAAGACATAGAAAATCCGTCAGTTCCCGTTTGAGGTCTGGCGTTCACAACCGACCGGATGGCCAGGATGTTCCAGAAGCAACACATCCCCTCCGATCAATCTCATAAAAACAAAGAAGCTTTCCAGAGAATGTGGCATCCCGCAAGTCTGGAAAAGGAACTGAGGCGCGTCTCTCAGCACCCGGGGTTGGGCTTCACCCTGGAAGAATACTACTACAGTTGGCGATACGAGGTGGACACCATCTTCGCCTTCTACCCTTCTGAAGATAGCCCACCGGGGGCAACTTTTGATGAATACCCAGCGGAAGCTGAATATGCTGAGCCGGCTCAGCCCGGAAATCAAGAAGCGGAGACCGTGATTCCTTGCCGATGCTGGGAGCAGGTCTATCCCGAAGAGGCGGCCCTTCCAGCCAAATTTGATACGGATAGCAGCAGCGAGGCCGAAGATGTTGAAGAAGCAGGGACCTCTCCCTCCAGTAGAGTCCTACTGATGATGACCTCAGCACCTCTCCTGCCAATCGGGGAAGCATCAGCCGACTCCGATCAAGAGGCACATGCTGCCAAGAAAGAAAAGGCCACTTCTACGGAAGATACAACTACCTCAGAAGGCGAGACCTCCTCAACTTCTGCTGTAAGACTGGGATGCTGTTCCAGCCCGAGAATAAACAACCACCAGCCTGTCATGGCTGCAACTTTATCTACAGGGGCTGAAGCTGCTCTCTCGCCCTCGAAAGTTGCAACGGCGGTGGATTTGCTGATAGAACGATCCACGCGGCCGCTATTGAATGAAGTAGAGGGTCCTCCGGAAGCTCTGATGATGTCATATGAGGAAATTGAGGTCCTTGACCTCGAAGACGGTATTCCAGATTTCGTCGACCTCTAGCTGGCACCTCCGGAGATAGAAGATGAAGCCCAAGCTACAATCGACGAGCTGATAGAAGTCAACTTGGGAAGCAAGGAAGACCCTAGGCCTACCTTCCTCAGTGCCCCACTATCGCCAGAAGAACGGGAGCTGTACACCCAGCTGCTGCAAGAGTACTGGGATTGCTTCGCCTAGACTTACAAAGAAATGTCAGGTCTGAGCCCTACGGTTTCGCAACATGAGCTGGCGATCAGCCCTGAAGCCGAGCCGGTGCAGCAACCACTGCGGCGCATGAGGCCAGAGCTCATCACTCAAATTTGTACAGAAGTTGACAAGCTCATTGGCCTGAGATTTTGCAAATAAAATCAGTACACCACGTGGCTGGCGAATATCGTCCCCGTGAAGAAGAAGAATGGACAGATCTGGATATGTGTTGACTTCCGAGATCTGAATAAATCTTGTCCCAAGGATGACTTTTCGGTGCCAATAACGAAAGTCATGATTGATGCTACAACCGGCCATGAGGCCCTGTCATTCATGGATGGGTCATCTGGCTACAACAAGATATGGATCACGGAGCATGACCGGGTCCACACTGTCTTCCGAACCCCTAAAGGCATTTATCACTACGAGAGAATACTGTTCGGACTAAAGAATGTTGGCGCAACTTATCAGCGCGCAATGACCAAAATATTTGATGAGTTGCTCTACCACAAGGTCGAGTGCTACATAGATGATCTAGTGGTCAAGACCAGAAGGAAAGAAGACCATCTGCAAGACCTCCGAATCATTTTTCAGAGGCTGAGCCAGTATGAATTGAAGATGAACCCTATGAAGTGCGCGTTCGGAGTATCGAGCAGAAAATTCTTGAGTTTCATTGTCAGATACCGGGGAATCGAGATAGACCCCGCAAAGATCAAATTCGGGAGCTACCTGCACCAAGGAACCTCTCCGAGCTGAGGTCACTGCAGGGCCGCTTGGCTTATATCCGGCGGTTCATTTTCAATTTTTCAGGGCGATGCCAACCATTCCACAAATTGATGATGAAGGATGTTCCCTTTTACTGGGATGAAGATTGTCAGACAGCCTTTGACAAGCTGAAAGACTATCCGAAGACTCCTCTAGTGCTGGGCGCACCGGTGAAAGGACGGCCGTTGATATTATAGATAGAAGCCACACACAACTCCCTGGGAGCAATGCTGGCCCAGAATAATGAAGAAGGGAAAGAACAAGCCCTCTACTACCTCAGTCGGAGACTGGTCAGGACCGAGGAGAAATATACTTATATTGAGAAGATCGTCTGGCACTAGTTTTCGCAGTCAAGAAGCTTCGACACTATATGTTGTCGCATGAAATCAGCCTGGTATCCAAAGAGGACCTGCTGAAATATATCATGTCCCAGTCGGCACTCAAAGGTCGCTTGGGCAAATGGGCGGTGATCCTTATGGAGTTTGATATCTCCTATGTGCCGCGAAAGACTATCAAGGGCCAAGCTATTGCAGACTTCTTCGCCGAGCACCCAGTACCAGGAGACTGCCCGCTGGAACCGGAGCTTCCTGAAGATGAAACCCTGGAAGCCGCTCAAGTGCAGCGCTCCTTATGGCAGCTATATTTTGATGGCGCTTCCAGAATTGACACCTCGGCCACTGGGTCAGCCAGGGTCAGAGCAGGAGCAAGCATAGTCCTGAAATCTCCAGAGGGGGAAGTTGTGCACACATCTTACTCAATAAACAAGCCTTGCACAAATAATGAAGCAGAGTATGAAGCCCTGATAATCGGATTGCAAATTTCTCTATCCATGGGGATTCAGATGCTGGAAGCATTCGGAGACTCCATGCTAGTTATAAAACAGTTGGAAGGAGAGTTCGATGTACGAAAGCAAGAGATCCTCCCCTACCATCAGCTGGCAACCCGCCTGATGTCAAGATTCTACTTCATCAGCGTCAAGCATGTCAACCGAGGACAGAACGCTCAGGCGGATGCCCTCGCTAAACTGGCCAGTTCTTTGGAAATCCCGCCAGACACAAACCTGAACATAACAGTGATCAAACGTCGGCAGGTCCCCAGTGACAGAGGTCTTGGCCGACGAACAAGAGAGTGAGGTGGCAACCGTCGAAGAGGTTCAACAGCCTGATTGGCGAGAACATCTCCTACGATGGTTCCAGCACTAGCAGCTCCCAAAGGAGAAAGAACAGAGAATGAAACTCCTAAGGGTCAAAGACTCTTATGAGATGAGAAACGGAACCCTGTTCCGAATAATGGCGGATGCTCAAAGGAAAGTTCTACTCCATTGCTTGTCTTCAGCAGAAGCTGGGCAGGTGATGCAAGAAGTCCATGCGGGTTCAGCTGGAGCGCACCAGGCCGACCCGAAAATGAAAATTGAGATAAAGAAATTGGGTTACTATTGGCCCACTATGTTTGACGACTGCTGCAAGTTCGCCAAGGCTTGTCAGAAATGTCAAGAGCACGCCAATGTGTCAAGAAGACCGCCAGTGCCGCTACACCCCACCATACCGAGCTGGTCGTTTGCTCAATGGGGCACGGACGTGGTGGGGCCATTGCCAGCATCTTCATCAAGGTGCAAATACATCTTAGCAGCTACAGATTATTTCTCCAGATGGGGAGAGGCAGTAGCACTAAGGGAAGTAACGGGAGAATTGGTTGCAAGGTTCTTCCGGTAGAACATAATATTCTGGTTCGGGGTTCGCAGCCGAATTATCTCGGACAATGGCAGCCATTTCAGAAATCAGAAGGTTTATCAGCTAGCTGGTAAATATAAGATTGACTGGAGAACATCGTCCCCCTACAACCCTCAAGCCAATGGACTTGCAGAAGCTTTCAACAAAACGGTGTGCACGTTGCTGGCAAAGATCGTCAAGTCCAATAAGAAGGACTGGGAAGAAAAGATGTACGAAGCACTTTGGGCCTATCGTACCGTCTATAAAACTCCAACCGGTTGTTCGCCATTCTCCCTCATATACGGGTCAGAGGCTGTGGTGCCGATTGAATTAGAAGTCCCCTCGCTGCGAGTCGCCATCCAACATGGACTAGTCAGCAGTGAACAAACTAATGCAGAAAGGAGATTGGAAGAGCTTGCTGAGCATGAAGGAAGGCGTCTCCGTGCGCAACAGAATATCCAACTCTACCAAGCCCGCATGGCCCATGCTTTCGATAATCTGGTAAAAGGACGGGAATTCAAGAAAGGTGACCTGGTGATGGTTAAAAGAAAAGAAGTGATGGCCTCCAACCCCAAAGGGAAGTTGGTTGAAAATTGGGTCAGACCATATGTCATCCGCCGAGTATATGAAGGGGGTGCATACGTCCTTGTAGATCACAAATGAGTCGTCCAGTTCTCCCCCCTTAATGGAAAACACTTGAAGTTGTATCATGCAGCTCAACCAGCATTCTCAGAATGACCCTTACCTTGGTCTAGTGGCACTCCACCCTGGTCGAGCTACCTTTATCTTGGTCTAGTGGCACTCCGCCCTGGCCGAGCTACCCTTATCTTTATCTAGTGGCACTCCGCCCTGATCGAGCTACCTTCACCTTGGTCTAGTGGCACTCTGCCCTGGCCGAGCTACCCTTATCTTAGTCTGGTGGCACTTCGCCCTGGCTGAGCTACCTTCATCTTGGTCTAGTGACACTCCACCCTGGCCGAGCTACCCTTATCTTGGTCTAGTGGCACTCCGCCCTGATCGAGCTACCTTCATCTTGGTCTAGTGGCACTCCGCCCTGATCGAGCTACCCTTATCTTGGTCTGATGGCACTCCGCCTAGGCTGAGCTACCTTCATCTTGGTCTAGTGGCACTCCGCCCTGGCCGAGCTACCCTTATCTTGGTCTAGTGGCACTCCGCCCTGATTGAGCTACCTTCACCTTGGTCTAGTGGCACTCCGCCCTGATCGAGCTACCTTCACCTTGGTCTAGTGGCACTCCGCCCTGGCCGAGCTACCCTTATCTTGGTCTGGTGGCACTCCGCCCTGGCCGAGCTACCTTCATCTTGGTCTAGTGGCACTCCACCCTGGCCGAGCTACCCTTATCTTGGTCTAGTGGCACTCTGCCCTGATCGAGCTACCTTCACCTTGGTCTAGTGGCACTCCACCCTGGTCGAGCTACCTTCACCTTGGTCTAGTGGCACTCCGCCCTGGCCGAGCTACCCTTATCTTGGTCTACTGGCACTCCGCCCTGATCGAGCTACCTTCACCTTGGTCTAGTGGCACTCCGCCCTGGCCGAGCTACCCTTATCTTGGTCTGGTGGCACTCCACCCTGGCCGAGCTACCCTTATCTTGGTCTAGTGGCACTCCGCCCTGGACGAGCTACCTTCACCTTGGTTTAGTGGCACTCTGCCCTGGCCGAGCTACCCTTATCTTGGTCTGGTGACACTCCGCCCTGGCCGAGCTACTTATATCTTGGTCTAGTGGCACTCTGCCCTGACCGAGCTACCCTTATCTTGGTCTAGTGGCACTCCGCCCTGATCGAGCTACCCACACCTCAGTCTAGTGGCACTCTGCCCTAACCGAGCTCGCATAAAATAAACAACATCGCCAATGCGGACCTTACGTCCAAATCGCCGAAAAGCTCCTCCTTTGCGTTAGCATTGCCTTCTTACTAATGAATAAACTCATCCTCGGCACAAGACTTCGTGTCCTAGCCGACCCTTCTACAACATTGTCGTTACGGGCCTTACTCCCAAATCGGCACAAATCTATCCCTTGCGTAAGCATTATTTCCTTGCTGACGAATAAACCCTCTTCCTCGGCACAAGACTTCATGTCCTAGCCGACCCCTATATAGCATTGCCATTGCGGGCCTTACGCCCGAACCGGCACAAATCTGTCCCTTGCGTCAGCATTGTCTCCTTGCTGACGAATAAACCCTTTGCCTCTGCGCAAGACCCCGTGTTCCAGCCGACTCTCAAACAATATCGCCACGTCGGGTCTTACGTCCGACTCGGCAGGAAGCTCTCTCCTTACGTTAGCATTCTCCCCTTGCCAACGAATAAACCTCTCCTCAATTGGCGCAAGGCCCCGTGCCCCAGCCAACAGCTATTTGCTATCGTCAAGGGTCAGATACCACGTCTGGACCTACCGACTATCCTCTCCCACATGTTTCAAAAAAAAATGGTGTTAAAAATAGAGATACCCCGCCAGACTTGTTCTTATATTCGGAACAAGGGCAAAAATGGCTATCACCCGGCTACGGCAAAAATTTGAGAGGGCGTCGCAGGCAAAATCGGGTACCCCGCCACGTGAAAACCTGAAAGGGCGCGTGGGCAAAAGTAAGAGGGGGCTGGCTTCGGCGAAAACCTGAAAGGGCGCTTAAGTCAGTAAAGTGGTAATCTAAAAGTTCCTCTTCTTTCTCCTCCTAATGAAACTCCAGAAGGGACGATCATCAAAAGTCCCACCAGAGGTCTCCTACCAAACCCATGTTCAACCCTCGTCATCGTCGGTGAGACCGGTCGATCTCTACCTTTAACTCGGACCTTTCATCCCTGTTAATGAATATACCTTTGCTTCGACATATAGCCCATGTCGATGAAAAAACCCATGTTCGACCCTCGTCATCATCTGCGAGATTGGTCGATCTCTACCTTTAACTCGGACCTTTCGTTCCTGTTGGTGAATATACCTTTGCTTCGACATGTAACCCATGTCGATGAACAAACCCAACTTCGACCCTCGTCATCATCGGCGAGATCGGTTGATCTCTACCTTTAACTCGGACCTTTCGTCCCTGTTAATGAATATACCTTTGCTTCGACATGTAACCTATGTCGATGAACAAACCCAACTTTGACCCTCGTCATCATCGGCGAGACCGGTCGATCTCTACATTTAACTCAGACCTTTCATCCTTGTTAATGAATATACCTTTGCTTCGGCATGTAGCCCATGTCGATGAAAAAATTTATGTTCGACCCTCGTCATCATCGACGAGACCGGTCGACTTCTGCCCTCAGCTTGGACCTTTCTTCCTCGTTAACGAACTACCCTTGCTTCAGCGTTTAACCAATGTCGACGAACAAACCTAGGTCCGACCCTTGTCAGCATCGGTAAGGCCGGTCAGCATGTTAGCAGAACGAATGTTGATTTATATTTAAAAAAAAAAGAAAAAAAGAAAAGAAAATGAGGCTTAAAATAGAGGTGCCTCGCCCGCCTTGTTTCTGTGCCAGGACAAGGGCAAAAATGGCTTCAACCTGGCTGTGGTGAAAACCCAAAAGGGCGTCGCAGGCAAAATCGGGTACCCCGTTACGTGAAAACCTGAAAGGGCATGTAGGCAAAAACAAGAGGGGGCTGGTTCCAGTGAAAATCCGAAAGGGTGCTTGAGCCAGTAATGTGATTCAAATATATATATATATATATATATATATATATATATATATATATATATATATATATATATATAGTGACACGTCCTCTATCTGGAGGAATCCTTTTCGGAGACAAGACGAACCTTCCCTTCCAGAGTCCCACCGATAAGCTACCCTTTTGGCCCTTGTCACCATCGGCAAGACCGGCCATCCTTTTCGACCCTTGTCACCATCGGCAAGACCGGTCGCTACCCTTTCGGCCCTTGTCGCCATCGGCAAGACCGGCCATCTTTTCGACCCTTGTCACCATCGGCAAGATCGGTCGCTACCTTTTCGGCCCTTGTTACCATCGGTAAGACCCGCCATCCTTTTTAACCCTTGTCACTATCGGAAAGATCGATCACTACCCTTTCGACCCTTGTCACCATCCGCAAAATCGGTCGCTACCTTTTCGACCCTTGTCACCATCGGTAAGATCGATCGCTACCCTTTCGACCCTTGTCACTATCGACAAGATCGGCCATCTTTTCGACCATTGTCACCATCGGCAAGATCGGTCGCTACCTTTTCGGCCCTTGTCACCATCGGTAAGACCGGCCATCCTTGTCGACCCTTGTCACCATCGACAAGATCAGTCGCTACCTTTTCGGCCGTTGTCACCATCGGCAAGACCGGCCATCCTTTTTGACCCTTGTCACCATCGACAAGATCGATCACTACCCTTTCGACCCTTGTCACCATCGGCAAGATCGGTCGCTACCTTTTCGACCCTTGTCACCATCGGCAAGATCGATCGCTACCTTTTCGATCCTTGTCACCATCGGCAAGATCGCCTATCTTTTCGACCCTTATCACCATCGGTATAATCGGTCGCTACCTTTTCGACCCTTGTCACCATCGGTAAGATCGATCGCTACCCTTTCGACCCTTGTCACTATCGACAAGATCGGCCATCTTTTCGACCATTGTCACCATCGGCAAGATCGGTCGCTACCTTTTCGGCCCTTGTCACCATCGGTAAGACCGGCCATCCTTGTCGACCCTTGTCACCATCGACAAGATCAGTCGCTACCTTTTCGGCCCTTGTCACCATCGGCAAGACCGGCCATCCTTTTTGACCCTTGTCACCATCGACAAGATCGATCACTACCCTTTCAACCCTTGTCACCATCGGCAAGATCGGTCGCTACCTTTTCGACCCTTGTCACCATCGGCAAGATCGATCGCTACCTTTTCGATCCTTGTCACCATCGGCAAGATCGCCTATCTTTTCGACCCTTATCACCATCGGTAAGATCGGTCGCTACCTTTTCGATCCTTGTCACCATCGGTAAGATCGGTCGCTACCTTTTCGGTCCTTGTCACCATCGGCAAGACCACCTATCTTATCGACCCTTGTCACTATCGGCAAGATCAGTCGCTACCTTTTCGGTCCTTGTCACCATCGGCAAGATCGGTCGCTACCTTTTCGGCCCTTGTCACCATCGGCAAGATCGGTCGCTACCCTTTCTGCCCTTGTCACCATCGGTAAGACCGGCCATCTTTTCGACCTTTGTCACCATCGGCAAGATCGATCGCTACCTTTTCGACCCTTATCACCATCGGCAAGATCGGTCGCTACCTTTTCGGCCCTTGTCACCATCGGCAAGATCGGCCATCCTTGTCGACCCTTGTCACCATCGGCAAGATCGGTCGCTACCGTTTCGGTCCTTGTCACCATCGACAAGACCGGTCATCCTTTCGACCCTTGTCACCATCGGTAAGATCGGTCGCTATCATGTCGACCCTTGTCACCATCGGTAAGATTTGTCGCTACCTTTTCAGTCCTTGTCACCATCAGTAAGACCGGCCATCCTTGTCGACCCTTGTCACCATCGGCAAGATCGATCGCTACCGTTTCGGTCCTTATCACCATCGGCAAGACCGGCCATCCTTTCGACCCCTTTCACCATCGGCAAGATCTGTCTCTATCATGTCGACCCTTGTCACCATCGGCAAGATTGGTCGCTACCTTTCGACCCTCGTCACCATCGGCAAGCCCGGTCAACTATCCCTTAACTTGGACCTTCTGTCCTCGTTAATAGACAAACTACCGTTGCTTTGACATTTAACCCATGTCGATGAATAAACCACACTCTCAGTTTTCATCATCATTGGCAAAATTAATAAGTTGCATTCGCCTACTCTACCTATGTCTCACCTTGGCCAAAGCTCGATTCCGGGAATAGTTAATCCGCGGTGGAGCGAACACCTCACCCCTTTGCTGAAGGCGTGAGCGCTCTCCTGCGCTAGTGGCTTATATCCCTGGACTGAGCTAATCGGCTGGAGGGAGAAAGTAAAGAAAAGAAAGAAAAAAGTCGTGATGGAAGCGACAAACAAAGATATTTCATTGATATGAAGTGTCGAGATACATCATTGCTCGGGCATTCCCCGAGGAACATAAGCTCCGAAGACAAAAAGGAGCGGAATTGGATACAGAAAAAGGGGAAATAGAATAAAGCTACTACAGAGGGCGCCGGAAAATGTCTTCCAATTCCAAGAGACCCAAGAAAGGATATTGAGTCAGCTCTTGCAGCCGAGACTCGGTAGCTATCAGCTGCGATAACTTTCCGTTGAGAGAGGCAAGCTGCCCTTCAGATAGGTCAGCTTTCTATATGGTCTGAACCTCCAGGCGCTCAGTCTCGTGCAATTCGGCTTCGGCCCTGGCAAGTTCTACATGCAGCTTCATTATACGCGCTGTGAGGAAGGACCGGCGTTCTGACGTAGTGCTAGCAGCATCTCTCAATTGCCCCACGGTCCCTCTCAATGAAGTGGCAGCAGCTCGGCAATCAGCCTTCTCCAATTTTATAGCCGCCAGCTGATCGGATACCTCCCGACTAAGGTACTCCCGCAAGTTGGCGTGTTTTAGCAGTATTGTAACCCGTGGGGTCCAATCATCCATTGGACACCCGAATGCCAATAATGAGCGGGAGAGGTGCTCTATCAGACTCCTCAACTGCGCATAAGTCAAGCTCGGGGAAGCCGACATGGCTCGTTGAAGATTATCCAGAGACTGCCACACCATGTCACTAGAAAATTGTAAACCTAGTGGCGAAGTCTCGGGGAGCTGAAAGTCCACCCTGCTGTCCACCTCAGCCCAGATATTGTCGCTCACCCCGGACGACGTCGATGGCATGATTTGCAAGGCACCAGCGCTGGACTCGACAACGGCAGCTGATACAATTGGAGAAGTCTCAACTACAACAACTTCTTTGCCTGCCCCCTGAGGTGAAGCCATGCCGGCCATCTCGATAGCCGAGGATACTCGCTCCTCGTATGCAGTCCCACCGACTTCTACGGGAGAAGATTCCTCAATGACGGCCAAGGCCTTAGAAGCATCGGCCTCTTCTTCAATTATTTCTCCCGCTTCTATCTCCGGGAGGCTACTCTGCTCCAGCAGCAATTCTTTGCCGGCAACCGGGGGTTGAGATTCTGCGACTTCTGTCAGGCCACCAGCTTCCACAACCTATTATATTAGCCGTTCCGAGCTTCTGCCAGCAAAGGAGATCAGTCCAGATGAAGCTCATTCGTCGGTCCTGCTACTCTTGTGCCTTGCTCGCAGCACCCACAGCTGGGGGGCATTTGTTGGCACTCAAAATATGATCGATGGCGACCAAGCCGCAAAGATGAATGATACGGCCCGCTAAAGCACAAAAGCCGATGAAGATCAACATATCGAAGCCTTCTCGAGCTGGCAGAGCCTCAAGTCACCTGGGACAAGCGCCGGGAACTTCACCTCAGGAGAATCAAGATGAATCCACAACCAACCGATAGTGCGACCAAGCCTGCCTAATGATCCGGCATCGACTCCGTCGTGCCGCATACTCTACACCCATCGCCCAACCAAGGACGACGATCTACCCGGTGGCTCACCACCTGAATGAAGACTCTCCTGAGGAGGAAGAACGCCATCGGCCCATCATAACAAGGAACCGGAGGCTCTGGCAGCAGAAGGTCCCAATCACCCGACACGGGTTCAGCTTCTCGCTATATTGTGTCCGTTAGTGGCCGAATGATAGCCAGTCAAGCCAGAATTGTTCCGGATGTCGCACCATCCCGCAAGGAAGCTGCGAGCATGAGTCGCGTCGAGCCAGCAGCACGAATCATAGTGCCGAGGGCCGTGTCAGCAGAAAACCCACGTGCTCAAGCCAAACACACACGGAGTTCGGATTAAGGCCGTATGTCGTGCCGAGAGCTTCGTCAATGTCCCGTCAAGGTTTTCCAAGGACCGCGGCGAGAGGAATGGCCAATGGTGACCTCCGGAATCATCCCCGGACTCATCGACCAGCCTTCGGCAACCGAACGAGGCTAATACGGCACCATGATTCACCGGCGCGCCCCTTAAAATGGCGCCGTCATCAACGGCCCGCAAAACACAAAAGAAGGGGGCTGTTCCCCGGTGCCATGTTCACCGGCGCGCCCCTCCGTGGCGCCGGGGAACTTAGTGCTATAAAAACACCTTGTTCGACCAACTAAAAAAAAAGAACAATAGAAAGAAGAATTATCCAGAGAGAGAGCCTGAGGGTTTTCTTGTTGGAAAAGCCTCCCTTCTGAGCGTCTCCATGGCCGCCATCCTGTTCTGTTCGAAGTTCCCGGCGCCGGAGAGGAAGATCTCTGTTTCTGTCACTCTTAGGTCGGTCGCCGTTGTGTTTCTTCATCGATTCTTCCTTTGGCTTTCTCCTGCTGTGATGTAAACGAAAAGGGGGAAAACGGCGATGATATGAGCCGTCTCCCCCCACCATCTCTATTTTTTCTCTCCCCTGTAATCTCCTGTTTCGTTTGGCATAGACGACGACCGAGCAACGATGCCGGCGTCCACAGTTTAAATTTGTATTTTCTTTTCTCACTTCTGGAATGAATGAAATCTACGAACGCATTAGTGGTGTTGAATGGGTTAATATTGTTCTCGTTCTGCATTGTTTCTTCTTCTCCCCTCTCTATGTGCTGCCCCTACAACCACTGAACCGGCGCCGTGCTATAGTGCCGGTGCCAGAATGTGTAATATGTCATCTCGCTTCCATTGTGCGATTGACCAATTCCCTGTATGCGTGTTCATCGGATTTGCTTCCCCTGCGCCGAATACGCCCCTGCAACTCTGTGGGCTACAACAATCATTTCCCCCTCCCCGGGGTTTCTCTTCCCTTCGAATGCTAAAGGTTTTCGCCGCCGGAGGTATATATTCACGTGCATTACTCCGGCCGGTCTTGGGTCCGTCCTCTTATCCCCCCTCCTGTTCTCAACCATGAACAGGAGGAGATGAGGCCGTCCAAACACTCCTCATCTTCATCTTCTAAACTTCTCCTAGTGAATGCTTCGTTAACCTGTTAACATTTATATGCGCACATATATGCATACCTACAGACATTAACATTAGTCTGCTAACTGTGCAAGTTTTCCCACCGTGCTGTTTTACCATCTCGTGAGTGAGATTCGGTGACCCGGGGAGGGGAACATTCCCCAATTTCTCATCCTACTCACTCGGTCTACAGGAGTTCATTTGCCAATAATGGATCTCCGAAGACCAACGAGTGCGCAGTAATTGGGTTAATCCCAACACCTCAAATCCACAGCCCTTAGCGGGCCTTATGTTGGCCGTGAGATGGGTGCCCCTCGTAGGCTGGCCCCCGGGGTTTTTCCCTCTCTATCGGTCGTCCCGACTTAGACGTGGTATCGGCTCGGGTCGCGTGCCCCTCGTAGGCTGGCCCTCGGAGTCTTCACTTCCGTTATGAGTCGCGCTACCCGTCTACTCTCCACCCACGGACTTGGTGCCCCTAGTAGGTTAGCCCTCGGGGTTTTCCTATCCGTTCGGGTTTGCCGGCCGCCGTTGTGCCACCCGGCTTTTAGGGGTTGCTCCGCTACGTGAGTACTCCCCGCTTCTCCCCGACAAGTCCTCTGGGACGGGGAGATGCTGCCAATTTTTTGGCTCGAACGAGTTAAATAAGCTATTCAATAAACTAACTTAATAAACCGGCTTGACTCGGAACAATCGCCGCGCTCGAGTATGAACCTCGCGCGAGCCTATGACTTGACTTCTGGACGGCCCGGGGCTGATTCGATGAATAATTAACTCAGTTAACTTCCAAAATCTTCCAAAATGTTTTAATAAGTCCAAAAAATAAACCAATAAAACCTCGGTTTCCATGAAATGGGGCTAAATCGGCGCCACCGGTAACCGGCGCGCCATAATATGGTGCGCCTTAAAACGGCACGCCCTCAAAGGTGTGCGCCGTTTTAAGGCCTCCCCCTACACCTATGGCCCGTGGCGCCATTTTAACCTATTCCTACGGTTCCCGCGCCGTTTTAAGCTCTATACCTATGCGTATCGCGCCGGTTTCGTTCTAAATCGCATCGTCATGCCGTTTCAACCCTCTCTTCGCCTCCGAGGTGATTTCTAATGCTAATGATAGAATTAAATAAACCATGTAATCAATAAACTGAATAAATTGGTTTGTCTAAACCTGAATTAGCTAATTCCATAGTCTTGTCATCATGTTTTAGTCTAAGCATTCATGCCGCATCAATGTATGCTTGAGTGCACGGGCCCTCGGTATATCAAATGACATTAGCAGAAAGCCGGGCAACGCCCGACGGGAAGCTCTTGCCATGCGTGATGGCGGTCTTCGGATCTATATCCTCCGCCACGTATTGAGGGTTCCGCCCTAATAAACCGTGCATGGTAGATTATAATATCTTGCATGATCATTCGCATCCTTTGCATTTTTTATTCCGGCCTCGACAGCCCATTATCTCGGTAATTAATCAAAGGTTTTTCCTCCTCGCGGGGGATGTAATTAACGCCATAGTCTTTATGGTATGGCGGACTGCTGGTCCCGACCGAATCTTACTCTCGCCCGACACGGGTCAGAATGAGCGCACAATAAACTCGTTACTTATGTGACTGGCACGCCAGCGCAGTCAATCAGTCAGTTAATTACCGGTTAATTAATTGGTTGATCGACGTGTAAATGAACCAAATAAACCCAATAAAATAATTTTTAATAAAAAGAAAATAAAATCAACAAATCTCATCGAAACAGTTTGGCACGTCCGGTGGGACTCACAATCTAAATAACATCCAAACAAGAGCCATCTCGTGCCCTTCTCCTACTTCTTTTCATCTCCACACTGAACTCTATCACACTACTGACTTAAGCATCGGAGGGTTTCCCTAGGGTCAAAACCCTGGACTCCTCTGACCCATTTCCTACCATGCAGAATCCTCATCTATTGTAGCAACGATCAAGTTCAGGCTTCAGCACGAGATTACCCCTCTTCGTCATCTTTTCTTAATTCTTTTTATGGATGTAGATCCTTGTCCTAGCATTTTAGCTGTAGAGTGGTGGTTGAGGACTTGGAGATTCTCAAGCCTAGCGCATTATACTGTAATATTTGGTAGGCCTTTTTCTGCACACACATATTCTTATCCTTGCCAAAGGATAGTTCTGGCTACATGTAACAAGGTATTGGTCTATTTTATGTTTGTGATTACTTCAATATACTCTCATATACTTGTAGTTTTAGTGTTTTCTTATTCCAAATTAATAGATAGCGTTTTCCTTTTGTTGCGTCTTGCAGTCAAAGATCTGACATGTAAAATCTGACACTTCTTTGGTGACATTCCAGCAACAAGGAATCGATTTAATACATTAGCAAGGACCAGCTTTTCTATTGGTAAGTCAAGACCAATCCTTCATCAGTATCAGAAATTCTGTGATGTGGATATTATTATTATAACTGTGACCTTCGCGAAAGCAAACATTTCTTTGCTCATGCATACTTCAATAACAACTACTCAGAAATGAATATACTAGAGCCAATAAGATATGACATTATAAGTTGCAGAAGGGAAACGCAATTGGGAAAAGGGCAAAGTTCAATCGGCAATAATGCTCACTGTGTTCCTGAAATATTTGCCATTCAGACCCATCTCAATACCTTGAAGGCTTGCTCTTGGATTTGTTTATTGGTTTGTTGGAGTGAACTCTACATCAAAACACCTACCAGTTGTCAGCATCTCAGCATTGACATAACCAACTGGAGTCAAGCTTCTGGCCCCAGTCTGCACTATTATAAGTTTCCATAACCATAACCAAACCCCAGGAGATCAAGTCAACACTGATTTGTGTTGTATTTTTAAGCTGAAAATTACTACTGGAACCAAATTTAATGTCTTCAACTGAAGAGAAAAACATACTGAAACCAAGTTTTAATATAATACTACATGCTCACTGTTAGGTCAACAAAAAGTAAATTATGAATTTTTTGCTGACTCCACAGAAATCAGATCTTTTCAAACTCAAGTAGGTGAGCATAGGAATTGAACATTCTATTCCCAAATTTTGAGAAAGCACAATGAGCTGTGCTCTTTCCTTGGACATTAATATGGAAGATTCTTTGTCACAATAATAACCCCCCACCCCAAAAAAATTGCTTTTCCTTTTTTTGTCTGTGGAACTATTATAAAGTATTGGTAGACACACCTGGTAGTAGGAAAGGATGAGCATCGCCTGTTTAGCTCTCTCATTTTGGATAAGAGTGCCACGTGTGATCTTAACAGGAACCTGATATGAACCGTATAATTGCTAGCTGTGACAAGGTAAAATACTGCATCACTAGTCCTTATCAGATTGCCACTTCAGAAAAGACCTCTTTTAAGGTCTGATTCAAGTCAATTATAAGCCTTATTCAAACTTGGGTTCAGCCATCAGCTGGCGCCATGGCTCTGCCGCACGTGCAAAACCATTGGATACCAAAATTAAATATCAGAGAGCCTAACTTCTCCATGCATATTTTGACAAAATTCATTTGATGAGTTTCCTGATTGAAATATGCTGCCTCTAAATGTACGACAAGCATGCAGGAATTATGTGTATGTGGCTGTCTTAAGTACTTTTTTCAAGCATGCAGAATGCAGGTCAATATTCCGGGGATTTGCTAAAATCAAGCAAGCAAAAAAAAAAAAAAATCATTCCTACATTTTTATTTGTACACATATCGTTAAGAACGTCAATAGTGTGCAAAAAGACCACTGAACGGTCTTTTTGCACTATTTAAGTGGTCTTTTGCACATAGAAATAGTGTAAAAAGATCATTCAGTGGTCCATTTGCACAAAATGAATGGCATTTTTACACAATATCGACATTTTTAATGATACGCGTACAAATATAAATGCAGCAATGATAAATCTGTAAAAAAAAACTCCTAATGTTTGTTTATATGCAAAAATCTCTTTCCTAATGTTTGTTTATATGCAATGATAAAAAGGGTAAAGAAGATTTTGTTTGTGGAAAGAGGATAAGTTAATTGTTAATTTCAAGTTCAAACTCTTATTATCTTTAAGAGGTAAGGGACTGAAATGCGTCTTAGTTGTAGGGATGGGTTGCATTTTTCCTTTGGCTTTGAGTCAAGGTAGGCTGAATCGGGGATCGTGATCGGATCGGCCGATCCAAAATCGATCCGGCTCGGTGGGATCGGCCGATCCGGGCCTATCCTAGACCGATCCCGATCGAGTCAGGTCGGCTGACTCGGCCTGACTAGGGATATTAGTGTGTAAAAAAATGGAATTAAATGTAGATAAAATCTGAAAAAATATAAAAAATATTCTAACATAGATCTATATCATAATTAATGTGCAATAGTTGACATTTACTAATCCTTTTGTGAAATAAGTGACATACTCAAATAATACATAGCCCTAGAGAGAGGGTGGATGATGGTGGGGTGCTAAACAATATTAGGGGGGCACAAATTAATGAAAATAGTAAAAAAAACACCTCCTAAGCCTATATATGAAGAGAGAGAAAATATTTTTCGAGAGAGAAAGATACTTACCTTCAAAAATATCTTGGAGAAAATGGTCTTACTTGATTGAGAGAGGAGAGAGTGAGAGAGAGTGTATGTGTGTTTGTGAGAGAGAGAGAGAGAGAGGAAGAAGCTTAGGAGAGTGGAATAGAAGAGAAATGAAAGGGTGTGTGTGTCATAGAGAGGAAATTTCCGGTCAAGAGGTCGCAAGTACCAAAAAAACCCAACTTGGCTTTCCCCCCAAAACACTTTAATTTGAACTTGAAATGGCTCCAAACCGAGTTCGGCCGATCCAACCCAGAATCGCCCGGATCGGGCCGAATCGGCCGATCCCGGCTGGGGTCAGTGCACCCGGGATCGGGATCGGGTCCGACCTCCCGAAAACCGATCGGATCAGGCGATCTGATCCGATCCCGGGCGATTCTGCATACCTTGCTTTGAGTGAGGCTTCTTGACAAAGGCTTTGGCCCACAGCCCAAGATTGGAAACTGACTCTCTGGAAGGCAAGTCTAAACTTCCGATTCTGAAATTCATTCCACTTTCTGCACTTGGTTGGTCAGTTTGGGCATTCTCTTGATGGATGCCAATGCTAGTAACCCATAAAGGTCCTTCAAGAAGGAGCAATAGGTAGCCAGGGTGAAGGGTATATGAAGGCTGCACTAGTGGTATAGCAGCAAGTAGAGCCGATTCAACCGACAGCAATGGTTGCTCCAAGATTACAACAGCATATCAGCAAAGAGAACAGGTGTCAAGAATGGCTTCTATGATGTAATCTAGAAATGTGAGAAGGCATTGGGAATAGGTGACTGATGGCACCAGCAGGCTTTTAGGTCATGCTGCTGCTAATGTCAGGGAGAGGGAGGGAGGATGAATATTGTGCAATTGATGCTGTGAGTAGATTAACAGCGATAAAACCAAATTTTGCGATGCAGCATGAGGTGGGAAGTGTGAAGCACATCTGAAAAAGAGGGTGAAAGTGTGTGGATAGGATGGTTTAACTGATCATGTTCAATGGTGGGTTGCTGGCTTTGAATGTGTTTTTTTCTTTTTTGAAAGTTACTGGCTTTGAATGTGTTACATGTTCCAAACTCAATAACAATTTCCATTTAAAAATTTATTTAAATTCATACAATACTGCATCCTAATTCAGCAGTATCGATGTTCCCTGGAGAGTCGCCCTTTTAAATGTGCTTTCCAATTACAGTTACAGGCTACCTCAACTAATTGAAATTGGATAAAAATGGCAGAGTGCCCATTTAGTTGGACCTCGTTGGAGCTTTATTATCAAAACCCAAGATTTGATTGGACTTTGAGCTTCTTATAAAAATGGCAGAGTGCCCATGATGATACTGAGAGTGCCCAACATGACATGCATGACATGTCAAAAGGACCTTAAAAGAAGAATATAAATGGGAGTGTTCCAAGAAAATACAAGAATGTAGAAACTCACAAGTCAACTAAATTTCTAATCAAGATCACAAAAGAGAGTATATATCTAACATTATGTGGATTTTCAAAGGTATGTCTCACAGCCAGTTACTTGGCTTCACTCAGATGAGATTGATGAAATATCCCAAACCTCAGTCTTCCCCAAGAAGATTTGCTTAGATGTGAGCAGAAGCAAGGGCATCCAAAAATTGGTTGGTGCTCCCCTGATGCCGAAGAGAAGATCGAAAGGGACCGAGAGAGGGCATTCGCCGGGGTTGAGAGGAGAGAGACGGGAGGGGGTTGCTGTGCCGCAAGGGTGGGGTGAGCACTAGCGGCTTGATGGAGACAGTAGTGGCTCTTCGGATGGGTGAGGCAGGAAGGAGGAGGAGCGGGCCGAAGCTCTACAGTGAGCAGGGGTGCTGGCAGGCTGCCCCGGTGATGGTGTGACTGGTGGGGTTGGGCGATTCGGGGGGCTTACCTACGAACATTGGTGTACGGGGAGATGGAGAGGGAGAGAGAGAGAGCACGGGGAGGGGGTTCGACAGTGGCAGGGGAGGGGGGAGCCGTAGAGGAGGAGGAGGAGAGTAGGGAGAGGGACAGGATTGGGAGAGGGGGAGGGAGATTGGGAGAGGGAGAGGGAGGGGGTCGAGCATGATGCGTGTAGCGGAAAGTGAGATAGAAGGGGGGGATGAATAGATCACTCCTAAAATCAATACAACACAGACCCGACTACTCAACCCCTCAAATTGCAGTGAAAAGGATTTCGGAGACAGGCAACAAAGATGACAGGTGTAAGAAATGAGATCGTGAAAGCCGCCCACAATGAAGCAATGTGACAAGTAGATGGAGAGCAACACAACGGAAACTGGCAAACCATAGAAGAGACTGGGAATTTTTAGGTGGTTCGATTGTTGTCCGCAATCTACGTCCACCCCTTACTCAAGAGAGTAAGCTTTCCTTGCAATATAGAGTCACACACAGCAGACTCATTCTGCAACAATCGCTACCAAATAACTTGCCCTGAGGAACAGCCTCCTCAGTCTTCTGATCAACCAGAAGAAAATACTGGAGAACCAATCTCCCTTCCTTTGCATGTAGCAAAGGGGACCCTGTGCAGTTACTCCCAAGCAACTCACACAACCAGAGGATCGAACCTCTCTTCCTCCAAGACAATAGAGGGAACTGGAGAACCTCTCCCTTCCTCCGAACAGTGGAGGGTAACAATATGAAATGAAGATAAAGAAAAACTTGAAAACAAAACAATCGATGAACGATAATCTTCTCTAAAAACCAAAAGCAATATAGCTTTCGTAGAAGCAGATCTTCACGATCACAAACACTTCTCTCTTTCAAATTTTTTTTTCTCTCAGCTCTGGATGGAGTGGGCTTTCTTTGGTTTTCTCTGCTCTCACGCTGCTCTTCTTTCTCACTGTTCCATCCTCTGTCGAACCCTTTTCCACAGCATATATATATATATATATATATATATATATATATATATATATATGATCCAGAACCTTAGACGTGTGGATACCACGTTTCTCGCCTAAAGATGTTGGGGTATGTGTGAGAATGTTCTTGATGTCCATCTATCTCGGATTACGTGCCATATTTCTGATGAATGCACAGACAAATTGTCAGAGAAGAAATGAATATTTGTCATACATTTAGCACAATTCGTATTGGTGTATAGAGTAAAGAGCCAGAAACTGCACTGAGTCAAAAGAGTAAGCATCGGCTAAGACGGGCAAGACAAGCACCGACCTGGAATGAATCAGAAGATGCACAAATCTACGTTAGCTGTCTACAGGACTTGCACCGAGTCTAATAAGACATGAAACAGGAACTGCACTGAGTTCGTTGCTACAGAGAGGTGTATAGGCCTGACTATGCACCGAACATGAATTTGTTTTAAGCAAGGCATGCACCGTGTGGTGTTCCAATGCCTTTGACTAACCACAAGATGCACGGACTTCATGTTATTCAGAAGATAAAAGTATGCACCGAGTCGGGATATGCAGTCCAGGCAGGAGCTGCACCAAGATGGCAAGAGAAAGTACAAGACAAGGCTTGCACCGAGACGGGATATGCACTGAGATGAAGGAACGACCAGCCTGACCAATGCATTCAGGTCAAGAATTGCACCGATTCAAAAAATTTCAGCGACCTCAAGAGGTGAGATGCAGAGACAGAATATGCACGGACCTTAATGCTCACGACCTAGAGAAATGCACAAAGACAACATATGAATAGCAAAATCTGTGCATGACCAAGGACTTGCACCGAGGCAAGTACTTTATGTGAAAGATGCAGAACTAGCACTGACTCTATGCATTAAGCAAAAGAGCGAATAACATGTAATGCACGGACCTAAATGATGCTATTAGCACATACCCGGCCCCTCCATGCTTAGAAACAAATAAATGCGCCGTAAAAGAATAAATTGATCTAGAGATAAAAATAAATTGATTTATAGTGTGAGACATCATCAAAACCGTAGGGATGCAACAATCTCCCCCTTTTTGATGATGGCAACACTATAAATCAAGCAATATTAGGGTATTAAAAATAGTCAAGAGCAAGCGAATCATGCAGACAAGCCAAACACAACTTCTGAGACTCTTCTCTCTCCAAAACCACTCCCTGAGACTCTTCTCTCTCCAAAACCACTCCCCCACAACTTACTCTCAGAAGATCTGTTCACAGTAGCAAGACCTCTCTCAGATATTGCATGACCTCTCTCCCCCTTTGACATCATCAAAAGGAAATGAAAGATATATGATATTGCTGGAGACATGAGGAAGAAGTACATTGACTTCTTAGTGTAGAAAGACTCAAGAGCATATCTTAAGAGAATAAGTGAGGTGCTAAACTCAAGTGAAGATTCTTGAACTCCAGTAAACAATAGAGAATTAGAATGAGAGGAAAGTTTATCCACATACATGGTATATGATGTAGAGCAGGGATGAGCAAGTATGACAAGACATTACTGAACAAACAACAATCCTCAATAGACAACAAGAGACAAAATCAGAGAAGGTGTTCTCATGGTATTGAAGATAAGCAATCCAGTAAATTACATAAAGATAAGGGATTTTATGATGATTTTCAAGAAGACCAATGAGTAAGTTGGTAAATCACACTTTTGACATTAGGGAGACACCTTGATCAGAGGCCTAAATCCCCAGTTACTTAATGTGAGTACCTTATTACCTCTCCTTTTTGAAGAACATAGTTAGTAACTGTGGCTTTAGACATGAGGAAACACCTTGATCAGAGGCCATAGTCTCCAGTTACTCACCACCTTATCACCATTGCTCTGTGATGATCAGAAATATTAAGGTCATTTTGCAAAAAAAAAAAAATTAAACATTTGACACCTCATGACATAGGAATAACTTCACTTCATTGATGAAGCTCCGAGTTTCTCAATGATCAAACCATAGACCTTTGTTCATTTAGTTGATCCCTTATGATGTGGAGATGGAATGATTGAAGACAATACCAGAAGGACTGTTTCTTTGAAGTGAATCTTGAAGTCTAGATTTCAAGTTGTTCTGGATAGATATCAAGACATATAGATTTTAGTCTGAACCGGAATCATTGACAATGTAGGAAGATATAGTTTGAACACTTAATCCAAATCTCTGATGGACTACCAGAGGGAAGATTCTAGCTGGACTTTAGTAACACAGACTTATAGACTTAAGAGATGAGTGAGATTCTACTATCTGAGAGAGAACCACACTCATTCAGTCATGAGAACCAGCAATGACACACATCTGGTCAGTCTTTTGAATCAGTCAAAATCACTACCTATCCAACTCCCCCTTAAACGAAACACTAAAGAAAACTAACCAGCAGACACACAGAACTCCCCCTCACAATAAGGATAGACTTCTCACACAGCCTCTTGCCAAGATAGAACAATTCAATATAAAGAGATTAGCAATTAAGATAATTTGAATAAGCCTAATTCTCTCCTTAATGTGATGAATTTGTCATTGTCTAGAGGCTTGGTGAAGATATCAGCAATTTGATTAGCAATGCCTACGTGAATCAGTTCAAAGTTGCTCTTAGAAACCTCATCTCTTATGAAATGATGCCTTATTTCTATGTGTTTGGTGCGGGAATGCAAAACAGGATTCTTGGCTAGGTTGATAGCACTGGTATTATCACAATAAATAGGTGTGCACCCTAGGTCTACTTGATAGTCCCGAAGCTGGTGTTTAATCTAAATGAGTTGTGTACCACAACTCCCTGCAGCCATATATTCAGCCTCTACAGTGGAGAGGACCACATAATGTTGTTTATTGGAACCCCAAGACACTAAACACCCACCTAGAAATTCATAGTGACCACTAGTACTTTTTCTATCTAGTTTACACCCGGCATAATCTGCATCTGTGTATACAACTAAATCAAGTGTGTGTAATGCAGGAAACCATAAACCAAGAGTGTGTGTAGCAGACAGATATCTAAAAATTCTTTTCACTGCAGCTAAATGCGATTCAGTGGGTCTACATTGATACCTTGCACACATTCCTACACTGAACTGTATATCAGGTCTTGAGGCTGTCAAATAAAGTAGAGATCTAATCATACCTCGATAGAGCTTGGCATCTACTTCTTTACATGTCTCATCTGCATCCAGTGAGGTATTGGTACCCATTGGTGTTGTAATGTGCTTCAAGTTGTTCATGCCAAACCTCTTGAGAAGTTCCAATGTGTACTTGGTCTGGTTGATGAAGCATCCATCCTCTAACTGTTGTACCTGCAAGCCAAGGAAATACTTTAGTTCACCTACCAAACTCATTTCAAATTCAGCAGACATCATTTTAGAAAATTCATTACATAGTTCAGAGCTAGTTGACCCAAACACAATATCATCTACATATACCTGAACTATGATGAGATCTTTATTTGTACCCTTGGAAAATAAAGTTTGATCTATCTTACCTCTATGGTAGCCCTTGCTGATCAGAAATTCTGTCAATCTTTCATACCATGCTCGAGGAGCCTGCTTTAGACCATACATGGCTTTGTTTAACCTGAAAACTTGGTTAGGTTGGGGAGAAAACTGAAATCCGGGGAGTTGTTCATCAAAAATCTCTTCCTTGATAACTCCATTTAAAAAGGCACTTTTCACATCCATTTGTTGGAGTTTTATATTCTTGGAACATGCAAATGCTAACAACATTCTTATTGCTTCCATCCTAGCAACAGGTGCATATGACTCATCGAAATCAACTCCGAATTCCTGATAGTAGCCCTTGGCTACAAGTCTGGCTTTATTTTTAGAAATGATTCCATCTTCATTCATTTTAGTCTTAAACACCCACTTAGTTCCTATGACATTAGAATTTTCTGGTCTTGGGACTAAACGAACTGTCCTAACTCCTCACACATAGCATTAACCCAAGATTGATCAGCTAAGGCCTCTTCTACTGATTTGGGTTCAATTTGTGAGACCAAAGCAATTAGATCTTGGTTATTAACATTCCTAAAGTGAGACCTAGTTCTAAGAGGATCTTCAAGGTTGCCTAGGATGTTATCTATTGGGTGATCTTTAAGATATTTAACATTTATTGAAGACTCACCTGTTTCAGCTGGCCCTTCCTGGTTGGGAGGATTTGATGTTTCATTCGGCTGAGCCTTCTCTTCTTCTTTGTCTTCTAGGAATTCCCCATCGTACTTAGAATCCCTGTCAGTATCTTCAATGTTAGTAGCACCTTTTGCTTCACCAAAAATGATGTGTGGAGACTCTTCAACTTTCTGATCAGTTATGTTAAAGACCCTATATGCTCTTGACACTTCAGAGTATCCTAAAAATATTCCAGGACAGCTTTTAGCATCAAACTTATCTAAGTCTTTCTTGTCATTATTATGGATAACGCATTTAGCTCCAAAAATCCTGAAATGAGCCAAGTTTGGTTTCTTACCTTAGCTCATAGGGAGTTTTCTTGTGAATTGGTCTTACCATGGCCCTGTTGATTGTATAAGTTGCTGTATTGGCCGCCTCTGCCCAAAACTTTCTTGGTAGTTGACTCTCAATCAGCATGGTTCGGGCCATCTCCACAATAGTTCTATTTCTTCTCTCCACAATTCCATTCTGCTCCGGTGTCCTGGGAGAAGAGAACTTGTGTGTTAGTCCCTCTCTTTCACAAAGATCAGTAAACATGGAGTTTTCAAATTCACCTCCATGCTCAGATTGAATTGAACAGATCTTATGTTTTCCTTCTTGTTTGACCTTATTGAAAAATTGTTTAAACTTTTGAAAAGCATCATTTTTACTAGCTAAGAAAAAGATCCATGAAAATCTAGAGTGGTCATCAATGATCACATAATCAAATCTACTTCCATTAAGACTCTGAGTTCTAGCAGGACCAAAGAGGTCCATATGGAGAAGTTCCATTGGTCTAGAGGACAATGGCTCAGATCTTAGCTTGAAGGACTTTCTGGTCTATTTGCCTAGAGTACAGGCATCACAGATTTTTGAAATATAATTAAACTTGATTTTAAGCATGCCTCTAACTAAATCATGCTTGATCAATTTATTCAAAGTAGAAAAACTAGCATGGCCTAAACGTCTATGCCAATCAAAAGCATCACCTTCAGAATTAGCAGATAAGCAGAGATTAGATTCAGACTCAACATCTAAGTCTACCATGTAGACATTATTGGTCATGTTGGCTACAAATTTAACCACATCAAAATTTATTTCAAAAATTTTACATGAGTTATTGTCAAACACAACCCTGTGACCCTTGTCACATAATTGACTAATGCTAATCAGATTGTGTTGAAGACCTTCCACAAGTAAAACTTTCTCAATAGAGTTTGTGGAAGACTTACCAACTATGCCAACCTCAATGATCTTACCTCTGTTCTTTCCTCCAAATTTGACCAGACCCCCTACCTTCATTTCTAACTTGCTGAACTTGGATCGGCCTCCTGTCATGTACCTGGAGCAGCCACTGTCGAGGTACCATTTGTTGTTCTCAGCTCCAAGGTAAACCTACACAAACGAAATCAAGCAAAGTGGTTTGGAACCCAAGATGAGTTGGGTCCAAAGACATCATTCAAATCTTTAAGCAGATGTTTAGGAATCCAGAATTGTTTCAACTTGGTTTTCTCTTGCACCTTAATTTCGGGTTTATTGAAGTTGTGAGCAGAGTTATGTCCAGCTGGTCTAGAGAAATGAAATCTATTCCAGTTATTAGGCTTCTCATCCCTGGGATATCTCTTGTGCACTTGTGGATTAACAAGTTTTTAAGGGTGAGTGTTGTTTCTCCAGTAACTCCTGTTCGGACCCATTCGTTTATAGTAGTTCCAGCTTTTATTCTGATTCATTTGCTTGGTCTAGCTACCACTTATGTTCTGGTGAGTGGGCTTAGTGAAGTTCTTCACAAAATTCATTCCTATTTTAGATGGTCTTCCAGCATTGTTTGTTAAATTTTCTTTTGGACGCTGAACACTTTGACTGCTATTTGAGCTGGATGGTGTGTCCAGCTTCTCTTTTCCCTTCTCTGGGTAGAAGGTAGTGGTCTTGAACTGAAATGGTCTCTTGTTAGTTGGGTCATAGCCTAAACCATCCTTATTGAAATTAACCCTTGTTCCTAGTATAGAATCCAGATTTATTTTTCCTTGAACAAATTTTTCTAAAACCTTCTGTTTGTCTTCCAGCTCTCTTTGCAGAGACTCAGGGTTTTTTAAAAGTCCAGTATTCACTTTCTTAACAGCTTCATATTTCTCTATGATCACACTATTTTCATTTAGACTTTCTTCAATTTTGATCTTGAGTTCGTTGAGCTGTGTGTGAATTTCCTAGTTTTCTAATTTGTGCTTTTCATTTTCCTTACTGATTTGCGTTGATTCTTCAATATTGGTATTGAATTTTCTCTTCAGAACCCTATGCTCTTTACAGAGTGAACTGAACTTGTCTAACAGTTCAGCATAGGAATCTTCCCAGTCATCAATAGAAAAATTCTCAAAGACATTTGTTACCTCCTCTTTGCTGTTTGCCATCAGGTAAATTCCTTCTTCATCCTCCTCTAAGGAATTGGCTTCCGGATCTTCTTCCTCATCGCTCCACGTGCAGACCATTGCCTGTGTCTTCTTCTTCTGCACCTTCGAGCTCATCTTCTGAAAGTTGGGACCCTTCTTCTGAAGATCAGGGCAGTCCCCTTTCATGTGTCCAGGTTTCCTGCAATGAAAACATGTAATTCTCTTAGTACTCCTATCTTTATCATTGCTGGAATCAAAGTTCTTACTAGAAGGGTGTGACTTCTTCCTCCTAAAAGTCTTTCCCTTAGACCTTAAGAATTTTCTGAATTGTCGAGCGAGCATTGCTTGCTCCTCCTGGTCGAGATCTGACAATCCGTCAGACTCGCAACTGCTACTCCCGCTGCTGCTACTTCCTTTGCTGCGGGACGCCTTGAGGGCAATATTCTTGCCCTTCATGTCACTTCCTTCACCATTCCTTTTAAAACTCATCTCATATGTCGTAAGGGATCCTATAAGTTCGGTGACTGTCATAGTCGTCAGATCCCTTGACTCTTCTATCACAATGGTCTTAGTGTGCCATGTAGGGGTTAGAGATCTAAGTATCTTCCTGACTATATCTCCCTTAGCCATCTCTTTCCCAAGCCCCTTAAGACTATTTATGATCAGAGATAATCTGGCATACATCTCAGTTATGGTCTCCTCTGATTTCATCTTAAACATCTCATATTCAGAGGTGAAGAGATTTACCTTCGTTGCTTTCACTTGAGCTGTACCTTCGTAGATTAATTCCAGCTCATCCCACATTTTCTTGGCCGTCTTATATGCTGAGATGCGGGCGTATTCGTCTGGGTGTATAGCACATTGGATGATGTTCAGGGCCGTCCAGTTGAGTGACGATAGCTTGACATGATCATCTGTCCATGTGTCCTCGTTCGGTGGCAGATCATATGGCCCTATAGTGATCACCCTCCACAGCTTGTGGCTCTGCGCCCTCATGAATACCTCCATCCTATTTTTTCAGAAGAGATAATTATTACCATCAAAGAACGGAGGGCGGCTGATAGATTGTCTCTCAGCCATGAAGCTTCGAGGACCATTAGGATTACCCTGACCGTTGGCCCACATGTTGAAAACCCGCACTGATACCAATTGATGCGTGTAGCGGAAAGTGAGATAGAAGGGGGGGATGAATAGATCACTCCCAAAATCAATACAACACAGACCCGACTACTCAACCCCTCAAATTGCAGTGAAAAGGATTTCGGAGACAGGCAACAAAGATGACAGGTGTAAGAAATCAGATCGTGAAAGCCGCCCACAATGAAGCAATGTGACAAGTAGATGGAGAGCAACACAACATAAACCGGCAAACCACAGAAGAGACTGGAAATTTTTATGTGGTTCGATTGCTGTCCGCAATCTACGTCCACCCCATACTCAAGAGAGTAAGGTTTCCTTGCAATATAGAGTCGCACACAGCAGACTCAGTCTGCAACAACCACTGCCAAACAGCTTGCCCTGAGGAACAGCCTCCTCAGTCTTTTGATCAACCAGAAGAAAACATTGGAGAACCAATCTCCCTTCCTTTGCGCGTAGCAAAGGGGACCCTGTGCAGTTACTCCCAAGCAACTCACACAACCAGAGGATCGAACCTCTCTTCCTCCAAGACAATGGAGGGAACTGGAGAACCTCTCCCTTCCTCCGAATAGTGGAGGGTAACAATATGGAATGAAGATAAAGAAAAACTTGAAAACAAAACAATCGATGAATGATAATCTTCTCTAGAAACCAAAAGCAATATAGCTTCCGTAGAAGTAGATCTTCACGATCACAAACACTTCTCTCTCTCAAAATTTTTTTTCTCTCAGCTCTGGATGGAGTGGGCTTTCTCTAGTTTTCTCAGCTCTCACGATGCTCTTCTTTCTCACTGTTCCATCCTCTGTCGAACCCTTTTCCACAGCATATATCTATATATATATATGATCCAGAACTTTAGGCGTGTGGATACCACGTTTCCCGCCTAAAGATGTTGGGGTACGTGTGAGAATGTTCTGGACGTCTATCTACCTCGGATCACGTGCCATATTTCTAGTGAATGGACAGACAAATTGTCAGAGAAGAAATGAATATTTGCCATACATTTAGCATAATTCGTATTGGTGTATAGAGTAAAGAGCCAGAAACTGCACTGAGTCAAAAGAGTAAGCATCGGCTAAGATGGGCAAGACAAGCACCGACCTGGAATGAATCAGAAGATGCACAAATCTACGTTAGCTGTCTACAGGACTTGCACCGAGTCTAATAAGACATGAAACAAGAACTGCACTGACTTCGTTGCTACAGAGAGGTGTATAGGCCTGACTATGCACCAAACATGAATTTGTTTTAAGCAAGGCATGCACCGTGTGGTGTTCCAATGCCTTTGACTAACCACAAGATGCACGGACTTCATGTTATTTAGAAGATAAAAGTATGCACCGAGTCGGGATATGCAGTCCAGGCAGGAGCTGCACAAAGATGGCAAGAGGAAGTACAAGATAAGGCTTGCACCGAGACGAGATATGATGAGGGCATCTCACGACACTACCTCTAGCTCGGCTCGCCTGCACACTCTTGATGTGGATTGATTATGGTCTACACTTGTTATCTTCATTTCCCAAGTTTCTTCTTATGTATTTTTCTTTTATTGAGTCCTATCTTTTGTATTTCCCTTTATTGAGTCATGTGGTTCTAATCCATTTCCCTTGTTATGCTTAATTGGGCCTTATTATCTTAGTTATGGGCCCATAGGATTGAGTCTAGGATATGCTCGGTCTTTTGTCTTATTGTCAGGGACATTTTGGTCATGTAAAGAATGGTTGCCTATATATAGGCCCATCTCTTCTCATGTACTCAACTTTTGATGAATCAATTTGAATAGAAACATTTCCCACATCTCACTCCCCTCCACTAAATTTCTCTTCTCTCTTATTCTCTCATTATCTCTCTCTCTCCCAAGGGGAAGAGTTCGCCCCCCTCTCTCTCTCCTCACTTCCCACCCACTTTCTCTCTCTCTTCCCCTCCCCAATAACTCCTCCCAAGTTCCCACACCACTCCCATAACTCTACCCCATCCCCAAGGTATCCTACACCAATCAAAACCCCACCCTCCAACCACCACCTACCCCTTCCACTTCCCAAAGCACCTTCCCACCCTCCCAAGGTTGAAGGGACTTCCCCCAAGGACCCAAATTTGAATTTCCCTCCCCTTGGGCTGTGCCCTTTCATCTCCCCCACCCCCAAGCTCCCAAGTTCGCCCCCCACCTCCCCTTGGTCAAGCCAAGTTCTCCCCCCCCACTCCCTTGCTCTCCCCTTGCACACCAAGAGCTCCACCTTCCCTCCACTCATCTCACAGCCCTCTCCAGCCATTTCCCCCCAACCCTTCATTTTCCCCACAGCTCTCACAACCCCTAAACACCTCACATCTCTCTCCCATAGCCACTAGACACACCCCCCACCCCATTTCCCCAACCACACCTTTCACCTATAGCCATTTGCATTTTCAGGTTCAAGCTAGGATGCCGGTTGCAGATTGGCAGCAGATTGCAGAGGGCACCCCGTCATCTCCTGAGGGCTCCTGGCAACCTATCTTACATTGTCGGAAGTGTCATCGAGCTAGCTTTCCAACGGTGGTGGTCTCGCATCCATCCGAGTCCGGAGCTGTTCGGAGTCGAGGATCTCGTCCAACTGCGCAATCTACCCCTGTCTGAAGACCTGAAGCTGAAAGAAGAGGTTGTCACGGCCAGCTCGTGAAGGATCTGGGCGCCATTTTTGGAGGGCAGAAACTACGTCCAGTTAGTTTTCATCTCCAAGAAGAAGGACCTCAATCGGCCACCGGAGCTACCAGTTACAATTTTCTTCGCCGGAGGGTGCAGTCTGCCACCTGTGGGTCCAGGTTTGACATGTCCTCACTTATCTGGTCACCATTCTTTTTCCGACATCCGATTGGGGCCCCGTCAACTCTTGCTCGAAGTTACTCCGACCACGATCGCGTCACCGCCAGTTTCGTCTAGATTGGAGTTCCGGAGAGTCCGTAGCGCCTTCTGTAACAGACTGCACCAACTCTGCACCAGTCTGAGACAGAACGTTGCTGTCCTGTTCCAATCGTCGGCCCGATCAGCCCCGAGTTTCAGAGCCTTCCCAAAAAAATCAGATATCACCATCGGTCAGTTGGATTACTTTTGGCACAGGTTTCATCAAAATATGAGTTCCGAGGAGTCCGTGGCAGCGTCAACACCAACACCCTGTCCAGCGAATCTAAAGATTGGCAGAACCGGCAAAGCTTGGAAAGTCGGGTTTTCTCGCATAATTCCCCCACCCTGCTTGGCCGGCTGAAGGCCCCTTCCTGCGAGGAGATAGTATTGATTGTAATAAGTCTAATCCCCACCCCAATATCATCCCTCCTGCGAGAGGCGTAGTGCTGTACCCCTTTAATTTTCAGGTCAAGCGACACCGCCGCAGCGATCGGGTGTATACCCTCGCTTCCCGACGCGCCCTCGTCTCCGAGCGGGATCGGTGTCTTCACACCGATCAGGTGAGCCTCTGATACTACCTTTGATTGCCTTATTTCTACGAGTTTAGTATTGCTTTGTATGCCCGTCGGACGGTGAGAAGAGGACCCGTACTTGTATGCTACTTTGAAGGTGTCCACCGCGGACCGGGACAGAGTGCCACCCAAACCCCGCCCTGCGGGCCAGCCGCCCACGAAGTTGGGAATCCTAGGCCCTTTGGGGTCAGCCTAAGCCAACTAATTCAATTAGAATTATTGGGTCTCGCCTCGGACCCTTGCCATCATCCCCCGGCCCCGCCGGGTGATCGCGTGTGCCGAGTGAGTAAGACGCTATCGTGAGAATCATTGGAGTGCTTGTATGCTTGCGGGTCTAGGTCCTAGGTTGCTCATCTCATACTTAGTCATCCTTGGGCTGGGCCACATCAAGTGGTATCAGAGCAAGTTCACAACTTGTCTCTATCAAGTTAGTCCTAGGACATGTTTATGCATTTAGAGTCCTCGGTTGCATCTCTTTGTCCACTAGCATGGCCACCTCATACCGACCTTACCCATCAGCCCTCTCCAAGAGTTCAAACCCCCAAGAGAAGCCCACCACCAACACACATAACCTCCATGACCATGTTGAATACCTCATGGGAACCATGAATAATGCCTTTGATCGCCTAGATAGCACAAATGGTCAACTTACCCAATTAGGTGACAATGGGCCCACCCCAAGGGTGGACGATAGAATGGTCCCCCTCTCACTTCCTGTTAGTGTTGGTGTGCTACATGCCAATTTTGGGTCGGGTAGGCCCAATAGTTGTACGATCTTGTTCATTATTAATAAAGTGGTGTTTGAGCGTAAATATGCGATTGTGTTACTTTACGTTGTCCCTAGGATATGTGGTTGTAAAGTCAACTCGACATGGGATCTCGATTATCAGACTGACTTTACATGAACACATACCTTAAACTGTTCCTGGTTGGAGGGTAATCACTCGGGGACTTTGATTACCTATTAAACCATTACACATGATGTGTTAGTGATCAGTCTCATGGTCAATGGTGCAGGGCACCAACACATATGTGTAGGTGTATGTCCTTGGAGGATGTACACTGAACTGATCCGCTATTGGATCTTCAGATGGTTGATTATACCTAATGTCAACTGAAGATCCAACAGTCTCAGTAGCATCGTTGGTCCTTTGACCTGAGACATTGATCGGATCTTACACGAGGACTGGAATGGTTTAATTACTTGGCTAAGTGACTTTAACCATAAGTCATGAGTTGCCGAGTCGTTAACCACTCCAGGATATGTGTGAAGATCGTCAATGGTCAAGAAGGGATCGCTCACTGTCGGGTGTATATCAGACAGTTAATGGGTCATGATATTGACGCTCCGTTAAATTCCCGGCTAGGGTCGTATGAGTTCGTTTAGAATGGACGTCATACACTTTAAGGAGGTCATAGTCAAATGGCACGATCATGGGGTTTGACAGAAACCGTACCCTCGATCGTACCAGACTCATAGAAGGAGTGAGGGATTATATCGATGCGGTAACTGTGGACTTGCAGGTACCAGACAGGCTGGTTTAAACCCGGGGTCCTCTAGGATCACGCGGATTTTCTTGACCCAACGTTATCAAAGGTTCGGAATAAATTAAACTATTGTTCGGCTCTAGTAGAAGTAAAGAATACGTTTAATTTATTTCTAATTGGGAATTAGAAGTTAATGGACCTTAAACTAGAGTGACTGTGGGCCTAGAGGATCACACACAATAGATTCTTAGGTGACGGATTATTATTATACAAGTGTATGTATTAATTCCTTTTAATTCCTTTTGGAAAGGAGTGTAAATGGAGCTTAATACATATGTATAATAGTGGACAGGACATATATACAGTTTCGGTCTTTTAGAACCCTTTTCTAATAAACCTAAACTCTATATATAGTCACCTACGTGATGCTCATTCGAGCCTTCACTTCTTCCAACCTCTTAAACTTAAGCAAGCACATAAGCTTAAGAGGAGGATTAGCCTCCCCCCTTTCTCCCCTTTACTCTTTCTCTCTCCAGAAGGTGATAGAGTCGGGGAAAGTTACGTCGGGGAGGTACCGTCACTGCGCAAGGGTCCGTGTAGATCTGCTCTAGAGGCCGTACAGCTGTGCGGCTCGGTTTCTCTACATCGGGCTTAGCGGACAGCGTCGTTCCGCGCAAGGTGAAACACGCAACCCGTAATTAGGGTCTTAGAAACACCGATTAGAGCACAGATTAAGCTTTCCATAACACCGGGATCGGGCAAATGAAATTTTTGTTATCCGCTGCGTCGCCCGTAGGTGCTGTGCGAAACCTTACAGTGGTATCAGAGCCAGGTTCGCGCTCTGGTCGGTGTTTTTATCGCCGTTTAGAACCATACTTTAGGGGCATATTAAATCTTCAATTATAATTTGTAGAAAGAGATTTGGACATCTCTATTCTTCCTGGATGCTGGGCATCCAAACAGTAAATTTTTAAAAAAAAAATTAGAAAAAAAATTTTTTTTTAGGTTCCCGCACACCCGCGTGGGCGGGCGTCCGCGTGGCGGGTGCCCGCCACGCGGACGGGGCGCCCGCAACGCGGGTCAACGCCCGCGCGCGCGGGCGCAGATGATATTAAAAAAAGTTTTTTTATTTTTTTTAAAAAAATTATTTTTACCCTTTTTAATTTACTGTGCTCAGATACATTAATATATATATTAGATATATATATGAAAATACACAGTAAATTAAATAAGATTTTATCTATTAGGTTAAATAGTGTTATCTCAATAGTAAATGTCGAATGGTAAATTTTATTTAACCAATTTGAATTTACCAAGGTGAGATAATTACTATTTACCTTGAGATAAAATGGTAATAATTGAAGTTACTTCAGTAAAATTTAAGTTTTTGAATTTTTAATTATTAGATAATTAGATAATTTAAATTTTAAATTTTATTGAAGTTAAATGTGAAAAATTCAATTATTTGAATTTTAATTATTAGATAATTGTTAAATTCAAATTTTGAATTTTAGAAAATTACTAATTGAGGATAATTACATTATTTTAAATTTATTTTCAAACAAAATTATTGGATAATTAGTTTGAATTTAAATTTAAATTATTGGCATGTTTAAATTTTTAATTTAAATTTAATTATTGGATAATTAAATTTAAATTTTAATTTATTTAATTATCTCAATTAGATGCCCCTGTAGAAAATGATGGTTCTTTACATGCTCTACTTTATTTACCTTGTATTGACCTACTTGTGTGTTTAATTTTAGTTAATCATGCTTTGATTTTTAAAATTAAACAAAGTTAGCCTATTTTTGTTTGCACATCCCATTTTTAAATTCAAAAGTAATGATTATTTTCAGAAAATAACCCTTGATTGATTTTATTTGAATGGGTTGACAAGTGATCATGGACTTGGATTAATGTAATTAATTGGGGTCTGCGAACCTCTTTTCTCTCTCTGTTGAAATTCCAAATGTACTTCTATCTTCCTCAATTGTTGTACTCGCCCTAAGGGCTGCTGAAATTTGAGTCACGTGTAATTTAATTTTTTCGGTCTGCGTGCCGTGTAAAAGTTGTAATTAATGCGGCGTCGGAGTTTGAAAGCGCGGAGCACACCCGACGAGGACGATCCAGCTACTTCGGAAGCGGGCCGGATGTCTTAGTTACATTACGGTTAAAGTCCATGATCACTTGCGTTTAATTTACATTGGATGCATTTATTTTGTGCAAACTACTAGGTACGATAAATATATTGAATATATTTATATTACCACCTAGGGTGAGATCAAGATAAAATCGAATTTCCTCGTGCTTAAATTTTAGATCTGGTAAGCGTGGCTCTAGGAGTCGTCGTGGCCCTCCATCATTATGGAGTGAATGAACGTCTTCATTTCATGGATTTGTTGTGCTTTCCACAAGGTTCATGAGTTTGGGGGCGGGATTAAACTCCAAGGCTCGACCTCAATGGGGTGAGGAATTGAACTCGGCCTTGTTGTGCTTTCCACAAGGGTCGGGTCATGAACTCATTGCTATGTAGTAATGATGGTTAGATCTAACCGAGAATATCCTTTGTTGTGCTTTCCACAAGGGGATGATTTCTCGGAGGCCGAATATCGGATATTGCATTAGATGCAAGTGCCTGTTGACTGCCCTTGAGATGGTGTATGGCTTGTTGTGCTTTCCACAAGGTCGTACATCAGTCTCGTTGGGATTCCGACCCACTAGGTTGATCTCATTGATCTCCCGTTCTATATACTGAGGGTTATATAGGTCGATCGAAAAATAGTGGGACTAACTACGATAGAAAACCACATCTAAGTTAGAATTTGAACACATGTTAAGTTATCTTTTATTTCTTATCCAGATTACAATGTCGTCGTCCAACCCCCTCCGTGGCATCTTGGATGCAAATCGCTTAATTGGACCGAACTACTCGGATTGGCTGCGTAACCTACGCATAGTCCTTACCGTCGAAAAGATTACATATGTGTTGGACATAGTTCATTCTGAGCCGGCTCCTGATGCCGACGAGGGCGAGTTGCTGACTTATGCCAAGTGGTCTGAGGACTCCTCCCTTGCCCAATGTTACATGTTGGCCTCTATGGCTCCCGAGCTACATAGGCAATTTGAAAAGACTGATTGTAAAAGTATACTTCTCAATCTACGCCAGCTCTTCGGGGAGCAGGGTAGGATCGAGAGGTATGACATCTCCAAAAGGCTTTTCAGGACACGGATGTCTGAGGGTTCTTCAGTACAGGCTCATGTACTGAAAATGATGGAGTGGATAGATAGACTCAATGCACTGGGGTTCAAGTTGGATCTTGAACTGTGCATTGATCTTATACTCCAGTCATTGCCCGATTCATTTTCTTCCTTCATCATAAAATTTAACATGAATAGAATTGATGCAACTCTCCCGGAGCTGCTCAACATGTTAAAGAGTGCTGAAGGAACTATGCAGAAAGATAAACCATCTTCTTCTGTAATGATTATTGGCCGGGCCAATAAGAAAAGGAAGGCCACCCAGATATCCACTACAAGTAACAAAGGGAAAGGAAAGAAAAAGGCCACGGGTAAGCAAATCGCCAAAGTTGACAAAGGGAAGGGCAAGAAGAATGAAAAGGAAGATAAATATTTTCGATGCGGGGAAACTGGGCATTGGAAAAGGAATTGCAAGGTAATTCTAAATGAAGGTATTTTTGTCATACACCTTAATTTGTCATATATGGAATCCACATCATGGGTATTGGATACTAGATGTTCATCTCATATCTGCAATTCTGTGCAGGTGCTGGCAAATAGAAGGCGATTGGATAAAAAGGAGATTGAACTGAGGATGGGCAATGGAGCTTTGATTTCTGCCAAAGCTGTCGGGACTGCACACCTCAGTTTATCTTCAGGAGTCATTCTGGAGCTGAATGACTGTTATTATGTTCCTAATATTATTAAGAACATTATTTCAATCTCTGGCTTGTATAACATTAGATATACATTGACTTTTAATAGCACTGGGTGCTCTATAATGAGTAATGGTTTGATTATAGCCGATGGTTCATTAGTCAATGGTCTTTATGTATTAGATACACGTTCTAATGTTATGTAAATTTCCAATGCTGATGAAGTGAATGCTGCATATCTATGGCATTGCAGACTTGGTCATGTAGGTGAGAAAAGAGTCTCTCACTTACACTCAAATGGGTATTTGAATTCGTTCGAATACAAGGCATTTGATACCTATGAGTCGTGTCTCATGGGAAAAATGACTAATGCTCCTTTTGGTGGACATGGTGAGAGGGCTGTTGACCTTCTCGAGCTCATACACTCGGATGTGTGTGGACCCATGTCCATAGAAGCAAAAGAAGGTTATCTCTATTTCATTTCTTTTATTGATGACTTCTCTAGATATGGCTATGTGTATTTAATAAGACATAAATCACAAGCCTTGGAGAAGTTTAAGGAATACAAAAAGAAAGTAGAGAAACAGACTGGCAAAAGTATTAAGGCTCTTCGATCGGATCGAGGAGGTGAATACTTAAGCCATGAATTCACTTCTTATCTTAAAGACCATGGAATAGTTTCTCAGTGGACTCCACCGTATACACCACAGCACAATGGTGTATCCGAAAGGAGAAACATGACCTTGTTAGATATGGTCCGATCCATGATGTCTATGTCAGGACTACCCTTGTCACTCTGGGGCTATGCGTTAGAGACTGCGGCTTATTTATTGAATAGGATCTCAAGTAAATCAGTTCCTTCTATACCATATGAGATATGGAAGGGTAGGAAACCAAATTTTAATCACATTAAAATTTGGGGGTGTCCTGCTCATGTAAAGAAGAACGAGAGTGATAAGCTTGAGTCGAGAACCGATAAGTGTAGGTTTGTGGGATATCCAAAGGAGACGTTTGGATATTATTTCTATCACCCTTCTGAGCAAAGGGTCTTAGTGGCCAAGAGAGCTGTATTTCTGAAAAGAGAATATCTACTCCAGAAAAATAGTGGGAGCCAGATAGAATTGGACGAGGTCCAAGAACCACAACCCATAGACACACACTCATTAGATGAGACTGTATCAGTTGATCCTATTCAAGGTGAAACACTGACACTACGGAGATCTGGTAGACTACCGAGAGAACCTGAGAGATATGTTGGACATGTCTCAGAGGGGTCCTCTAAGGTATGTATCGATGAGGATGATGATCCTCAGTCGTACCAGGAGGCGATCCATAGTGTAGACTCCGAGAAATGGCAAGAGACAATGGATTCAGAAATCCAGTCCATGTACACCAATAAAGTTTGGAACTTAGTTGATGTACCCGAAGGGAAGGTCCCTATCGGCTGCAAATGGATTTTCAAAAGGAAAATCGGTGCAGATGGACAGGTTGACACATACAAGGCTAGACTAGTGGCGAAAGGATATCGTCAAAGGCAAGGCATTGACTATGACGAGACGTTTTCACCGGTAGCCATGGTTAAGTCAATCAGAATCCTCCTTGCCATTGCTGCATACCTGGATTATGAGATCTGGCAAATGGATGTGAAGACAGCTTTTCTTAATGGAAACCTGTCAGAAGAGGTGTACATGGTACAGCCTGAGGGATTCACCTCCAAGCCACATCCCAATAAGGTATGCAAACTTCAAAGGTCCATTTATGGATTAAAGCAGGCATCTAGAAGCTGGAACTTAAGATTTGACGAGGCTGTCAAATCTTTCAACTTCATTCGGAATGAAGATGAACCATGTGTTTACAAGAAGGTCAGTGGGAGCTCAGTGACCTTCTTGGTCCTTTATGTTGATGACATCTTACTCATTGGGAATGATGTAGGGATGTTGACATCAACTAAGTCTTGGTTATCCAAGACCTTCTCCATAAAGGATTTGGGAGAAGCATCCTATGTGCTGGACATAAGGATCAATCGAGATAGATCTAAAAGGATGCTAGGATTATCTCAATTCATGTACATAGACACTATCCTCAAAAGGTTTAGGATGAAAAATTTCAAGAGAGGTCTCATTCCCATGAAACATGGAATTTACCTATCCAAGGGGACGAGTCCTAAAACTTCTGAGGAGGTGGCACACATGAATAAGGTACCCTATGCTTCGGCGATAGGGTCAATCATGTATGCAATGCTATGTACACGGCCTGATGTTGCCAATGCTTTAAGTATTGTCAGCAGATATCAGGCAAATCCAGGCGAATAGCACTGGAAGGCAGTAAAGGGTATCCTTAAGTACCTGCGAAGGGCTAAGGATCTTTTTCTGCTTTATGGAGGAGAGGACCTACAGCTTAGAGCTTACACAGATTCTAGTTTCCAGTCAGATCCAGATGACTGCAAATCCATGTCTGGATTTATATTCATGTTGAATGGAGGGGCAGTTAGTTGGAGAAGCTCCAAGCAAGGCACGACTGCAGACTCGACGACGGAGGCGGAATATATTGCTGCAGCTGAAGCTGCTAAGGAAGCCGTCTGGATGAAGAAATTCATCTTGGAACTTGGCGTAGTTCCCGAGATATCAGCTCCCATCCCATTATTTTGTGATAATAATGGGGCCATCGCCCAGGCGAAGGAACCGAGATCTCACCAAAGGTCAAAGCATATTCTCAAACGCTTTCACCTTATTTGGGAGATTGTTGATCGTGGAGATGTGATGGTAGAGCGTGTACCGTCATAAGACAACATAGCAGATCCACTGACTAAGCCTTTGACACAGACTGTATTTGAGCGTCATCGGGATAAGATGGGCCTCAAAGTTGTGGGTAATTGGCTGTAGTTCAAGTGGGAGATTGTTAGTGTTGGTGTACTACAGGCCAATTTCGGGTCGGGTAGGTCCAATAGTTGTACGATCTTATTCATTATTAATAAAGTAGTGTTTGAGCGTAAATATGCGATTGTGTTACTTTACGTTGTCCCTAGGATATGTGGTTGTAAAGTCAACTCGACATGGGATCTCGATTATCAGACTGACTTTACATGAACACATACCTTAAACTGTTCCTGGTTGGAGGGTAATCACTCGGGGACTTTGATTACCTATTAAAGCAGTACACATGATGTGTTAGTGATCAGTGCAGGACACCAACACATATGTGTAGGTTTATGTCCTTAGAGGATGTACACTGAACTGATCCGCTATTGGATCTTCAGATGGTTGATTATACCTAATGTCAACTGAAGATCCAACAGTCTCAGTAGCATCGTTGGTTCTTTGACCTGAGACATTGATCGGATCTTACACGAGGACTGGAATGGTTTAATTACTTGGCTAAGTGACTTTAACCAAAAGTCATGAGTTGCCGAGTCGTTAACCACTCCAGGATACGTGTGAAGATCGTCAATGGTCAAGAAGGGATCGCTCACTGTCGGGTATATATCAGACAGTTAATGGGTCATGATATTGACGCTCCGTTAAATCCCTGGCCAGGGTCGTATGAGTTCGTTTAGAACGGACGTCATACACTTTAAGGAGGTCATAGTCAAATGGCACGATCATGGGGTTTGACAGAAACCGTACCCTCGATCGTACCAGACTCATAGAAGGAGCGAGGAATTATATCGATGCGGTAACTGTGGACTTGTAGGTACCAGACAGGCTGGTTTAAACCCGGGGTCTTCTAGGATCACGCGGATTTGCTTGACCCAACGTGATCAAAGGTTCGGAATAAATTAAACTATTGTTCGGCTCTAGTAGAAGCAAAGAATACGTTTAATTTACTTCTAATTGGGAATTAGAAGTTAATGGACCTTAAACTAGAGTGACTGTGAGCCTAGAGGATCACACACAATGGATTCTTGGGTGACGGATTATTATTATACAAGTGTATGTATTAATTCCTTTTAATTCCTTTTGGAAAGGAGTGTAAATGGAGCTTAATACATATGTATAATAGTGGACAGGACATATATACAGTTTTGATCTTTTAGAACCCTTTTCTAATAAACCTAAACTCTATATATAGCCACCTACGTGATGCTCATTCGAGCCTTCACTTCTTCCAACCTCTTAAGCTTAAGCAAGCACATAAGCTTAAGAGGAGGATTAACCTCCCCCCTTTTTCCCTTTGTTCTCTCTCTCTCCAGAAGGTGATAGAGTCGGGGAAAGTTACGCTGGGGAGGTACCGTCGCTGCTCAAGGGTCCGTGTGGATCTGCTCTAGAGGCCGTACAGCTGTGCGGCTCGGTTTCTCTGCATCGGGCTTAGCGGACAACGTCGTTCCGCGCAAGGTGAAACACGCAACCCGTAATTAGGGTCTTAGAAACACCGATTAGAGCACAAATTAAGCTTTCCATAACACCGGGATCGGGCAAATGAAATTTGTGTTATCCGCTGCGTCGCCCGTAGGTGCTGTGCAAAATCTTACACTTCCCACCTTTGATGGAACATCTCCTAGAGAATATTTAGATTGAGAATCCACATTAGACAAGTACTTCACTTGGTATCCCATGTCCGAGGATGAAAAGGCTTGGGTTGCCAAAATGTAACTTACCAAACGGGCAGAAACTCATTGGTTGCAAATTGTCGGGTTAAGGATACTTAGAAGGGAAACTCCCATCACCACTTGGGAGGACATGAAGGAGAAACTTAGGGCAAAATATGTGTCCCCTTCCTACCCGAATCACCAAAGCCTAAGGAGCACTTCAACTCCTTCACCCCCTCCCAAGGCCAACCAACCTAAACCCCCTCACCCAACCCACCTCCCGCTTCCTACACCAATCTTTTCCCAACCTAGGCCTCCACTACTTCCCCTTCCTATCCCAACCCAAGTCCACCCTTGCCCACCACCTCGAGTGCGCCATGCATCGACTACCACCAATCCACCCACCATAGACCTTCCTACCCCATTGTCCTTAGGAGTTGCAACCCACACCCTCACCCAAGTGGAGAGGGATACCAATCCGGATCCACCTCCCAAGATAGAGGAAAACCAAGGGCCACACAACTCACCCACCACTCCTAGCCTAGCTCCTCATGAGCTACACACCCTTCCCCATGACACCGTCACCATAGATGAGTTCGTACTCCAATGGCTCAAGCAAGGCCTCACCATTCCTAGTTCACAACCAAGCCACCTACCCATGGGACATCAATCCCAAATCATTCCCACTCAGCCTCATGTCACTTATCAAACCTCCTATTGTGTGGAAGATTTGAGAGACTTAGTGGCCTACCTACATTGGCAAGTCCACTTGACCGATATGCTAGTCATGAGGCCGTCGGAGCCTAGCACCATTAGCCTAGCTTACCCCGCCGTTGGCTCCATCACTTCCATCTACACTAATGGCCAATTTACAAGTGAGATCATACTCTTTCTTCCCATGGAGGAGGGACCCATCCTAGTCTACTCCCCAACCATTGAGATCTCAAGTGCTTTGATTGGCCAACTCATTAGCAACCTTGGCCCAATTATCTTGGAGGAGGATGACTCACCATTAGAGGACCTTGAGAACATAGAGTACCCCTACCTAGGTGACCCTTACCATGATCCCTTTAACCCCTTCCTAAGGGAGCCTAGATCTCCATGTAACCCACTCCCCCTATTCACCACCCACCTCACCCTACCCATATCGCCCATGTTGACCCAAACTCCTCCCTTCCTAGAATCGGGTTACACCATGAGAGCATTGACCTTAGGCAACAAACACCTTGGGATTGATGAAATGCCCCACCCCATAACCACCTTCCTAGATCCCTTCGACCCATTCACATGGAAGTTCAAAAGTCATCCCACATCTATGCACATGGAAGTCACCTTTGGGATAAACATGCATGAGTCTAGGCTTACCACACCATTTGACATGATTCATAAGTCGGGTACATTAATTCACATCACCCACATGTCAAGTAGGAAGCATAAGTGGACCGTATTCGGATGTATTGGCCCACCTTCATTCATCATGAGTCTTAAGCATGAGAGGAGCATACATGGATGTCCGGGTCCCCCGACATTTGTCACACCCATGCATAAAAGGTTAATCTATGGATGTCCCGGCCCTCCTAAGTCTGTCACAGTCTTCATGGAATCAAAGTGTGATCGGTCTACATTTGGCTGCCCAGATCCACCTTTGCACACCATACTCTTCACACCAACATCACATCATAGTGCATGGCATACGCATTCTCGCAAGCATATAGGAAAGAGCAATGAGACTTACAAAAGGCGGGCAGATGCTCATCGACGCCACTGCGAGTTCCAAGTGGGAGATTTGGTGATGGTGAGGACGGAGCGGCTCCTTCCAGGGCCTTCCTCCAAGTTGAGGGCACGAGGTTCGGGACCCTTTCGAGTTTTGAGATGACTTGACAGTAATACTTATGAGCTAGACCTACATGAGGGTTTTGGGGTACACCCTACTTTCAATGTGGCGGACCTGGTACCCTACAAGGGCCCCGCGGTGGAACCCAGTGAGGAGCTCGTGCCTTTACCCCCCCTTGAGAGAGACACTCCCGGTGGGACTTCACTTCATAGCTTGAGAGACCGACGAGAGCAGGTAGAGGCAATACTGGATGAGCAGAGTATCATTACTAGGTACAAGGTGTATCAGCGCTACCTAGTTAGGTGGAAGAACCGTCCCCCGATAGAGGATACGTGGGTGAGTCGAGAGGATCTGCTGCGCTTGGACCCCGACATGCTGGAGCATTACGACAGCCAGGTGGACCCATACTCGACGGGGTCGAGTTCTCCCCACCCCGGGGGATTTGATGAGGGCATCTCACGACACTCCCTCTAGCTCTGGTCACCTGCAAACTCTTGATGTTGATTGATTATGGTCTACACTTGTTATCTTCATTTCCCAAGTTTCATCTTATGTATTTTCCTTTTATTGAGTCCTATCTTTTGTATTTCCCTTTATTGAGTCATGTGGTTCTAATCTATTTCCCTTGTTATGCTTAATTGGGTCTTATTATCTTAGTTATGGGCCCATAGGATTGAGTCTAGGATATGCTCGGTCTTTTGTCTTATTGTCAGGGACATTTTGATCATGTAAAGAATGGTTGCCTATATATAGGCCCATCTCTCCTCATGAACTCAACTTTTGATGAATCAATTTGAATAGAAACATTTCCCACATCTCACTCCCCTCCACTAAATTTCTCTTCTCCCTTATTCTCTCATTATCTCTCTCTCTCTCTCCCAAGGGGAAGAGTTCGCCCCCCTCTCTCTCTCCTCACTTCCCACCCACTTTCTCTCTCTCTTCCCCTCCCCAATAACTCCTCCCAAGTTCCCACACCACTCCCATAACTCCACCCCAGCCCCAAGGTATCCTACACCAATCAAAACCCCACCCTCCAACCACCACCTACCCCTTCCACTTCCCAAAGCACCTTCCCACCCTCCCAAGGTTGAAGGGACTTCCCCCCAAGGACCCAAATTCGAATTTCCCTCCCCTTGGGCTGTGCCCTTTCATCTCCCCCACCCCCAAGCTCCCAAGTTCGCCCCCCACCTCCCCTTGGTCAAGCCAAGTTCGCCCCCCCCTCCCTTGCTCTCCCCTTGCACACCAAGAGCTCCACCTTCCCTCCACTCATCTCACAGCCCTCTCCAGCCATTTCCCCCCCACCCTTCATTCCCCCACAGCTCTCACAACCCCTAAACACCTTACATCTCTCTCCCATAGCCACTAGACACACCTCCCACCCCATTTCCCCAACCAAACCCTTCACCTATAGCCATTTGCATTTTCAGGTTCAGGCCAGGACGCCGGTTGCAGATTGGCAGCAGATTGTAGAGAGCACCCCGTCGTCTCTTGAGGGCTCCTGGTGACCTATCTTACATCGTCGGAAGCGTCATCGAGCTAGCTTTCCAACGGTGGTGATCTCGCATCCATCCGAGTCCGGAGCTATTCGGAGTCGAGGATCTCGTCCAACTACGCAATCTGCCCCTATCTGAAGACCTGAAGCTGAAAGAAGAGGTTGTCACGGCCCGCTCGTGAAGGATCTGCGTGGCATTTTTGGAGGGCAGAAACTACGTCCAGTTAGCTTTCATCTCCAAGAAGAAGGACCTCAATCGGCCACCGGAGCTACCAGTTACAATTTTCTTCGCCGGAGGGTGCAGTCTGCCACCTGTGGGTCCAGGTTTGACCTGTCCTCACTTATCCGGCCACCATTCGTTTCTCCGACATCCAATTGGGCCCCGTCAACTCCTGCTCGAAGCTACGCCGACCATGATCGCGTCACCGCCAGTTTCGTCTAGATTGGAGTTCGGGAGAGTCCGCAGCGCCTTCTGCAACAGACTGAACCAACTCTGCACCAGTCTGAGACAGAACGTTGCTGTCCTGTTCCAATCGCTGGCCCGATCAGCCCCGAGTTTCAGAGCCTTCCCAAAAAAATCAGACATCACCATCGGTCAGTTGGGGAACTTTTGCACAGGTTTCATCAAAATCTGAGTTTCGAGGAGTCCGTGGCAGCGTCAACACCAACACCCTGTCCAGCGAATCTGAAGATTGGCAGAACCGGCAAAGCTTGGAAAGTCGGGTTTTCTGGCATAATTCCCCCACCCCGCTTGGCCGGCTGAAGGCCCCTCCTTGCGAGGAGGTAGTATTGATTGTAATAAGTCTAATCTCCACCCCAAGATCATCCCTCCTGCGAGAGGCGTAGTGCTGTACCCGTTTAATTTTCAGGTCAAGCGACACCGCCGCAGCGATCGGGTGTATACCCTCGCTTCCCGGCGCGCCCTCGTCTCCGAGCGGGATCGGTGTCTTCACACCAATCAGGTGAGCCTCTGATACTACCTTTGATTGTCTTATTTCTACGAGTTTAGTATTGCTTTGTATGCCCGTCGGACGGTGAGAAGAGGACCCGTACTTGTATGCTACTTTGAAGGTGTCCACCGCGGACCGGGAGAGAATGCCACCCAAACCCCGCCCTGCGGGCCAGCCGCCCACGAAGTTGGGAATCCTAGGCCCTTTGGGGTCAGCCTAAGCCAACTAATTCAATTAGAATCATTGGGTCTCGCCTCGGACCCTTGCCATCATCCCCCGGCCCCGCCGGGTGATCACGTGTGCCGAGTGAGTAAGACGCTATCGTGAGAATCATTGGAGTGCATGTATGCTTGCGGGTCTAGGTCCTAGGTTGCTCATTTCATACTTAGTCATCGTTGGACTATGCCACATCAGGATATGCACTGAGATGAAGGAACGACCAGCCTGACCAATGCATTCAGGTCAAGAATTGCACCGATTCAAAAAATTTCAGCGATCTCAAGAGGTGAGATGCAGATACAGAATATGCACGGACCTTAATGCTCACGACCTAGAGAAATGCACAAGGACAACATATGAATAGCAAAACCTGTGCATGACCAAGGACTTGCACCGAGGCAAGTACTTTACGTGAAAGATGTAGAACTAGCACTGACTCAATATGCATTAAACAAAAGAGCCAATAACATGTAATGCACGAACCTAAATGATGCTATTAGCACATACCCCCTCCATGCTTAGAAACAAATAAATGCGCCGTAAAAGAACAAATTGATCTAGAGATAAAAACAAATTGATTTATAGTGTGAGACATCATCAAAACCGTAGGGATGTAACAATTAGTTTACAGGATCATGCCCCAACCGTTGCGCTAAAAGCTCGAGCTGGTAGCGAAGGCGGACTGTACTTCCTTATGGCATTGCAGAACCCCAGACTATCGTGCTGTGGGCGGACATGAGGGGCTTCGCACATGGACCCCATAATCCATGCGGCGGGATGGACTGCCAACGCACCGATGCCCCACGTGGACCCTATAATCCACGTGGAACAGCAAATCCCTAAGGGAGACGCTAGAAAATCCAACAATCTCCCCCCAACGGCACCTGGGGGATTTGAACCCGCGACCTCGCTTTGATATCAGTTTACAGGATCATGCCCCAACCGTTGCGCTAAAAGCTTGAGCTGGTAGCGAAGGCAGACCGCATTTTCTTATGGCATTGCAGAACCACACACTATCGTGCTGTGGGCAGACATGAGGGGCTTCGCACATGGACCCCATAATCCATGCGGCGGGATGGGCTGCCAACGCACCAATTCCCCACGTGAACCCCATAATCCACGTGGAACAGCAAATCCCTAAGGGAGACGCTGGAAAATCCAATAGAGCACCCTCGGCCGGCGCCCCTCTGCTGTGTGTGTGCGTGCATGTGTTACAGAGAGGGAGTGAGGGAGACTAAGAGAGGGAGAGGAAGAGGGAGAGCGTTATTGAGAGAGGGAGAGGGAGAAAGACGGGTTTACCGAAGCCAGGGGAGACGTCCGCGCCCGCTCACCCGAGGGAGAGAGAAATGGTCGCCGGACAGGTACGGTAACCACGCCTTCGCCGCCGGAGAGAGAGGGGGGCCACCACGCCAGAGAGAGGGGGGAGACAGCCGGTTCACCGCCGGAGAGAGAGGGGGCACACCGCGGTGGAGAGAGAGGGAGAGGAGAGGGAGAGAGGGGGGAATGGTTCGAAGCAGAGGAGGGAAATTAAATTAATTTCGACGGAGTTTCGATGGACTTTAATTTCTCGAAAAAATCGTCGGAAGTTAAGACGGTTTTTCTAACGGACAGTGATCCATCGTAACTTCAGACGGTCTTTCTGATAGAAATTTTTTCATCTCAAATACCGACGTAGTTTCCGACGGAAACATTCCGTCGAAAATTCCGTCGCTAAATCTGCTTTTTCTCGTGGTCTCTTTGTGTTGATTAGTCTCACATTGAAAAATGTAAAATATTTCCATCTACTTTTAGTTGAGACTCTTATCTTCATTATGTATTCTTTCAAGGAGATTGTGGAGGTTGGCCTATTTGAGCTAGTGGGCTCTTTGACTCGTATCATCTTTCTCACACATGCGTGAATTGCCTTGCATTGCCGTGGCTGCGGCGTGCGTGCGTGTGATTCCTGATAATTATTTTATTTTATTTTTCTTTTATTTTTGACCATTTAATCGAGCGTCTCTTGGATTCTTTGAGTAAACTATAGAGGTTGGCCTATTTGAGTTAGTGGGCTCTTTGGCCCGTATTCTCTTTCTCACACATGCGCGAATTACCTTGCCTTGTGGTGATCGTGACGTCCGTGCATGTGATTCTCGACAATTATTTTATTTTATTTTTCTTTTAGTTTTGACCGTTTGATCGAGCATCTCTTAGATTCTTTCTGCATCTCTTTGGATTCCCCTCTTTGAGTAGATGGGTGTGACTCGGTTAAGAGTCACTTCCCAATAGGATATTTGAAGAGAGTCGATTTCTTATGTGAGGCACGACTTAGAGTTCTCTCTCACCCAATGGCTATCTCTCTCATGCTCCTCTCTCCCATCGTCTTTTTTTTTTTACAAGAGCCTCCTGTCACAGTGGAGTTCGTCCCCGATAACGCGAGTTGAAGTGCACTTTCGCGTCGCCATCAATCTGGGTCGTCGTATTTTGGGGGAAGTTTCATCGCGAAGCCTATATGCACCGGAGTAAGGGTAAAATGACTCTAAAGAAAACGACTGCATACTTCGACCCGAGTTTACTTTTCTTGATCGTTTGATCCTCTTTGATTTCCGTGCTTAGATCTAATCAAAAATCTCTATTCGTGAATATTAATTTCCAACACCTCGTGTAGTCACCTTGTTTGGAATCTACGAGTGCAGAAAGAAATCCGGTTCTTATCTTGTATGGTTCCAAATGTTTCAGTCGATCCATAAGAAGCTACCAGGGATATTCTTTTGTTTTCATCTGACTGTGCTTGCATTTTGTTCTACCATGACATACATTCTATAAATAGTTTCATAACTTCTAAAATATATGAAACTGATGGGAGCTCTAACATCTCAAAGCGACAGGCTTGATCGGACTGTATGTCTTCTTTGGTTTAGAAAGGGATACTAAAGTAATGGGATTGGATCAGGGAGCATATTAGTTATCAGATATAGGTGATCCATAGATAATCTTTGGTATGACCCATGATTTGTATATCAAACCATATACTTTGTGTTTAATTATTTAATCAGGGTAGATGTTGGGGCCTCTGCGCACCACAACAATCTCCTCGCCTGTCTTTGATGGAAGATGGGCACTGCCAAGAACTAGCTATCCCAGGTGCTGGTTTCACTGTGGAGTCTGATCGAATCTGTATTCCTCTCAGCTACAATCTGATGACAAGATCTTATGGGGCCAGGACGTACGCCTCTTCAAAACATGTTGCTTGGACCGAGTTCGTAGAGATACCACAAATTAAGTTCCTTGGTGATGTGGCATGCTCTGCTCGAACTGTTTGAAATTCTCAATTTGCTCACGGCTGTGAATTGAAGGAAGATTTCCTACTTTCGATAATCTCAGGAGAAAAGGATGATGATTCCGAGCCATCGCCCAATGTGTCTCGTAGATGCAGAGAACGAGGGTTGCACTTTCTTCTATTGACCTTGTTCGTCCTTCGTCCGGAAGGAGATCGTGAAAAGCTTAATGATGCACAGGTCTCAAGCCAACTCTCGTACGTAGACTTGCATGTTACAATTTTGATCCTTAAAACCTCTACGGGCTTGTATATATAGTCTTTGAAAAGGGAAAAAAAGAGAGGCATTGTAACTGTAATCATTGAAGATTGTCTTTGGAGTGTCATTCTCCATATTCATGATGTGACATATGCAGAGACCGTCTCTTTAATTACTTACTCCTGTTTTTTCTCATAATCTTATATTTTTTAGATGGTACAAAAAATCATCACATCCAATGTCAACTTTAAATGTTCAATTTCAAACATGATCCTAAATCCATTAGGAGAGAAGTTCATAAATAAAGGACCCGACCCGTGCTAATCCATGATTTAAATTCATCGAATTTTAGGGGCTATTTGATTACTATCGCTACTAATAGCATAACAATCAATAGTCGGTATTTGATTACCTTCTATAAATTCTCCTAATGATATAGTGAAAGTATGTAGCAGTATAAAATGAATTAGAAGCGTTAACAATTCAGATTTTTGGGGGTCTCTTGAAAGAATGTGGTAGTATAACATGAACTAAAAACGTTAGCAATTCAGATTTTGGGAGTCTCTAGACTTCCTTTTCTCTCTCCTTCCCACTCTTAACTAATGTGACACCACCTTGGAGGTGATAGTCACATGACCGAAGCACCTTGGACCTTAACAAGCAAGCATAATTCGCAATAGAAACGGATCGATATCGGTGGCCACTCACCCGACACTCACCCAAAAGTTCCTCCTTCATATCATCCCATGAGTGAATGGACTCTTGCCTCCTAACCTTCTTAATCCCTCTATGAGCTCCCACTTACTCTTAGCTTGACCCCGAAGTCGTCCCTTGGCCTTGCGGACTCTCGCGGGTCCATATACCCAAGTCTTTTCAAAGTACCTTTCCATGGTAGCCTCCCACCTAACATAATCAGTAGGACGTGATCCGTCAAAGGTAATATCGTCATCTAGAATGAAGTCCATGGGTGGTGAGTAGGTTAAGTAGGAAGTGGTCATGATGATCGGGGGGGATAAATGTAATGGCCCTAGGACAAGACTTAGTAGAGACAAGTCTAAAACTTGCTCTGATACCAATTGATGTGACACCACCTTAGGGGTGATAGTCACAAGACCGAAGCACCTTGGACCTTAACAAGCAAGCACAATTCGTAATAGAAACGGACCGATATCGGCGGCCACTCACCCGACACTCACCCAAAACCCGGGGTAACTCGAGGATGCCGAGTGGAGGTTGTGAGGGTTGGGCCCTTGCTGGTAGAGGGCCAGCAAGGCCAAGGTTTTTCCCAAAGGTATGGGGACCCAATTCAATAGGGCCGACGTTGTGCCAAGGGCACGGGTCACACACACTCCCACGGCGGTCACTCGAAGCAATGGAGCTTGTGGACCGAGCACTCACTCTCACGGGCCAGCGGAGCTATGAACTAATATTGAAAGAACAAGCACTAGGGGAAGCAAGGGTTAGAACACTTACTCGACCGGTTTGAAGAAACCGGTCCCGCTCGGAAACATGGGCGAGCGGGGAAGCGTGGGTTCCCCACACGCCGCGCCGGTGAAGCGTGAACATGTTTAAGGAATTACATCATTACTCCCCATGCAAGGGGGTGGAAGGAAGGGAGGGAAAGTCACATATACATCCAAACACTATCTCCCACAGGGAGGGGCTGTAAGCCGGCCAGGCGGGGAGGGAAGAATCAATCTAGGAACTAATTGAAAGAAAATTGACGGTTCTATCCGCCCTCTGGAATAGGGGACAGGAGGTCGAAGTCCGCGCCGCTGCGACCTCTCCCGAACTCCATTGTCGACAAAACCAGTTGGAGAACCTTCGTAGTTGACCCAGGAATACGTCCAATTTTTAGGGGAATTTCTAAATGGCGGTGTTGGTCGGGGCAGAGGCGCAAACAGGGTCTCTGTTCTCTGATTCTGACTGCTACAGTACCACTACAGTAGGAAGACGAGGTCACCACGGGCCCTCCTGAGCTCTGATTCAGGCGGGGCCAGAGTCGCTGGATTCTTTGTCGAGCCCTCTTGGAACAGAGACATGTGGGGGCATCGGAGGAGGTCAGAGCAGACAGATAGATCCCGAATAGTGAAGGGGTGTATGTTCAGTCCCAGAGGGAACAGAACGGCGCACCCGAGGGAGAAAAATGAGAACTCTTAGCTCCGGATGCTGAACGAGGTTCCGCTTCTTGTTCCTGGAAGTAGACTTGTCGAACAAGATCTCAGCCAAGCCCCGCCTCCAAAGCTTTAGGTGGTCGGCCGTGTCAATCTCTGCAAGCGGCTTCAGGTTGACAGTCAGGGAGAAGAAGCGCAGTTTGGGGAGATCGGCTCCTCCGGGCAGTCACAAGCTCAGAATTGGACGAGACGACCGCCGTTAGGGAGAGGATAGGAAGACGCTTCCGACGGTACCAGTTGTGATTCTAGGGACACTGGGATGAAGTCGTGGCCGGCTCTGCAAGATGTTGGTTCTCTGCAGGTCCTGAGCTGTGAACAGTCTTGCTGGATGTAGCTTCCAAGAGCACAAGAGGTGGGAGGAATGTTGCTAAATGGTGGAGGGAGGTGGAGGGGTGGCCAGAGGGGGATATGTGGGAGGTGTGGAGGGGGCTAGGGTAGAGAGGGAGGTTCTGGGAAGGGGAGGGTCGCAGGGGAGAGAGGGGGCAGAATCTGCACAAGGTGGAGAGGGAGGGATGGTGGAGGATGCTCAAGGGTGATGGAGGGGAGAGAGAGGGGGGCGACCAGCACTAGGGGCTCTCTCCTTGGGGTGTTCTAGGGCATGGGGGAAGGAGAGAGTGGAGGGAATAATTCAAATTTGTCCTAGGGAGGGGTGGGTTCAACCTTGGGAAGGTGGAGGCTTGCTTGGGAAGGGGAAGTGGGTAGTTGGGAGTTGGATGGTGGAGCTAGGATTGGGTGGGGATCTCTTGGGGCTAGGGTGGAGTAAAGAGAGGGGTGTGGGGAGTTGGAGTAGCCTTAATGGAAGGGGAAGGAGAGAGAAAGTATGTGGGAGGGTGAGAGAGAGAGAGAGAGAGAGAGAGTATGGGAGGGCTTATCACCTAGGATTTCACACCCTATCTAATGAATTCTCTCCACTAAAGAAACTTGAATTTTGAAACTCAAAATATGGCAATTTTATTAGCTTCCTCAAATGGGGTTGGGGTCCTATATATAGGGACCGAACCTTTTACATGACCAAACTACCTCTGGCTTTACATGTAATGACAAAAGCAGTCCAATAAGCCAACCAAAGGGATAATGACTCAAACATAGGGAAATAACCTTAGGACCTAGGGATATGACTCTAATAAAAGGGAAATTACAATGATATGACTCAAATAAAAATGAGGAAATATAACATATGACTCAAGATAAATGACTAGACCATGTCGGACGCTTCCGGGGCGAGGAGACGAGCCGTGAGTGTGGGCACGGGAGGTGATGTCCCCATCATACTCCCGGGGTGCGGAGAACTCAACTCTGTCGAGTAAGAGTCCTTCCCTCCGCGGAGGGTGTAGAAGTGGTACCGCCCACAAGTCTTCCGAAGGAGACTGATCCATCCTCCCGACGAGATAGCGCTCATACACCTTGCTCCTGATGGCAGTGACCTATTCATCCAATATTCGCTCAATTCGCTCACGCTGGGCTCTCCTGGCTAGTGGACTCTTCTCACGGGTGTGTGCTCTCTCAATGAGAGGAGTGGGCTCAATATCCTCGCTAGGTACCGCCGTGGGACCCTTATCCACTAGGTCGGCCACGTTGAATGTGGGGCTCACTCCATACTCCTCGGGAAGATCTAGCTCATAGGCATTAGTGCCAATGCGCCTCAGAACCTGGAAGGGACCAGTCCCACGAGGCCTCAATTTGGAGATGGCTCCCGGGGAGAGCCTCTTAGTCCTCACCATCACAAAGGTATCCACGTGGAATTCTTGGTGACGCTGATGGGAGTGAGCCTGCCTTTTATAAATCTCATTTTTCTTGCTGATGTGCTTGCTGAGGTTTTCATGCAATTTTATGAATGCTGACATTCTAGAGGTGATGGGTGGACCTGGGCAACCAAAAGTAGACCAATCATGCTTTGATGCCAAGAAGACTTTGATGGAATGGGGAGGACCGGGGCATCCATAGGTGATCCGGTCATGCATGGGGGTGACAAATACTGGGGGACCCGGATATCCATGAATACTCCTATCATGCCTACGACCCATGATGAATGAAGAAGGACCATTACACCCGAATATGGACCACTCTTGTTTCCTACTTGACATGTGGGTGATGTGAATGAATGGACCCAACATAGTGTTCATGCCAAGTGGTGTGATAAGCCTAGACACATGTATGCTTATCCCAAAGGTGACTTCCATGTGCATAGATGTGGGACGACCTTTGAACTTCCATGTGAAAGGGTCGAAGGGATCTAGGAAGGTGGATATGGGGTGGGGCACTTCCTCGATCTCTAGGTGAGTGTTGTCTAAGGTCATGGTTCCTTTGGTGTAACCTGGGTCATGGATGAGGTGAGCTTGGCCCAAAATTGGTGCGGACACCAGGGCGATCACTTGACACGTCGGCGAACCGACGATGCCATACGCGGAGCGCCAAGTGGACTACATCGGCTTCCCATCGAGTTGGGGATCATTTGGCTTCAATTTGGACACTTTTAGCATTAAATTTGGCCTTGTATTGAAGATTATACATGGGTTTTCATATTGGGCTGGTTTCTAGACCCTTAAAAGGCCAAGTGGTTAAAGGCCCTTAGGCTTTCCTTAAGAAAGGAAAGGCCTTGGACCAATATGAAGCACCCATTAGCCTAGCAAGGCTCAATTGGGCTCCCTTTCTATATGGGCTCTCTAAATGGGAGAGGCCTTATACAAGCATGGGCTTCTCTCATGGGTTTACAAGGTTGGAAGGGGCCTTAAGCAAGAGGAGGAGAATGGGCTGGCCATGAGCCAAAGTGGCCCATTCAAGGCCCATTGAAGGGGGCGCCCCCTTCCTTGGCTTATTAGGCTAGAAAATTCTTAATTTTCTTCTTCCTTCTCTCCATTTACCACATGGGAGTATTAGAAGGCTGCTGGTCAATTTTCCAATGGCTGCCACCTAACATTTTACAAGAAAATTCAAAGTTAGGTGAGCCACCATTGCCCCTTGTCCCCCCCTTTCACTATCACATTATAATGGCACCCTTCCCCCTCTCTCATTGTGTATCCCACGCAGCCCCCTCCCCTCCATTGCATATTTAAAGGCTTGTACAATGTGTGTTTATGGATTGATGAAAATATTTTGTGAGAAATTGCCTTAAGTGAGCGATTCACTTCTCCTTCTTTGGGTGTGACTCCCAACCCTGTCCTGTGACTGGACAGCATTCAGGTCGTGATACTCGACCCTCTACCCCCATCTTCCTCTTATCTTCTGATTCCATCTTATTTATCCCTGATACTACTACGCGTTAGCAAGGATTCAGCGTTGGTTTCGTGCCGATCCGAGTTCGGGAGCTCCAGTGGCGATTTTCCTCATGGCGGCGCGCAGATCTATCCCAGAGTGCAGTCCAGATCTGAAGATGTCTGTGTATTAATTCTTTGAGCCCAACCCAGATGCCATATGCAGTTTCTTTCTAAAGAGAAGTCGTAGTGTTTCAAGTCCTCTTCGCGTTGCCGCTGGTTTCGCCTCGATCCGTGACCGGTGCTGATCGTACCAACAGATCTCGTGGGATCACGCAGGCAGGTCTGAGCAGGTCCGGCTGAGATCTGAGTCGACTTTCAGAGCTTGTCCCATCTTCATCCGGCCAAGATCCGTGTGAGAGATCTTCAGAGTATTTCTTCCTCAGGGCGTCGCCGACGTTCTCCCACAAATAACGCCCCTATCCGACATCAGCAACCATTATTTCATATTTTTACCGTGTCGCTGTGCAGTTCTGTGAGCACAAAACCAGAACCAGAGAAGTTTCATCGCTGCGCCCAGATCTGAAAGCATCTGATCGAGCCCTTTAGAGTGAAGATACTAAATCCAGTCACCGACATTCTCCAACAAACGGCGCTCCGATCGGGCATCAGATCTAGTCGTACCAACCTCCGCAAGCTCGCTGCGCAGGGTGACCAGCGCGGGCAGAATCGGGTCGGCTTTCCGTCGGCGTACCCGAGCGGCTCCGGCACGTGTTCCTCGCCTCTTGCGAGTGTGGCCCGTCAACCCGGGTTCCAGCAACCCCAACATTGGCATTTGTTGCCCTATATCTCCCTACGTGGAGTGGGCAAATATTTCTGAAAGTGTAATCTTATTGCATTTGTATATCGGGGTTGTTCGAAAATCGGCCGGGAATCGTCCCCACGCCTAGGCGTGGAGGTACATGCTCGTTCCTCATCTCATTTGCTGTTTAGTATACTTTCTATATTGCTGCGTTTGTGAGATTAGGGCCATTAGCCAGTTCAAATTCACCGCGATTGTGAGTTGTGAGCGCCCGTTCCGTGGCTTCAATCGAGCACCGAGCGCGAATTAGCACCCTAGGCGACGGTGGTTTCTTAATCGCCGTGATCCCCACGTTTCCCTCGCAAGGGACGATCGTTGGGCTCAAGAGAGTCGCTGTTGAGAGACGTCTCCACCCGGAGAATACCACGGTGGTCAGCCGCCCGGCTTGCCTTAGTGTGCTAGTGCTGGTCGCACATCGAGTCGGTCGTACGTCTTAGCCCGAGTTGGTCATCCGTCCCGCATCAAATTGGTATCAGAGCGTCGTTCAAGTCTAGGGTCATTTAAGTCCAAGGTTGCATTTGCATTCCTTTACTCCGTATATCAAAAGATGCGACACGAACGTTATGCTACGCCTATCGGGAAGGCCGCACATTTGCGCGAGTGATCTTCGGATCGCTTAGCTCCGCCGCGTACCGAATAGTGGGTTAAGTCTAGGTTCCTAGTTAGTGCATTCCCACATAGTCATGTCTAGCATGTAGTTCCGCCGAATTCACATGGAATCCCCATCACCCGGGCAATATGGCCGTTGGTCTACCCATGGGCTTGGCAACCATCCTCTCCCCTTCCGTAGGCCCGAAGCCTCTGATTTTTATGGCTCTAATGATCCGGGCGACTACCTTAATTGGGAGGCCGCGATGGACAAATATTTTGAATGTTACACCATGTTCGATGCCATGCAAGTTAGTTTTGCTCGAGAGAGGCTTGTCCACAAAGCCGCCTGGAAATGGGAGAGCATTGAGCGCATGAGAGAGGTTAGGAGGCAAAGGCCCATCGAGTCGTGGCATGAGATGAAGGAAGAACTTAGGAAGGTCTACCTACCCAGCCCGGTCACCTCCAACCGACCCCACCCAATCACATCCACCCAAGTGGGCCATAATCGGAGGCAACGCGCCGCGCATGTAGAAGAGCCTAGGTCAACGACTAAGTCGAGTTCATATGGGAGAGTCCACCACATTACTCCTACTCCAAACCCCACCATTACCGAACTCTTCCAACTCATTTTGGATAAAGTGGATAGGAAGTGTGCTTATATCGAGTCCCTGCTTCCCCCTTTCCTACCTCCTAGCCAGGGAGGAACCAAACACGAACCTAAGGAGGTAACAACCGGTAGTCCCAATCCGGTGCCATCTATGATTCCATCCCACGGTCCCCTCCCCATCATAGTGGATCCTCGTTCCCCACCCACGAGAGCCCCTTTGCCTATACCCCCTGTCCGTCAGGAGGATAAGGGTAAGGACGCACTTATCAAGGAGCGTAGTGGTTCACGACAGCAGTGTTATTACTGCCTGGGATTCGGCCACTTTGCAGGACAGTGTCCCACTCGGACATCTCGAGCTCTAGGGGACAAAAGGGTTGGAGAAGCCTCACTCTCCGATCTTTATTTGGAGCCTTCTCAGCCAGAGCTACCCGTGTTTCTAACGGGAAAGCTACTCATAGCCGAGCCACTCTTTAGCTGGCTTAAGATAGGTTTGGTCCCATCTCCCCTCCCATCTATGGACCCTATCCTACCTCTGGTGCCAATCCATTCATTTCACACCACTTTCCGGTCTAGTCACCGTGTGGATACATTGGATGACCTTCTTAAAGGGTTAGACCGGCAACTAACTTTTATGCACCTGTTGGCTCCAGGCTTTGACCAACCTATAGGTCGTAGCTTCACACATCCATCCTTAGGGTCTATCACCTCCGTGTACACTGTGTGCCATATCACCATGGAGGTTCTTTTACTCATCCCCTTACCGGCCGAGCCTGACTTCACTCCTTTTATCCCGAGGGAGGAGCCCTATCTGCTATACACAGTCCCATCTACGTCGATGGATGAAGGTGACCATCAACACCTTCTAGAATTCCACACATGGGACCTTAAGATGAGGGAATCCATATCGAGGGGCCACACATTCTTTGATCCCTTCGATCCCTTTCTTCATGGGCCCTTTGGCCCACAACCACCACTCCACCTCTTTGAGGAAGTCCACTTTCAGATCCCTTTCCCACGGGCCGGGCCACCTACACCCACCAAGCCCGATACACCTACATCCGGCCCTCCTAGCCCTCCCAAGTCTCCCAAATCCAATGGGCAGCCGCATGCTAGGGACAAAGTAGGATGTCTAGGAGTCCCACTTTCGGCCAACCACCGGTTGCCACTAGTGTATACGGGGCACATGTTCGGGTGTCCTGGTCCACCATTGCATATGCATAGTCTGCATAACCATAGGTTTGTCTAAGTTCAAGTGTGTGTGTTTGTTTCTATGGTTTATTTTCTTTCATCTAGTTTGCATTAAGTCGTGTCAATAAAAGGCCAGTCAAGCACATATAAGGAGGTAGCCGATGCATGCTATATATCTGTGGATTCAAAGGGAGAGTACGTCTAGATCAGGGTCATACCTGATTGGTTTCCTCCCGGAGACCGAAAGCCACTCTAAGTCCACGATCCCCACCCTTTCCGGGTCAAGAAACAAGTGGGTCTGAATGCGTACGATATTGAACTATCGGGTGACTATGGTGTCAGTTCGACGTTCCATGTTTCAGATCTGGTAGCATATTGGAACCCGCGGTGATCCCTAGTGAGCTTTGGGCTTTCTCCTTCTATTGTGAGTGATACACCACCCGACAGTCCACCTCTTCCAGTCTCAACGCATGCATATAGATTGTATACTGGATGAGCAGGTGATCACCACAAGGAACGGCGCATATCCACACTTCCTAGTGCGTTGGCGAGGATGCCCCAACGATGACCAACGCCTTGATCACATGCGGATAGTTCAAGATTCAAGACCCTTACTCGACGGGGTCGAGTTCCTCCCACCCGGGGAGAATTGGTGCGGACACCAGGGCGATCACGTGACACGTCGGCGAACCGACGGTGCCATACGTGGAGCGCCAAGTGGACTACATCGGCTTCCCATCGAGTTCGGGATCATTTGGCTTCAATTTGGACACTTTTAGCATTAAATTTGGGCTTGTTTTGAAGATTATACATGGGTTTTCATATTGGGCCGGTTGCTAGACCCTTAAAAGGCCAAGTGGTTAAAGGCCCTTAGGCTTTCCTTAAGAAAGGAAAGGCCTTGGACCAATATGAAGCACCCATTAGCCTAGCAAGGCCCAATTGGGCTCCCTTTCTATATGGGCTCTCTAAATGGGAGAGGCCTTATAAAAGCATGGGCTTCACTCATGGGTTTACAAGGTTGGAAGGGGCCTTAAGCAAGAGGAGGAGAATGGGCTGGCCATGAGCCAAAGTGGCCCATTCAAGGCCCATTGAAGGGGACGCCCCCTTCCTTGGCTTATTAGGCTAGAAAATTCTTAATTTTCTTCTCCCTTCTCTCCATTTACCACATGGGAGTATTAGAAGGCTGCTGGTCAATTTTCCAATGGCTGCCACCTAACATTTTACAAGAAAATTCAAAGTTAGGTGAGCCACCATTGCCCCTTGTCCCCCCCTTTCACTATCACATTGTAATGGCACCCTTCCCCCTCTCTCATTGTGTATCCCACGCAGCTCCCTCCCCTCCATTGCCTATTTAAAGGCTTGTACAATGTGTATTTAAGGATTGATGAAAATATTTTGTGAGAAATTGCCTTAAGTGAGTGATTCACTTCTCCTTCTTTGGGTGTGACTCCCAACCCTGTCATGTGACTGGACAGCATTCAGGTCGTGAGACTCGACCCTCTACCCCCATCTTCCTCTTATCTTCTGATTCCACCTGATTTATCCCTGATACTAATACGAGTTAGCAAGGATTCAGCGCTGGTTTCGTGCCGATCCGAGTTCGGGAGCTCTGGTGGCGATTTTCCTCGTGGCGGCGCGCAGATCTGTCCCAGAGTGTAGTCCAGATCTGAAGATGTCTGTGTATTAATTCTTGGAGCCCAACCCCGACTCCATATGTAGTTTCTTTATAAAGAGAAGTCGTAGTGTTTCAAGTCCTCTTCACGTTGAAGCTAGTTTCGACTCGATCCGTGACCGGTGCTGATCGTGCCAACAGATCTCGTGGGATCACGCAGGCAGGTCTGAGCAGGTCCGGCTGAGATCTGAGTCAACTTTCAGAGCCTGCCCCATCTTCATCCAACCAAGATCCGTGTGAGAGATCTTCAGAGTATTTCTTCCTCAGGGCGTCGCTGACGTTCTCCCACAAAGAACGCCCCGATCCGACATCAGCAACCATTATTTCATATTTTTACCGTGTCGCTGTGCAGTTCTATGAGCACAAAACCAGAACCAGAGAAGTTTCATCGCTGCGCCCAGATCTGAAAGCATCTGATCGCACCCTTCAGAGTGAAGATACTACATCCAGTCGCCGACATTCTCCAACAAATGGCGCTCCAATCGAGCATCGGATCTAGTCGTACCAACCTCCGCAAGCTCGCTGCGCAGGGTGACCAGCGCGGGCAGAACCGGGTCGGCTTTCCGTCGGCGTACCCGAGCGGCTCCGGCACGCGTTCCTCGCCTCCTGCGAGTGTGGCCCGTCAACCCGGGTTCCAGCAACCCCAACATTGGCATTTGTAGCCCTATACCTCCCTACGTGGAGTGGGCAAATATTTCTGAAAGTATAATCTTATTGCATTTGTATATCGGGGTTGTTCGGAAATCGGCCGGGAATCTTCCCCACGCCTAGGTGTGGAGGTACGTGCTCATTCCTCATCTCATTTGCTGTTTAGTATACTTTATATATTGCTGCGTTTGTGAGATTAGGGCTGTTAGCAAGTTCAAATTCACCGCGATTGTGAGTTGTGAGCGCCCGTTCCGTGGCTCCAATCGAGCATCGAGCGCGAATTAGCACCCTAGGCGATGGTGGTTTCTTAATCGCCGCGATCCCCACGTTTCCCTCGCAAGGGACGATCGTCGGGCTCAAGAGAGTCTCTGTTGAGAGACGTCTCCACCCGGAGAATACCACGGTGGTCAGCCGCCCGGCTTGCCTTAGTGTGCTAGTGCTGGTCGCACATCGAGTCGGTCGTACGTCTTAGCCCGAGTCGGTCATCCGTCCCGCATCAAAAATGGTGGGTGAGGGTAGGAAAGGGTGGGTGGTGGGTAAGGTGGTTGGGTCACATGGGTTCCATGGTTCCCATTGGAAGGGATCATGAAAAGGATTACCAAGGGGGAGGGGCCCTATGTCCTCATAATACTCAAATGGTGGTGGGTCATCCTCCTCTAATGAAACAATTGGGCCGAAGTTCTTAGTGGGTGGGTCGGCCATGAGGGGAGGGTTTGGCTTTCTACCCGATATAAGAAGCTCCAAATTGAGGAGAAGGTTGGGCTCATCGGGTGTGGGGAGGAATAGAAGGAGCTCACTAGTGTAGCAACCAATGGTGTATACCGAGGTGATGGACCCGACACATAGGTGTAGGAGGTCAAGACTCCTTGGTTGGTTGTCCATTGTGGTCAACATGCTGGTCAACTCCATTTGCCAAGCTAAGCCCATGAGAAGTTCCCCTAGGTTCTCTACTTGGTAAGAGGATTGGATGGTGGTGTGATGGGAGAAGATGGACATTATGGGAAGGATTAGCATCACGGGAGGGCAAACATGGGCCGTGATCTCTCTAATTGGGCTCTCTTTTAGCCAACTAACAAGGGGTTCTCCTAGGATGAGCTTGGCCCCAATTTGAGAGGGAGGTGTAATGTGAAGACCACCGTGCGAGGCCTTTCCTTCATCTTGGACATGAGTGGTCTTCATGGGGGGAATAGGGTCCGGTGTGTTCACCACTTTGGGTGTGGGTTCCTCTACCAAGGAGGTGAGAGGGTCTTTTGGGGATGGGGTGATGATGGTTGGTGCATGGTGCGGTGGGTAAAGGGAATTTTGGGTTGGGTTTTGTAGGGGAAGTAGTGGAGGTCTTGGTTGGGGTTGGATTGGAGTCAGGAGTGGGAGATGGGTTGGGTGAGGAGGCTTGGGTTGGTTAGCCTTGGGAGGTGTGTCCCTTATGAGGGGAGATAGAAGAGTGGAGGCCAATTGGGTTGGGAAAGGGAGTGTGGGTTGGTTGGTGGTGGCCTTCACGGGGAGAGCCGGGTCGGTTAAGGGTCTCTTGCCCTAGGGATCGGCCGGTTGTGGAGGAGTGGGAGTGGGGGCCAATTTGGTTTGGATATTGAGGGTTGTGGAAGGGGGTTTTGGTTGGGGTGTGGGGGCCCTCATGGGGTTAGGTGGAGAGGTGGATGCTGGGATCATTTGGGTCTTAATGGAGAGGACTTGGTGGCGAAGTGTAGTGATGATGGTTGAGAGGGGATTTGTTGGGAGTGGTGGGGGTGGAGATCTACGGGTGGTCTCAAGTTGGCCGGGTGGGGATGGAGGAGTGGTAGTGCTCCTCGGATAAGAATGGGAATGTCATGGAGCATAGGTCTTTCTAAGTTCCTCCTTCATATCATCCCATGAGTGAATGGGCTCTTGCCTCCTAACCCTTCTTAATCCCTCTATGAGCTCCCACTTACTCTTGGCTTGACCCCGAAGTCGTCTCTTGGCCTTGCAGACTCTCGCGGGTCCATATACCCAAGTCTTTTCAAAGTACCTTTCCATGGTAGCCTCCCACCTAACATAATCACTAGGACGTGACCCGTCAAAGGCAATATCGTCATCTAGAATGAAGTCAATGGGTGGTGAGTAGGTTAAGTAGGAAGTGGCCATGATGATCAGGAGGGATAAATACAATGGCCCTAGGACAAGACTTAGTAGAGATAAGTCTAGAACTTACTCTGATACCAATTGATGTGACACCACCTTTGTAATATCTTGAACCTTTCGGATCCCTCTTCGTGGGTCCCGGACATGGTTCCTCGGAGTGTCCGACTCCGCTGTGTCTGAAATTTCATTTCGGACATCTTTCGTGTTCGGATCGGCACGATCCGGAGTTGTTTCAGAGGCCCGGGAGCGTTCCGCGGCTTTTCCGCGTGTGTTTTCCGATTCCCGATGTGTGTTTTGGTAATTCCTTCGGAGCCTCGTTACGGGGGAACCGGGTCGTTCACCTAGGTGAGAGTGGTACCGTTGCGATCGGTGTGTTCCGAGGATCGCAGAAATGTGATTTTTGATTTTTTTGGTATTTTCTGGAATTGTCGAATTTTCTATTTAACCCCCCCCCCCCATTTTCTTTTCTTTTTCTTCTTATTATTCCTTTCTTCTCCTTCCTCCCTCACGACCGTGGCCACCCCCTCCCTCTCTCTATCCCTCCCGTTCGAGCACGACGACCTCCGTTCTGGCTGCAGACGGTGGTGGTGCGACGGCGCGAGGACGTGGGTGACGAGGAGGCGATCGTGTGGGCGTGTGGCAAGCGTGGGAAGCGTGGGAAGGCGAGATTCTAACGGCATTCTTCGTTGGATTGAGCTCGGATCGGCGCGTCTCATCGCAAACCGAAGGTAGGGTGACGTTTCTTAGCCTCTTGCCTTTCTTCCCCGTGAGTTTTAGCTCGAGACGAGGTTGAGAAGGGTAATTTTCACGCCGGGAAGGGTCGTTCATGCCACGGGGAGAGTTCGTCCGATCCAGCGTTTTGAGCCCCGATTCCATGGTTTAAGGGCGTAGGAGCATGCTAGGGGGGCTTGGGGGTTCTTCTCTCATTGTTCCCCCCTTTGTGGGGCTTGTTTGGGGGCCGAAATGGGCGATTCCGGTGAGGTTCACCGTCTTCACACTGGTGGGTGATGTGCAGTCGAACCAGGGCCCTCATAACCCTTGTGCGGCCCCATTCTGGCCGTCCATCAACTCGGCGCGCTGTGGCTGGGGCTCGACGTGCAGTGGGCTTGCGCGGTCTGTAGTGGGACCGCATATCCTAAGGTGCGGCCCCATAATGACCACCCAACCCTGGGTTTTCGACCGTTGAGTATTACCATTGTACAGTGCACCGAGATGTGCGGCCAGGTGCTGGCCGTACGTCATCTGGTGCCGTTGCCTGGGTGTGCGGCCAGATATGGACCGCACAACCCTTGAACGGCGAAACCGTAGCCGCTCTTCCCTAGTGCGGCTAAGGACTAACCGTTCAGGTTTATTACCGTTGGGAGACGAGCGGCCAAGAGCTGACCGTTCCTAACCCACGTGCGGCCAGGAGCTGGTTGCACATCTGTTGAACGGGCCCATGTTGGCCGTTCTTTAGCTCGTTTGGACCTGGGTAGAATGGTCCCGTGCTGGCCGTTTAACCCTGGTGCGGTCCCTATGCGACAGCACATCCCTGAGCGGCCCAGTGTGGACCGTTCAAGGGGACAGGTCATGTCGACGTGTCTCTCGTCGTACTGAGTGGTACCGGGAGATGTCGTTGTCAGCTTCTGTCACCATGCGACGGTATTGGTACGAAGGGCGTTCCATGTACCATCCGGTTGCGGCGTGATTTTCCATTGACTTGAGAGTCTACTCCATAGTGACCCTCCACTAGTCGTAGCCTGCTTACACGCTTGTGGTCCCACCAGGGAGTGGTAGACAGGCTACCCTTAGAGACGGTTTGTGGACCGATTTCCATCAGGCCCCACATCTTGCTGCCAGAGTCTGGCTGAGGGGAAAATCGGTCAGAGGGCCAGACCAGGGACGCGCGGTCTGTGTGTGCACACGTGGTTGGGGGCGGTTGGACCCACGCCGACGGGCATGACCCCAGCTAGTCACTTGTTTGTGGTTACTTGTTCGGTGTTCGTGCCTTTGGTAGAAGCAACCACGTCAGGCAGTTCACCTGCGGTGTGGTGTAAGACATCAGGGGACACTACCGACTGTGCTTCTAGTGGGAGGTACTCCTGTCGAGTCGAAAGTGACAGACTGTCAGTCTTTGCGACTTCGACCTTCGGGTTTTGTCGTGTTGACCGTGGTGTTCCAGTCGTTCCACCGTGGCACGTGCATCGGCTTTCATGCCGTGAGATCGGTGTTTTGTAGATTGCAGGGCTTTCCTTTTGAGGTACTCGCTTACTGCTAGCGTAGCAGTTTCTCCGTTTGCGAGGTAGGGTTCGAGTGACCCCTACTGAGTCTTGTTCCGAGACTCATTCCATGCGTGTTTTCACCGTGTTTCAGGTGAGTCGCGGCCTCAGGGGAGCGCGTCTGAGGCTCAGCGTGGTTCAGATGCCCAGCGTTAGTGCCAGAGGTCAGAGCTGGGGTATATTTCGTGTAGCTGTACTTTTCTTTCTTGTCTCTGTACTAGTTGTGGACTACTGATGTTGTTATTTTATTATATCTTGTGGACCATGTATCATGTAAATTGTTAAATTATTTCCTACTTAATTATATATCTATTTAATTTCTACAATTATTTGTGATACTTGTGTAGTCTCCACACCATCCTTTTAACCCTTCCGAGTCTTCGGACTCGTGGGTGGCGGTGCGAGTCTCGGGTTATCGGGCCTTCCCGGTAATCGAATTCTCGGGTCGTTACAGCTGGTATCAGAGCAGCGATTTTGGGATTATACGAGAATCATAAGTAATTGTAGTGGTCCACTAGTCCACAGCGATGATGTACAGTTGACGCTGGCATCGGACATCGTGCATTTTTCTTGACCTTGCTGTTTCCGTGTTTCTATCTTTTACTTCAGGAGCGAGCATGGCGCCGAGGCGGAGCACTCGCTCTCAGCAGGGGCAGTCGGCTGGAGGTCAGGAGTTCCAGCAGGGGGTTTAGCGAGATCAGGAGAAGCATAGTAGAGCACCACCGGGGGCCACCGAGGTAGTGGATACTGCGAGATTTCCCAGGGTCGAGGATTTCTTCCGTGGCATGTACCAGCTTATGTCTCAGCAGTTCGGCGGAGAGGCTGGTGAGGGCTCGTCAACCATGTTGAGTCTCCTCGAATGATTTTGATGATAACAAAACTCAGGGTTATGATTTCATCGTCATCCGTGTTTTTGATTTCAAGCACGAGCAAAGGAGGCTAATGCATAAATGTCTTCCCATGGAGTTGTACTGTGTTATCTAAATCCTTAACTCCGTAATGCATGAAGCAATCTTTCATCTAATGACATTTATGTTTTGATATGTCTTACTGGGCTAACAACTCATCTCTGCAGGCCAGGACCATTTCAGTCGACCAGTTCTCAAAGATAGGTCGACCTGTTTTTCCAGAATTGAAGTTTTCTCCTTGTTACAGGTTTAGGTCGACCGCCCCCAGATTTCCGATCGACCGGTTTTCCCAGAACCCAAGAGATCAACGACTTACAGGTTTTCGGTTGACGGCCCCTGGCGTTCAGGTCGATCGGTTTTGCCAGAATCAAAAATCCTATTTGTTACAGGTTTAGGTCGATCGGCTCCCTGGTTCCGGTCAACCGGTAGTCTCGAAAGCCCCCTTCGTTGACTTGTTTGTCCAAGCTCGAGTGGAGTCTTTCTCCCCCAATTGTTTAAGGTTAAGTCCAACTTTCAAGGAGTGAATTGTGGATCTGGTCTGGGACTTGTCTCAAGCCCTTCCTAGATCTATAAAAGATCTCCTTCAAGGGGCAAGAATGCTGAAGTGATAGAACAAGGGGAGAGTGCCTGCACTGTTCACGTGAACAGTGATCTGAGGGAATCCTTCATCAAAGATCAGAGGTGTTCAAGTTCAAATCTTCATCCAAATCAAGCATAGATCAAGATCAGAGGAAGCTGCATCCTGAATCTTCATCACTCATTAAGGGGGAGCTGTCTTGTGTTCTTACTCCTTGTTATTCATTCTCAATTTGTGCTCAAACTGGTTTTTACCTTCTTGCCTTTTTGCAATCCCTTGTGTGTGTGGATCCTCATAGATCCATGTTCGCGTGTACATCTTTTAGTGTCTCTCTTTTGTGTGTGTGTGTGTGTGTGTGTGGTTGAGCATCCTTGTAAGGGTTTTACATCCTTCACGTGTGTTTGTGTGTGTGGTGTCGATCTTGTAATCCTATACAAGATAGTGTGTAGTTCCTCACTTTGTGAGGGGTGGACGTAGGTTGCAGTTGGTGCATCCGAACCACCTTAAATTTGTTGTCCCTTGTATGGTTTGATCCCTCTCTTCTATCTCCATTCTACTCTACTTAGCTAGCATTGTGTGTGCTTCGGACGCTTGCTCGAATCTTCGTTCATCATTCTGTTTGCGGTTATCTTGTGGTATATTGAAAGATATTCTCTGATTGATGTGGTTAGTCACATCAGAAGGAAAATATCTTGCGTGAGAGAATCCTTGGATTCCTGAACTCCGCCCGGTGCCAAAGAACCTCTGGTTTAGTCTGTTGATGCTTGCTTTAAAGGCATTCTTTGACTGACCCCTTTGCGCTTGTATCCCTTACCGTGTGAGTGTTTTTAAATCTGTAATTAGTTTTCATAGTTTTTGAACATACCCAATTCACCCCCCCTCTTGGGTACCATTGATCGTAGAACTTCAAACCAGAGGTGGGCCAGGCCGGGGCAGTGAGGGATTTCATGCAGTTTCATCCACCTTACTATGGCGGTCAGCCAGACCCTGATGTGGCTCGGAGTTGGCTCGACGAGATGGAGCGGGTGTTTAGTTCTGCGCGGAGTACTGCGGAGGACAGAGTGATGTTGGCCTCCAACCAGTTGCAGGGTACGGCTCGGAAGTGGTGGTCTTCCGAGTGGAAGATGTCTTTCGAGCTTTGTCCACTTGAGCAGATTACGTGGAGTGACTTTGTCAGTGCTTTCGAGCGTACCTACTGTCAAGAGTATATAGCTACGCAGCGGATGCGTGAGTTTCTGGAGCTGGTTCAGGGCGACATGTCCGTGTTGCAGTATAGGGCCCGATTTGTTGAGATGGGTCGGTATGCACCTCATATCATGGAGCATGAGAGGGTGAAGACCGCACAGTTCGTACAGGGCTTGAGGATGGAGCTGAGGTACCATTTGATCGCAAATGCGGCCACTGATCTGGAGACAGGGTCTCGTGTTACGGCTTCTTTGGAGATGGATATGCAGAGGACTCGAGGACCGATCAACCAGGGGCAGTCTTTGTCGGGTCGCAGCTAGCAGTCGGCTACCCAATAGCATGGTTCCTTTCAGCATGCGCTGGGTGGTTCAGGAGCGTCGGCACCAGCATCATCGGCGACAGGATCTGCGTCTTTTGGATCGAAGGTCAAGAAGTTCTTCAAGAAGGGGTTCGGTAAGAAGAAGCCCAAGGATCAGAGGCAGGCATCATCGGGCACTGTACAACAGTCGATTCCGTTTCAGTGTCAGGGATCAGTGGGTGGATCGCGAGGACCGTGTCCACGGTGTAGTGAGTAGCACCCAGGCAGGTAGTGCACAGCACCGATAGTTTGGTTCCGGTGTGACCAGCCAGGGCATATGGCGCGTGACTGTCCTTAGAGGCCACAGCAGCAGTAGCCGTTTCCTCAGCAGCAGCAGGTTCCCCAGCAGCAGAGGCAGCAGTAGTAGTAGCAAGGACAGTATACGCCGCAACCCAGGTTAGCTAGTGCGGGAGGCAGGCAGAGAGCTCGAGGTCAGATCACACACATGACCAGGGCAGAGGCAGTGGCGTCGCAGCTCGTGGAAGGTACCGTTTAGATTTTGGGTTGTGCGGCTCGGGTTTTGTTTGATTCTGGCGCGTCTCATTCGTTTGTTTCGGAGGATTTTGTGCTGAGTATTAAGGAACCGGTGTAATGACCCGAGAATCTGATTACCGGGAGAGACCCGATAACCCGAGACTCGAACCGCCGCCCACGTGCCAGGAGGGCTCGAAAGGGCTAAAAGGAGTGTGGAGGAACACAGAAATATGAAATAAAGCAGGACAATTCAATAATAAATAGAAATAAATAAACAACTACAGCTACAACAGAGTCCAGTCCAATAGAAAGCACAGTCTAAAGTAGTAAAAATGTACTACATGCCGAGTGAACACGCGGCCCGGCGAGCTGGCAACTGAGAACCTCTGCACCGCGCCCTTGAACCTCGAGGAAGAAGAACTGCCACACTTGAAAAGTAGGGAATGAGTCTCCAAAACAAAGACTCAGCAGGGATCCCGCGGAACCCCAACCGGAAACAATGGCGGTAGCGGAAAGGAGAGCTACACCTACAGCAAGAACAGCGAACCAGTGGCCGGTCAAAACTCGGCACTACAGCTACTCCTACTATACCAGAAACACACCCCGGACTCACGGTCGGGGGCTACCGAACTACACTAGTACAGCTTACTGAAGTAAAAACCCACGGCAACCACGCCGTAGAGGCCTGCCTCCCAGGACACGGCCAACCTGGACACGCTGTCTAAGGTGTAACCCTGACCACCTGGTCACGGGTACCACACAATAAGACGCAACCACGGTAAGGCCACTAGCACTAGTCTCACGGCGCGAAAACCGACACACGTACCACGGCGAAACAACCGAAACTCAATGGTCAACACGACCGAAAACCCAAAAGTCAAAGTCACGGAAACTGGCAGTCCGTCACCCCCGACTCGACAGGAGTACCTCCCACTAGAAGCAAGGCCGAATGCATCCACTGACGTCTTAGTCCGCACCTCAGGTGTCTCCCTCCGGCCCAGCGGGAACTGTGATACTGTACAAGTAACCACAAACAAGTGACTAGCTGGGGTCACGCCCGTCAACGTGGGTCCAACCGCCCCCAACCACGTGTGCATACACCGACCATCTGCTCTAGGTCGGGTCCTCTAACTGGTTTTCCCCCCCACCGGACTCTGGTGGCAAAGGCAAAGGGCCCTACAGAAACCAGCCTAAAAACCGTCCTCAGGGTAGCCTCTCCACCACTCCTTGGTGGGTCCACTCGCGTGCAAGCAGGCTACGATTAGTGGAGGGTCAAGGAGTAGACTCTCAAGTCAACGAAAAATGACGTCCGAACTCGACGAAGTACGGGGACCGTCCCACGTATCGGCACCATCGCACGCTGACCACGGTCGGAGAAGAAACGGGACTCACAGTCCACGGGCCGCATGCCCAGCCACGCAGAAATGTAGAAACATGGTTCCCAAGGCAGCTCATAGGCCGCCAAACCAAATCCCACTCTCAGGGAAAGGCGGGAACCGTCAAGCCCCAGACGGGGTAACTGGACTCGCAGTCCAAGACCATACGCGTGGCCTACGCGGAAAGCACAGAAGCGTGATTCCCAGGGCAACGCACAAGCTGCCACACCGATAACTGGACTCACAGTCCAAGGCCAAACACATGGCCCACTCAGAAATCATCTTCCAGGAAAACTCACGGCATGCGGGGGAGACTCCACCGCACCCCCACTGACACACGGTGACTCGGTGTAGCGTAACATGAAAGCCCGACACGCGAGAAGTCACCCAGACTCTCAAACCCACCAGCACGCTAAACGAGGTAGCATGGTCCTCCCGACACCCTCAAAACACAGACATAGAATCCCACGGGTGTCTGGGGCACTCACAAGACCGCAAGTCGACCACTGGGTCACGACCGGGTCGACTAGGGACCGACACAATGCGAAACGATCGAGGAGAACACGAAAACTCATCACGGCACCACACAGAGCCTGACGGTCTAACCTTGGGCCATCACAGTCTGTAACGGTCCAAGCTTTGACCGTCACAACCATTCTGACGCACCAACAAAGGGCCGTCAGACGCTCGGTGCAAAGTTGGGTGTGACGCGCCTAACCCGGTGCGTCACAGTGTCTGACGCGCCAGCCCTGGTGCGTTACAGCCTATAATGCGCCAGCCCTTATGCGTCACAAGACAAGATGAAACCAACTGTGACACGTCCCGCTCGGTGCGTCACAGGCTGTAACGGACCAACTCTGGTGCGTTACAAGGTGGGTACGCGTCCGCTCTGACGCACCCACATATGGACGTTACAGGGCTGTGACGCGCCAGCCTTGGTGCGTCACAGGCCTTGACCCCGAACGGTCAAAACCAACAAACAAAAGTCAACAGTCAGATCGTCCCTGACGGTCGAACCCAGGAGAGTCACAGCGCCGTGGCGGTCTATCGTGGGATCGTCACACACATAGACCACCCAAAGGCTAAACGAGCTCTGTGACGCACCCACCCTGGGGCGTCACAAGCTGTGACGGTCACTGGAAGGACCGTCACACCCGTCCGAGCGCTAAACGGCGGGAAACAGCCCAAAAATCTGATCCACGCCCCAATCACCCCCGAGTGATGGGGAAACAAAGGGGAATCCATCCCTAGGCCCCTAAGCATCCATCTAAACCCCTGGATCGGCCAAAAACGCCGTAAAACGAGAGATCCGGCTCACTCCCCCAAAACATGGATTTTCCACAAAATGCGAAAATAAACCCACTCGGCTCACCACGGCCTACAAAACTCGTGGGAAAGGGAAAGCACAAGCTGGGGGTCCATCTCCCTACCTCCACCGAAGATTTTGCGTCCCGAGCTCGCCGATCCACGAAGAAAACGCCGTGAAACCCTCGCCGCTTCACGAACCCGCGGCCGAGCTTCCACGGGCCACCGGCCCTCGATCCTCGACCCGTTCCCCGTTCCTCGCCTCCCGCCATCGCCGCCTCACCCTCCTGCGCCACCATCGGCCGCCCGGGGAGAGGGGGAGAGAAAGAGATGAGAGAGAGTGAGAAAGAGAGAATGAGAGGGGGAGAGAGAAAAGGGTTAATATATATAGAAAAACTCGAGAATTACAGAAATTCAGAAAATTATGAAAAATTACCTCCGCGTTCCTCTAAAATTACAACGCAGTGGTACAGTCCCGGAGTCGAAGAATGTCACGGTTCACCCTGCATAGAGTTCCGAAGGAACATCAAGGAAAAACACGTGTAAAGCACAAAATACACTCCAAGACCCACTAAAATAATCTGAAAAATATCTGAAAAATCTGGGGCATTATAGCCCTCCCCCCTTAAAGGAATTTTATCCTCAAAATTCAGAACAAAGATAGGAACACAGGGGAAGAACACTGAACCAACTGACAACACCGTTAGAGCCCCAGCACAGAAAACCTCGATTCGCACGAAAAGCTCTGGACCTGAGGGACACAGCCAGACTTCCAATCGCAAACAACACCTCGCTCCGTGTGCCGCACACACCGGCCATCAGAGCAGGTACACCAACAACGCAGCCCGACGTCACCTCAGTCACAACGAAAGCCACTCATGGCACTGCTGCCACCATCTCGCTCACCGAGGAGACACAGCCCCTGACATGAGTAACCGCTACCGATCCATCCAATGGTTAGCAGACAAAACACACACAGCTTCACAACCAACTGACAGGTCGCACACCCTTCTCAAGGGAACAACCAAGACAGAGCCTCCATCGGCTCACGCAGCCATCTCAACAGACCGCAACCAGCTCATCGGCTCAACGCCAAGGGTCACCTCACACCTAGCAAGCTGAAAGCCAGACATATCACTGTGCCAACTCTGCCAGAGCCCATAAGACAAACTTCAATAGAGCCCAGATCCAATCGGGGAAAGCACATCATGGAAACGACCACCGAAGATCTCACCGATACACGGGTCTCACCGCTCACAATGCACAACCAACAACATCTTCTGTCTGTGAAAAGACCATCTACTGGTCGCCACACACACGTCAACGAGAAACCTCCACCTGCCCAACGGGCACGATCCAGCCCCACAGCTGGTCATCCGCTGACTCACACATAGACCGATGCCACATCTCGAGCTACACTCCTCTCAGACTCCGCATCCGAGCTTGCACATCGCGCCAACTCGACCCTCTCGGGGTGCACGACGAAACCAGATGACAAGATCCTGGTGTCCTCAGTCATCACCTCACTCGACTCAGGCTCACAGGGGAACCATCCCATGCTGGTCGCCAAACCAGGGATAACCATTGCGACACCAACGTCCCGTCAAGGACCTCCACGCACAGGTGTCACTCTTCCGTCTGGTCTCATCAAAGCCTTCATCTCAAATACTTCAAGTGGACACCTGCCAATACTGATTCCGCCCTTACCACAGAGCCACAGGATACCACCTGAACAATGCTCACGGGTCCCCAAGCAACATACATCTCACCGTGGTCGGCTACGAGACTAGCCTCACCAATCACTCGCAGCTACCAACAGGAACCCACAGCCTGCATGAGATCACTTCTCCAAAAATGATCTCATCCGAGGACACGACTGGGAACACAAGTCGGGCACCAAGCCACCGACTCTAACCAACACGTCCTCGACCATCGTTAGGCGACATCCTCAACAATCTCATCCAGGTCCAACACCGACGCCTGACACGGCTTCCATCACATGAACAGGGTACTCATGCGACGCACTAGCCAGCACATTCCCCAACACTCCATCCTCCCAGTGCCAAGAACCATAATACCTAGAGCAACGGCACGGAAACAACACCCTTCACACAGAGGAACCAATGCTCCAACGCTCAACGCAAACTCAGGAATCCGCCCGTAGCAACCAACGCTACGATCCTGAACCAGTGGCTCACAAGCACACCACACTTCCGCTGCGCACTCTGATTCGCGCGCATAGCCACAAATTCTCAGGAACACCACCCAACCAGCACTCGTCCTTTCGGAAAAGCGTAAACACCCTTTCACGACAAGGGAATGGGCACAACTTCTCACAGGCAACCACCTGGCCAAGACAAGGAGCACGTCTCGCACGGACTTCATGGCACACAAGGCCAACCAATCTGGGCACACAATGCAAGATGGCAATCCTAGCTAAATACAATCTCTCCAACCAAAGGGGAGACCAAAGGCCCTTCCGACCAACGGAAGAACTCCTCGCCCGACCTGATCTCGAACCTCGCGCATGCTGGAAACAACACCTTCCAGCACTGAGAAAACCATCACCACGTCAGGTCAGTGCCTCCGACACACTCGATGAGTGTCATGTCGGACCACAGTCATAGCATCTCTCGATGCACCACCGTTGCAATTCCTCGAACTGCAACACACCACGCCAAGAGCCACAACACGAGCCATAACGACAACCGCCGACGCTCATCCTCGAGCCCCGAGCTCGCCGTGGAGCCTTCACATCTCAAGCCAACTCCAGGGCGAACACAACCCATCCACTGAAAGAAGCGCAGAAGCAAAGACTTACTGGGACACCACAGCCCAATCCTGCCTTGAAATCCGCAAGAATAATCAGGACCAACACGTCATTTCTGACGCCACAGAGCAGGACAAGAACATCAGACTTGTCGAAACAGCAGCTCACCGTGAAGATCCTCCGGTCACCTGAGCACACATCTCGATCAGAACACCCGCTCCAACGCCTCAAACCACGACCTCAGCGCCTCAGGGGCTGGATAAACCTTGATCTGAAGTGGCCCAAAACCGACAGCAGCTCCCTCAGAGCACAATCTTGGCCACTTATCCACGAATAATCCTCTCCAGCCACCTGACCACGCTGCAGATTCCTCGAACGTAGCACCGCGAGCTCACGCCTGCCAGCAACCTCTGCCCAATGCAGCACAACCAGGGCCATCACCGATGAGGGAGAAGGCTCTCAACCTCGATCCTTAGACCCCATGCTGGCACGAAAGCTACGGACAGCAACCACCTTCACAGCGCCGCACAGCGCATTCAAGCTCTCAAGCGAGAAACTAGGCAGAAAGCGAACACAAAACCCTAAGCCAGCTGCCGACTGTACTGGACATTATGGACTCTGATCACTGCAATATCTTGAATTCCTATGTACGTCCACAACCACTGCTCTGATACCAGCTGTAACGACCCGAGAATCCGATTACCGGGAGAGACCCGATAACCTGAGACTCGAGCCGCCGCCTACGAGTCTGGAGGGCTCGGAAGGGCTAAAAGGAGTGTGGAGACACAAAGAAATAGGAAATAAAGCAGGATAATTCAACAATTAACAGAAATAAATGAACCACTACAGCTACAACAGAGTCCAGTCTAACAGATTGTACAGTCTAAAGTAGTAAAAACGTACTACATGCCGAGTGAACACTCGGCCCGGCGAGCTGGCAACTGAGAACCTCCGCACCGCGCCCTCGAACCTTGAGGAAGAAGAACCGCCACACCTGAAAAGCAGGGAATGAGTCTCCAAAACAGAGACTCAGCAGAGATCCCGCAGAACCCTAACCGGAAACACCGGCGGTAGCGGAAAGGAGAGCTACAACTACAGCAAGAACAGCGAACCGGTGGCCGGTCAAAACTCGGCACTACAGCTACTCCTATTGTACCAGAAACACACCATGGACTCACGGTCGGGGGCTACCGAACTACACTAGTAGTGCTTACCGAAGTAAAAACCCACGGCAACCACGCCGTTGAGGCCTGCCTCCCAGGACACAGCCAACCTGGACACGCTGTCCAAGGTGTATCCCTGACCACCTGGTCACGGGTACCGCACAACAAGATGCAACCTCGGTAAGGCCACTAGCACTAGTCTCACGGCGTGAAAACTGACACATGCACCATGACGAAACAACCGAAACTCAACGGTCAACATGACCGAAAACCCGAAAGTCAAAGTCGCAGAAACTGACAGTCCATCACCCCCGACTCGACAGGAGTACCTCCCACTAGAAGCAAGGCCGAATGCGTCCACTGACGTCTTAGTCTGCACCTCAGGTGTCTCCCTCCGACCCAGCGGGAATTGAGACACCGTACACGTAACCACAAACAAGTGACTAGCTGGGGTCACGCCCGTCGACGTGGGTCCAACCCCCCCCAACCATGTGTGCACACACCGACCATCTGCTCTAGGTCAGGTCCTCTAGCTGGTTTTCCCCCCCACCGAACTCTGGTGGCAAAGGCAAGGCGCCCTATGGAAACTAGCCTAAAAACGGTCCTCTGGGTAGCCTCTCCACCACTCCCTGGTGGGTCCACTCGCGTGTAGGCAGGCTACGACTAGTGGAGGGTCAAGGAGTAGACTCTCAAGTCAACGGAAAATGACGTCCGAACCCGACGAAGTACGGGGACCATCCCACGTACCGGCACCGTCGCACGGTGACCACGGTCGGAGAAGAAATGGGACTCACAGTCCACGGGCCGCACGCTCAGCCACGTAGAAACGCAAAAACATGGTTCCCAAGGTAGCTCACAGGCCTCCAAACCAAATCCCACTCTCAGGGAAAGGCGGGAACCCTCCAGCCCCAGGCTGGGCAACTGGACTCGCAGTCCAAGGCCATACGCGTGGCCTACGCGGAAAGCACAGAAGCGTGATTCCCAGGGTAACGCACAAGCTGCCACGCCGATAACTGGACTCACAGTCCAAGGTCAAACACATGGCCCACTCGGGAATCATCTTCTAGGAAAACTCACGGCATGCGGGGGAGATCCCACCGCACCCCCACCGACACACGGTGACTCGGTCTAGCGTAACACGAAAGCCAGACACGCGAGAAGTCACCCAGACTCTCAAACCCACTAGCACGCTAAACGAGGTAGCAAGGTCCTCCTAACACCCTCAAAACACGGACACAGAATCTCATGGGTGTCTGGGGCACTCATAAGACTGCAAGTCGACCGCTGGGTCACGATCGGGTCGACTAGGGACCGACACAATGCGAAACGATCGCGAAGAACATGAAAACTCATCTCGACACCACACAGAGCCTGACGGTCTAACCTTGGGCCATCACAGTCTGTAACGGTCCAAGCCTCGACTGTCACAACCATTCTGACGCACCAACAAACGGCCGTCAGACGCTCGGTGCAAAGTTGGGTGTGACGCGCCTAACCCGGTGCGTCACAGTCTCTGACGCGCCAGCCCTGGTGCGTTACAGCCTGTAACGCGCCAGCCCTGATGCGTCACAAGACAAGATGAAACCAACTATGACGCGTCCCACTCAGTGTGTCACAGGCTGTAATGGATCAACTCTGGTGCGTTACAAGGTGGGTACGCGTCCGCTCTGACGTACCCATACAGGTGCGTTACATGGCTGTGACGCGCCAGCCTTGGTGCGTCACAGGCCTTGACCCCGAACGGTCAAAACCAATGAACAAAAGCCAACAGTCAGATCATCCCTGACGGTCCAACCCAGGCGCGTCACAGCGCCGTGGCGGTCTATCATGGGACCGTCACACACATAGACCACCCAAAGGCTAAACGAGCCCTGTGACACTGTGGACGCACTTTTTGACACTCTCATTTGTTTGTTCTTTAAGTCGGTTTATTTGGTGAGTTTATTCGTTTATTAAGTGCGTGGGCGTGCTAGTCACAAAGTGACGATTTGTTCGGGCTTCATGGAAGCCCATGGTGCGCTCGACCTGACTAATCAGACGATTGTGTGGTTCGTGTCGGGACTGAGACCCATTGTGCCATAAAGGTCACGACGTCATTTACATCCCCTCTGAGATGGGAATACCCTTGATTAATTGCCAAAAATAAGGGCTCCATGACCGAGAGGAATACTAATTCATGCAGGAAGGAAATGGTAGCTAGGCTATGCGGCAAGCCCGTGGTGGGGTCATGAGCACTCAGATTATGTCGGTCGCCGATGGACCATTCCATGTTTGGACAGAAGTCCATACGGAAAACAAGACAGTGACGGGGGACGAATCCATGCAAATGTCTGCAGAGGGACGACAATTTTAATGCAAGGGGGAAAGTCAGATCCCCGTGAGGGAGGGGACCCTAATGAGATATTGGCTCGAGGTGAGGCCGGGCGGTCACCATGACGAGAGGGACGACTCCCGAGGATGACGTTCGGCTCACAAGAGCATCATTAGTATTTTCGGGCTCGGAATACAATAAGGAGAGATGAGGGCCAATCCGCGTGCGAGGGCGCACGTTGTCGAGTTTTGGCTTTACACTTAACAACCCGCTCCCCCGGACTATGCAATGATTCCCCGTGGTATCGGATGTTGACCTCGGGATCCCCGACATGGTCATGATCTGTGCACCTCTTGGGCCGATAGTTCATCAGCTTGACCCACTTCTTCCGGGATCCGATTCCGCATCCACATGAAACGTGCCGTACCTACGGTAGATATCCGAATGTCTTTGTTGTTACCTTCGATGCTTCGAATATGGACTCTCGACCGAACACTGGATGGTCCGTTAGTGACTGGTATATATATATACCGGGATCTAATCCCGCACTTGCATTAAATTTGCCGCACTCGCGGCAAGTATTTGTATGGTTTTGAACGTCATTTTGCATACCGATGCGGAGGGTTTAAATCATGTCAACCCAACTCGCATGCTTTAATGAAGAACAATCTTTAGGTCATTTGGCCCCTTTCCTTGGCGATTAATCAGAGGTCTTCCCCTCTCCGAGGGGATGTAATTAACGTTGTGGCCTTTATGGCGCGGTGGGTCTCCAGTCCCGACCCGATATCCACAATCGTCTGATCAGTCAGACGGAGTGCACCCCAGGCTTCGGACCACTCCAGTCTTGAAGCCCGAACACATTGTCACCTAGGTGACTGGCACGCCCTCGCACTAGATAAATCGATAAATTGATAAAAAGAACACCCCGATATCTTTCATGAACACGAAATCCAGTGTGTTCCACAGGGGGCAAGCGTGCCGCTGGAGAAAGGGCACATGTCTGCCGCTGGAGAAAGGGCACATGTGTGACCCTGGAGAAAGGGCACGGGTGTGCCGCTGGAAGAAGGGCACGGGTGTGCCGCTGGGACTGGGGGCACGGGTGTGCCGCTGGAGAAGGGCACAAGTGTGCCGCTGAAGGGTGGCACGGGGTGTGCCGCTGAAGTGAGGCACGGGGTGTGCCGCTGAAGGGGGCACGGGGTGTGCCGCTGAAGGGAGAGGAAGGCTTCTTCAATCGGAGGATCTCCGGTGTCACCCTTGGGCACACCGTGACTTTGTTGGGGCCGTCACTCCTTATGGACGTGCACCCGTGTTTTCCCTTTACGCCTCCGACCTAGGGGAAACTCTGCCGAAATTTCGTCAAAAATTATTGGCATTCCTTTTAATTCAATTGTAGCGTAGCCCCTTCGTAATCTCCTTTCTTTTTCATTTGTGTCTTATTCTGACTTGAGGCATCTTCCACTTTGTAGAAAGATGGCTGCCCCAAGAGATTCTGCTACTTCCAGTGCCAAGTGCGTTCCCCCACCTCCGGTGCCAGCGGTTACCTGGTTTAATGTGGAGGACTTGGACAGGGAGCATGCCGAGATAGCGACACTGGCCAGATCGTCGGTCTCCGATACTGAGACAATGGACTTTCGCAGGCTTACTCAGGTCGAGGGTAGCTTGGCTTTTGACCGGGCTACGGGGGAGTACCGGAAGGACTACCCGAAGGATAGGCACCTCATCGGTTTTTAGAAACATCTCAGTGACCGGGAAAGGCGGGATTTCCGCGTTGTCAGGGACGCCGAACGGGCAATTCTGCGGTCCCGGGACAGCCTGCTGCACAGTGTCCCGAGGAGCATCCCAATGTATCTAGTGGGAGAGGCACGAGAATGGAAACCCATCTAGGGGCTCGAAGCCGTGTTGCCGGTCGAAGATAAATTAGTGAAGGCACCTCAATTTACCCCTGCACGGTGGGATGCAGCTGCTGGGTGGGTCCAGGGTGAGCATCCCCGGTTTGGTCTGTTCTTGGCTCCATTGAAGTGGGGATACAGGGAAGAGCCCTTTCTGCTGGATTGTTTGATCGTCCGATTCAAGCACGAACTGGCGCTGGGCTGGTTCGGGGAGCTAAGGCTTAAACATGCTCATAGCTTCCGGGAGGGAGGTGTGGAATTTATGGAGTACGTGTTGTTCAACTATGCCCCGATCCTTATCCGGGCTGGCGTTTACCACAGTGTCTGTGCCTCCCGGTATAGCTACCCTATTTCCAGGGGTCTCTACTGCGGGATGATCGAAGTGTTCAATGCAGAGATGAACACCTTCTATACGGCAGAGGGCGAGACTTCATTGGATTTATGGAGTCTTAGTCAACTCAGCGGCTTGCCCATTGACGGGGAGGCCTACGAAGAAGTTTGCCTCCCGGATATGATAAAGGACGAGACCAACGGGGACGGCTACTACTCCCTCGGCTATTCGTATCGGTATCTTATGAAGGCGTACCGAGACGTGTATCAGTTGGCGCACGACGGGAAGCAACCCCCTCGTGGAGACCGGAAGAGAGTCCGTATGACCTTGTGGTTGCAGTACTTCTACGACGGCCTGAAACAATACAAAGACTTCCCACACATAGGTGTTGAGTTATGGTTTTGATGATTGTTGGCGTTATGGTTTTGATGATAACTAAACTTAATGTGTGATTGAGTGATGATAACTAAACTTATGGTTGATTGCACATTCATGTTTAAATATGTTTGAGATGGCAAATGGCAATGGTACATGGTCTTGATTCATGCTTGATTGAATTATTTTTACAAGAGGCAAGAGGTTTCATAACCTCTTTAATGTGAACAAGCATGGTATTAACCTTAACTATCTTGCTTGCAGGATCAAACACATGGCAGTCACCTGGTGAACTAAACTTGTGAATAAGCACCCTGCTCCTCTACAATCCAAAACAAGTGATATATGTCATTTACTGTCAAGAGCCATTGATAAGATACTTACCTTGTTAAAGCATCAATCTAACCATGGATATTTCATACATGTTTCATTAATACACCTCATTCATGCACCTTAAACATGAAACCCTTCTGGCCATCGTGCGCCCTCGCCCGCGGATCGACCTACGCGGTCAGGTCGCGGGGGTCAAGGGGGCAGCGCCCCTTGCGGGGGTTTCCAGGGGCGGAGCCCCCGGAACAAAATTTAGAAATGCTCAAAGCATATTCTAAGTTGTATTCAATCCCAAAATGCATGGATTTGATATGGACTTGAAGCTCTTGACTTTTGGACTTGTTTTATTGGTCTAACATTTCATTTTTGCAGGTTTGAAGATTGGCGGTCGACCTGTGGACCCTTGGCGGTCGACCTAAAATAACAGAACTGAAATTTGGCAACATGTGACCCTGGCGGTCGACCGCCAGGACATAGCGGTCGACCGTTTTTCCCAGCAGCCACACAGCTACAGGATGGCCCCTAGCGGTCGACCGCTGGCCCCTGCAGGTCGACCGCTAGCCCCGAGCCCCCTTTTGTTGACTTCATGTTTCAAGCTCGAGGAAAGATTCCTTACCCCATTTCTTTAATCCCAATGCTCCAAATCACCCCATAATTTATGGATCTGGGTCTGGGGCTTGTCTCCTAACCTTTCAAAGGTTATAAAACCTCTCTTTGAGGTCATAAACCCTAAGAGAGACTCCAAGAGAACAAAGGAAGATCAAGGTGGCTCAAGGAAGAAGAAGAGTGCTACTGTAGCATGAACAGTAGTCCGTGAATCAAAGCTCCATCCAGTAGCTGAAGATCCAAGGTCCATTTTGAAGCCTTCATCCCCTCATGAAGTGAAGAAGCAAGCATCCAACCAGAAGAGATCGAAGGAGAGCCCATCAACCAAGGAGTCTATCAAAGGAAGAAGAAGAAGGCTGCTACAACCCTCCGTGAATGGTACTTCGTCCAGCAACCTCTTCATCCATCTAAAGGTATTCAAGCTCCATTTTGAAGCCAACAACCTCAAAGGAAGAGAATAAGCAAGCAAGGATCAAGGAGATCAAGGAAGTTGTCCAAGGAAGAATGAACTGTTACTGTAGCCATGAATAGTGATCCGTGGATCAACTCTTCATCCAAGAGCTAAAGATTCAAGGTCCATCTGAAGTCATCAACTTCCAACAAATTGAAGAAGCAAGCATCACTCAAAGATTAGCAAAATACCTTGAAAAGGAAGCCAAATCAGGGGATTTCTAAACTATGCCCTATTGTGCTTCAAGTTCATATTTGTGTTTTGTATAACTGCAAACTTATGTGTGTGTGGATCATTATTGGATCCGTGGTCATATGAGTGTGTGTCGTATTTGATTCGTGTGTGCGTAGATCTTCTTAGATCTACGTGTGTGTGTGTGTGGATCTATTTAGATCCGGTCCTTTTAGTGTGTGGAGTGCTACATCTGTCGCAGCATGTGTATGCTTTATTGATCCGGCTGTTGGATCGTGTTGGAGACCTCGTCTCCGTGTGTGTGTGTGTGTTGGGGTGCATCCCCGTGTGTGTGTGGGCAGGCGTCATCCTGCATGTGTGGTTGGAGCGTCGTCTCCGTTGGGGATTTATCCCCGAGTGAAGCCTCACCAGGTTTGGTGAGGGGTGGACGTAGGATTGCCGTTGTTGCATCCGAACCACCTTAAAAACCGCTGTGCATTGTGTGTCCTTGTGGGGTTTGATTGTTTTCTGTTTCATGCTCGTGTGGGAATGGTGAAATTGAGAGTTTTTGTTTAACAGTTTTCATCTCTCTAATTTGTGTTTATCACATATTTTGTAAAAAGCTAAAAGTTTTTATAAAATTTGTAAACACCCAATTCACCCCCCTCTTGGGTGTCATTGCTCGTGGGACTTCAATTGGCACTGTTGCCGCCAGCAAGAAGTGTGCTAAGCCGAAGGCTGATGTGAAGATTTATTCCCCAGGGTGCCGAAGCGGGCCCAATCCGGCAGGGGTCGACCCGCTGACGCATTGTGCGGCGTTCCTGACTTATTGGCTGTGCTCGTTCACCATGTCGTATGTAGATGAGACTGTCAATCGGCCGGATGCGATCTACCCGGCCTGCCAGATGGCCTGGGGTCTCAAGCTGTCTCTGTGTCTGATCTACAAGGCGCTCGGGGATGTTAGCGCTCACCAGTTCCCGCGACATGCGTGGTATGTGTGCCCACTGCATTTTTTCAATGCGTGGGTTTGTTCCCTATTCCCAGAGTTCGCCCCACGCACCATTCAAGGCTGGGGGTTAGTTCCACGGATGCTGGAATTTGCGACCGTGGAGTCAGCCTCTACGTCTATGCGACTATACGACATCCGGGGCAGGCTGACGACGGTGCCCCTTGATGCTACCGGCACTATTTACTTCTGGACCCTGGCTACTCATTCAAGCCCATTAGCAAACAGTAACCGGGAATGCAGGGATGACCAGGTGGAAAAGTACGTGCATCCGATCAGTCAGGAGAACGTGGTTCACCCGCTGTTGGAGCCGGAGCTCATAGCCTGGGCGCTATCCATTCGTCCAAGTGTGCTGCTTTCCGAAAGGGGGATAGTCTGTTGCTGGAGCCGTACTATCCCTTTCACTTCGGTAGGAATTTCAGGTATGATCAACATATCCCTACATACAGTGCTCGCTTTGATCTGTCGGTGCGAAGTCTCCGGGGGAGCCCCACTGCTGAGACTGCCCGAACCTGGTGGGATTTCTTTCATCGGGCAGACACTGCTTCCTTCAGGGTGCCAGCCCTGGGTAGGATTCCAAGGGTGACCCCGGAGTACGTAAAGTGGTGGAATGCCCGGACAGCCTTCTACCGATTATCCCAGACCGACTGCTGGGATGGGGTAGAGAGGAGGTTTCTGAGCCGACAGCCAGTGCCAGTACTTGATATCGACCTAGAGCATCTCCTCCGGTTGAGGCAGGGCAAGGAACAGGAAGTGGCTGCGTACATGATCGCACGCAAGAGGGCTCGAGAGGCCAAGCCAGCACCGCAGGCTAAGCTGCCTCCGGTGGCGAAGGATGATTTCAAGAAGACCCTGCGGTACCTTTGCCACGTTGGGAGTGACTACTTGGAGCTGACCAATTATCCGTTTCCCATGGAAGAAGGAGGCACCCCCGCGAGGAGCTGGCGTCCGGAGAGGGATCCAATCTGTCCATACCGCACGTTCATGAGGAGGGAGGAACGGAAACCAGAAAATTACAAGGACACCACATGGCTCTACGTCCTTCTCCAAGTGCATGGGTTGAAGATTGAAGATCCGGGGGCGGCCATCTTGGGCAAGTGCCTCCATATCGCCTATTATTATGCCGAGGGATGGGGGATGGACCACTTCAACCTCTTCTGCCACTTGGCTGCCAAGAAGCATGCGGACCTGGCCGCCCTTGTCGACCGCTGCCAGAAAATTGAAGATGTATGCTGGCTAGTCTAGGAGGCGGCTCGCCGGGACAAGGAACCGTCCCTCACCTATTGGCTGATAGCGTTGCGGCTGTACATTGGCCCACATGGTATTTAGTGTTTTCTTCTTTTACTTGTGCTTTTCAATGTTACCCTTCCTTGGGTGCCGGAAGCTGATCGGGTCCCTCGTTCTTCCTCCTCTTTTCTTAAACAGACCACCCCGATAGTGTCCAGACAGTGACGTATCGCAATCTCCTTCGGCAAGCAGGAAAGCCTGCTTACTTCGCGGAGGCGCCAGTGGCTCCGACTACGACCCCCCTGCCTCCGCCTGCGAAGAGGCCCCGGGTGAAATCGCCCGTGAAGAAGGCGGTAGATGCTGCCAAGGCGGCCGGGCGGCGGGAGGCAAAGTGACGAAGACGGAGGCCACCAAAGTTGCGTCGACCATTCCCCCGGCGCCTTTGATCTCTTCATTCGAGGAGTTCGAAGCTACTCGAACCGAGCCAAGTCGGCTTGCAGGTTGGGTTTCTTCTTCTTCGAGGCTCTCCGGGATTTATTTAGACATTAAGAGGGGCGCTTCTTGTAACACATACGTTTTTGTTCCAGCTGTCGCCGAGAGGCCCACGCCCGTATCTATCCCAGACGTTGGTGAAGCTGTGACCCACGGGCCCGTGGAATCTGTCGAAGTGACCTTCTTCGCCCCAACTCCCGCCGCCGAGGCTGAAGGAGGTATATCACTTTCTTTGCTAGTCGCTTCAATTAATTTTTTTTGAAGCTTTATGGGCCCGACTGAACCCGGATCCTGCTTTGCCTGGCAGGAGCTGATGTGGCAGCCCCTCAACCAGAGGCGGACCCCGATACATCTCGGTTCGGGCAGACATACAGGACGAAGGGGTGGCGGTCAGGGAAATCGCGGTTGCCTGTCCGGTGCGGCGACGAGCCGACCCCGGATGCTGAGGCGGGGGCTGCCTTGACAGCGAAAGAGGTGCCCACTAGAACTAAGTCTTCGTCAGGCGAGAAGGTAGATTACGGCTATTCTTCTGACGAAGTGCTTTCAACTAAGGGTATCCCCGGGGAGCCCAGCTTTCAAGTTCCTACCTGGAAAGCCCCGGTACTACCTATTTCTCTTAGCCAGGTGAAGCGGGCACCCGTAAGTGCGAACCTGTTAATTCAGGTTTCTTTCTTGAGGCCGTCAACTAACCTCCTTGATATAATTATTTTTGGCTTCCAATAAGAATAGACCCCGTCAAAAGATGCAGCAATCCACATCCAGGGTTTAGAAACTGCCAGACAAGCGACAACCACCGCCGCTTTGGATAAACCGGAGTCCCTGGTCAAGGTTTTGCGGCAGGAAGAAGCCGGGGTAAGCTTGGATGCTGCCATCTTGATAGCTGAGGTCTCACCCCGAGAAGAGGTGGTAGTGGCTATGAGTGTATGCCTTCCTCTTTCTTCCTCCTTTCTCGTCCTTAAGTCTTCCCTCGGGGTTGCTGATTTATTTGAGGCAATACAGGCTCGCGCCTCCAAAGGAGCCGTGGAGGTTACTATCCCAGCCACCGAAGCCCTGGAGGAGGGGAAGATAGCGCCCGAGATCGAGGTGCGAGAGCTAGTAGTACCTGAAGCTGAGATTCGGGAAGAAGGGGAGGTGTCGCCGGCGACCGAGACCCGCAGGGAGACAGTGCCTGAAGCCGCCGCCCGAGGAGAGACGACGCCAGAGAGCAGCATAGTATCGGCGGGCGAGGTAAGCATGGGGATCCATTCGGCTTCCTTGACAATGTAGTGATTTACTCTACTTGGCAAGCGGCTAACCTTTCTTCACATGGTTAGATAATGACAACGCCCCGCGGAGCGCGCTCACCCCGGGGTCGCAAGGCCGTCCCCAGGTGGAGCTCATCCTTCCGCGTTCATGCGGCGAAGAGACTAAAGACTCTCCTGGGGCCGGACACGGGACTCTTGGCCGATCTTCTGCGGATGGGGGCTGTCCCGCGGCTGGTGATCCCACTGTCACCAATCCCGATGCCGGTCATACCTGAGGAAGCTCGACTCCTGGAGAGGATATTGACGATCCTCAATGAACTTTCGGGGGAATTCCAGGCGGGAGGGGATAAAGGCCTTTTAGGAACGATCTCGGGCCCGCCTGTCACTGATACCTCGTCTGCTGAGGTCGCCATTCTTTTGCTTTTGGTCCGTGGGACGGCCATGGACTTAGACCCTGCTAAGGAAGCGGGGGCCGGAGCAACTTCGTCGGCTGTAGTATCAGATCCGGTCTCTGCGCCCGCTCACTCTCCCGGCAAGGTCGTGGCTCTAGTTTCGATGGAGGGGGCGACATCGTCGGACTCAGAATCCGCTCAGTCGATGGCGCTGGAGTAGCCGCTCATCATGGCGATGCCAAATGCCTCTATTGCGGTATCTCCTTCACCTTTGGCGGTGGCTGGCCAGGGGTCATCCTCGGAGCCCGAGAGGCCCCTCCTTTCGGCCCTGACTCTTCCAGGTAGCTGGGCCATGATTGACGCGGAGCTGTGGGCGGTCATGGACAGCCAAGTTAGCTTCGACCTACCAGTTGTCCCTTCTATCGACCACGTGAGCTCGGTGTGGAATGCACTGGATTTCGTGTTCATGAAAATATTGGGATATTGGTGGTTATATCGATTCGAGATCATTTGTCCCACCGGGCGTGCCAGCTTGTGGAACGCACTGGATTTCGTGTTCGTGAAAATATTGGGATATTGGTGGTTCTATCGATTCGAGATCATCTGTCCCACCGGGCGTGCCAGCTTGTGGACGCACTCTATTTCGAGGTGTAGAGATATCGGGGTGTTCTTTTTATCGGTTTATCTAGTGCGAGGGCGTGCCAGTCACCTAGGTGACAATGTGTTCGGGCTTCAAGACTGGAGTGGTCCGAAGCCCGGGGTGCGCTCCGTCTGACTAATCAGACGATTGTGGATATCGGGTCGGGACTGGAGACCCGCCGCGCCATAAAGGCCGTGACGTTAATTACATCCCCTCGGAGAGGGGAAGACCTCTGATTAACCGCCAAGAAAAGGGGCCAAATGACCTAAAGATCATTTTTTCATTAAAGCATGCGAGTTGGGTTGACATGATTTAAACCCTCCGCATCGGTATGCAAAACGGTGTTCAAAACCATACAAATACTTGCTGCGAGTGCGGCAAATTTAATGCAAGTGCGGGATTAGATCCCGGTATATATATATATATATCAGTCACTAACGGACCATCCAGTGTTCGGTTGAGAGTCCATATTCGAAGCATCGAAGGTAACAACAAAGACATTCGGATATCTACCGTAGGTACGGCACGTTTCATGTGGATGCGGGATCGGATCCCGGAAGAAGTGGGTCAAGCTGATGAACTATCGGCCCAAGAGGTGCACGGATCATGACCATGTCAGGGATTCCGAGGTCCACATCCGATACCACATGGCATCATTTCACAGTCTGGGGGAGCGAGTTGTTAAGTGCAAAGCCCGAACTCGGCAACGTGCGCCCTCGATCGCGGATCGACCTGCGCGGTCAGGTCGCGGGGGTCAAGGGGGCAGCGCCCCTTGCGGGGGTTTCCGGGGGGCAGCGCCCCCGGAACAAAATTTGGATTATAGTAGAGGGGAAACTATTGTCATTGTTCCGATCATTGAATTAAGTGTTTTATTCCCATTCCATTCTTTCTATTTTGTTTGTTGATTTAGTCCTTATTCTCTGGTTTATTCTTTAGTTTCAATAGTTCTCTTTCTTCTTTTCATTCTTTTAGTTTTCTTTTAGCACGCCGTGTTGGCACGTTGCAAGAAGATGGGTGTGCCGGTTAAGGGGCGCCGGGTCAAGATGTGAAGGGGGCGCGCCGGGTAGAGGCATCCATGGGCGCGCCGGTTTAAGGGAGTTCAAGGGGGGGGGGGGGCGCCGGTTAAGGTCCAGGAAGGGGGGCGCGCCGGTTTAAGGCTCAAATAGGAGGGCGCGCCGATTTAAGATGGAAATGGAGATGGAGGGGGGCACGCCGTTTAGCATCCAAAGAAGGAGATGGGGTTATGAGAATGATGTTAAATCGGCGCGGTGAGGGTTGACCGCGCCGGATTAGGCCACGCCGGGACAGCTTCAAAGAGGTTTTATTTCAACCCTTTTATGCTATGTTTCTTGTTTCTTTAAACTGTAAGTCGGTTTATTGATTAGTTGTTCATCTTATGGATGGATTATGTTTACGGAAAGAAGATTTAAGTGTTTTAATTGTTTATTCAGGTGGATTAGCATGGATGCTTAAGTGTTCGTTCAGGGGGTTCAGTTCACAGAGTTTACTGTGTATTGGATTAAAACTCAGTTCGTTCTTGAGTGGCTCAATTTGTTCACTTGTTCTTGGCCCTGGCAAAATTTGGGCAGCACCTCCCCTAGATCGGGGCTTGTCGGAGAGAAGCGAAGGCCACCAAACGGATTGTTCTGGGGTGACCCTCAAAAATCGGAGTGGCCTTACGGCGGTCTGAACCCATGTGTGAATGTGGAGCACTCGAGGGCTAGCCTTCAAGAGCGACCACGACTCACGGGTGATGAATCTTCGACGCGGGACAGATGTTTGCCACGAGGGCCATGAATGTTCATCCGGTGACGGGTTCCCTTGAGGGACATGCTATGGACAAGCAAGCCTCGAAGGGCCCTGGACGATTAGAGGGGGGGAAGGGAGGTGTAGATCGGAATGGAGAAAATAGAGCCACCACGGGCTGAGTATTGAGGGGGATTGGGGCATCAAGATCTCCCAAAGGGGAGTTTTCCTTTCATTCCACAACAGACCAAACTCAGGTTACATTGAAAGGGAATACGAAGACAAAGGTCTACATATGAAGATCACCAAAAGGAAATTAAAGGGGCAGAAGGGAATGCAAAGACAAAGGGTGGGAACAGAGCTCTCTTCCCCTCACCTCTCCTTCTTTCTTTCACCCTCTTCTCTCTTCACTTCACTCTCACAGGAACACTGGCTTCGGGCTTCAAGGGATTTCTCTCAGAAGAAAGCTTCCGCTTTCCAGGCTTCCAAGAGTTGTCCCTCCTCTCCAACCGATCAAAGTTCCCTGTGGTGGGCTTTTTATAGGGGCTAGTGGCCCTGTCGAAGGGAGAGCCCCCCCTTATGTTTCTTTATTTCTTCTTCTTTCCATCTTACTTCGCCTACAACGCCTCTGCCGTGTCGCCGTGTCGAATGCCGCTGTCGTGGACGTCACCTCCGCCGCGGCTACAGTGTGATCGGGAGAGGGGTAGAGGCATGGCCTCCTCCTTCGCTGGCGTATCCACCACTAGCCATGTTGCTTTCATCATTTGCAGGGGAATGGGCGATCGACGGACGAAGTGAGTGTTCGACGGTGCAGGGCTCGAGAGTTTCCATTCACGGCATATGCTCGGTTGCCCAACGGATCGAAGCAGACATCTAGCCATTTTAAGCAGTTCATTGACGTGCTGTTCGCAGGAAACAGGGGACCGTATTGATGACGGGATGGCTTCACTGCACGTCGGAAGCGCTTCAGAGAATAGGTTCAGGGGTTAAAATGGCGCCATATTCAAAGGGGCGCCGTTTTAAGCAAAGATGAAGGCCCCTTCTAGCGCGCCGTGCAGCCAAAGAAAGAAGAGGGGCGCGCCGTTTTAAGAGGGGGGCGCGCCGTTTTAAGGCGCGCCGTTTTAAGGCCCTTTCGTGCCATTTTAGGCACTAAACGGATTCTTCTCGAAGTCGCGGCCGTTTATATGAATGTTGGCATTCCCAGAATATTCCGGTTGCGATGTATGGCCTCTACAATATTCCCTTCGCAGCCTTTGGGGCCCGGTCCCAGACTCTGCGTGACTTTCGGTGCACGTCGGGCTGTGTCGGAGTTCCCGACTCTTCTTCGATTCAGCTCTAGGCACGGCCGGCTATAGAGTTGTGGCCATATCTTCCGCCCGGGGGGCTCCCTCATTGGCTAGCGGACCACTAAGCGAGTCCTCATCCCGATCGGGCAAGGCATGAGGTTTATTTGGCATTTCCATCTTTGGCTTGCTCTCGAGTGTCGAGACGTGCATGCCGTATGATCATCATCGACATTTTTCGACGTCCACACTCGGATCTGCCAGTCCGCCAGACCCTATTGGTATTGCGCTCTATGGTCGTTGCCGACCCAACGCTTACATATCAAGGCATAAGGGCCATTATGGAGCAGCTGACCAAAGCACTGCAAATGATGGGCTGCCCATTGGAGGATTGGTCGCGACGCGTTTTGCTACTATTGAAATATGTAAACCGTCGCGCATTCCACGAGACGCAGGCCCCAACTGAGGTTACAGCCATCGGCGCTCAAAGGGATGAATATATGGAGGCTCTAGCGGTGCAGAGGGACAGCAGGGAGCAACACCGGAAGGTCTTGGACGGGTGCAATGCCAACATCCACTCCTTGGAGAGTCGGATAGAGAAACTTCGGGGTTGGCTTGCCCAGGCTGAGTCTGACCTGCTCAAAGCCGAGACGAGCAAGGCCAGGGAAACTGAAGAGTTGGCCATCGCCGAAGCAGCGGCGGCCTCTGTGGTGACCGAGTTGGAGCGCCTCGACGTGCAGGAAGACCGCCTGCGTGAGATGATGAGATTCCCTTGCATCGGGATCCTTCCCCTCGTGGACATCTTCCGGGGGCTGGACTAACTGTCGGTTCCCCTTCCACCCCCCCTTTTTGCATGTAACACCAGGGTATGCCCCGGGGCCAATGTAATTTTCTCTTAAAAGAATATAATGCAATTATTCCATGTGCCTCTTGTATGTGTGTGGTGTTGGGCAATCTCTTCCTCCCTTTTCTCTTTTCTTTTTCTTGCTATGTGATGGAACGCAAGTTCACACTAACAGCTTATCCGGGGAGAACCCGGTGAGGTTCGCATAGGAGCATAGGAGAGTGCTCGCCCCTTCCAGAGGAGGGACGAGGGGACCACTCCACCATGTCCATCAAGCGACTCAGCCGAATGATGTCACTGGTATGTTTGACCCGACTAAGTTGATCCGACCTTGGAGGGGCGGAGAGAAGAGTTTGTTCGTTCAACGACCTAGACATGAGGTCTTGGTTAAAAGGGGTCGTTCGTCGCCCGAAGGGACGGAGAGAAGAGTTTGTTCATTCAATGACCCTGACGGGAGGTCTTGGTCAAAAGAGGGTTGTTTGTCTATGCCGACAGGGTGCCGGGGACAGGTGTGGTTTATTTGTCTCTTGATGTGTTCGTTGGTACGGGTTGGTGCCAACGCAAGGAGAAGGGTTGATTCCCCAATCCCGGGCGAAAGGTCCGGCTGGGATATTCTTTGTCAATGCTGACAGAATGTCAAGGGCTGACAGGGTTGATTCATTTATTGAAATGTTCGTTGGTACGGGTTGGTGCCAACGCAAGGAGAAGGGTTGATTCCCCGATCTCGGGTGAAAGTTCTGGCTGTGGTATTCTTCGTCAGTGCTGACATAATGTCAAGGGCTGACATGGTTGATTCGTTTATTGAAGTATTCATTGGTATGGGTTGGTGCCAATGCAAGGAGAAGGGTTGATTCCCCGATCCCGGGCGAAAGGTTCGGCTAGGGTATTCTTCGTCAGTGCCGATAGAATGTCAAGGGCTGACAGGGTTGATTCATTTATTGAAATGTTCGTTTGTACGGGTTGGTGCCAACGCGAGGAGAAGGGTTGATTCCCCGATCCCGGGCGAAAGGTCCGGCTGGGGTGTTCTTCGTCAGTGCCGACAGAATGTCAAGGGCTGACAGGGTTGATTTGTTTATTGAAGTATTCGTTGGTACGGGTTGGTGCCAACGCAAGGAGAAGGGTTGATTTCCCGATCTCGGGCGAAAGGTCCGGCTAGGGTATTCTTCGTCAGTGTCGACAGAATGTCAAGGGCTGACAGGGTTGATTCATTTATTGAAGTATTCGTTGGTACGGGTGAGGGTTAGTAAAGGAGGGCTGGCTCCTCCTCCTTTCCTTCCCCTCTTTTTTTCTCTTTTTCTTTTCTTTTCTTTTCTTCTTTTCTTCTTTTTTTTTTCCTTTTCTTTTCTTCTTTTCTTTTCTTCTCTTCTTTTCTTCTCTTCTTTTCTTCTCTTCTTTTCTTTTCTTCTTTTCTTCTTTTTTTCCCTTTTCTTTTCTTATTTTCTTTTCTTCTCTTCTCTTCTTTTCTTCTTCTCTTCTTTTTTTTCTTTTCTTTTTTTCTTTTTTTCTTTTCTTTTCTTCTTTTCTTTTCTTCTTTTCCTCCTTTTTTTTCTTTTCTTTTCTTCTTTTTCTCTCTTATCTTCTCTCTCTTCCCCCTTTTTTTATTTTTTTTTCCTTTTTTTTAAATGCACAGTGAATAATGACAAACCATCCGAGTAGTTGAAATGCAAGTTTGCCCGCTGCGGGGTGAGAGAATGTATTATTCATTGAAGGGGGGAATCGGAGCGTGGTACAACCTTAGATGCCTACCATTAAGGGGTGGAAACTGGACCTCCCCCCGATGATCGACTATCACATACGCTCTGCCTTCATAAACCTTTTGGATTACATAGGGTCCAAGCCAATTCTCATTCAGCTTGCCCTTGGGGTTGGAAGCCATAACTTCCCTCCTTTTGACCATAACGAGGTCACCCTTCTTGAATTCACGCTCCTTGATGAGCTTGTCGAAGGCGCGAGCTATGCAGGTCTGATAGACCTGGATGTTCTGTTGGGCTTGGAGCCGCTTCCCCTCCAAGTTGGAGAGCTTTTCGAGCCTTTGCTCGACATTTATTTGGTCTTCTCGGACCAACGCGTGTTGGATTGCAACCCGAAGGGAGGGTATCTCCAGCTCGATGGGGACGATCGCCTCTGAGCCATATACCATGAAAAATGGTGAACAACCCGTCGGAGTTTTGTAAACAGTTCGATATGCCCAGAGGGCCTCATACATTCTTTCTTCCCAGTCCCTTTTGTTAGAATTAACAATTTTGGAGACGAGAGTACAAAGAGTTTTGTTGAAAGTTTTAGCCAAACCCTTGGTTGCAGGTTGTAGGGGGTTGACGTCCTCCAGTCGATCTTGTACTTCTCTGTCAGCCGATAGAATTTTTGGTTGCGGAAGTGGCTTCCATTATCCGAGATGATTCGGTTTGGTGTGAAACTGGAATATGATATTGCGGCGGATAAATCTGGCGATGATCTCCCCAGTCACTTCTCTCAAAGCAACGGCTTCCGCCCAACGGGAGAAGTAGTCAGTTGCCGCCAAAATGTATTTGAACCCGGCGGATGACGCAGGTAGTGGGCCCACGACATCTGTTCCCCACTGGGCGAAAGGCCAGCTGGGTAGTGTCGGATGCAGCGGCACGGGTGGCCTCCTGGGCACCGTGGCATGCTCTTGGCATTTCTGACAAGACTTGCCATACTTGCAGCAGTCATCAAACATTGTCGGCCAGTAGTAGCCAAGCTTCTTTATTTCAATTTTAATCTTCGGTCCCGCCTGGTGTGTGCCTGCTGTCACAGAATGGACCTCTTTCATGACTCTCCAAGCTTCTTCGGTGGATAGGCATCGCAGGAGCTCTTTCCGTTTGGCATCTGCCATAATTTGGAATAGGATCCCGTTCCGAACCTCATAAGAGTCCTTTGTTCTGATCAGCTTGATCTTCTATTCTCTCTGCTTGGGCAGTTGCTGGTGTTTAAACCATTGCATAAGAGGGTCCCTCCAGTCCGGTAGGCCGATGGCTTCCGCTGCAGCGACCTCCATTTCTTCTTCTTCTGGTTCTTTTATCATGCTAGGCACCTGGCGCTGATTCACCACCCGGATGCTAAGAGATCCATCAGGCGGGACTACTAGTGAGCTTGCCAATTTTGACAGTTCATCGGCTTGTGCATTTTCTCCCCTGGCAACATGGACTATCTCAATGAGGTAGAATTACTCCATGAGCCGCTTTGCTTTAGCATGGTAAGCGAGCAGCTCAGGTTTTCGGACATCAAACTACCTCTGGACTTGCTTGACGACTAGTAACGAATCGCCAAATACTTGCAGCATTTTAATCTCCATTTGCAAAGTGACTTGGAGACCGATGATAAAAGCCTCATACTCTGCCTCATTATTTGTGCAGGGTTTATTGATAGAACATGATGTATGCAATACTTCTCCCTCCGGAGATTTAAGGATGATGCCGGCCCCTGCCCGTACTTTGGTATGTCTGTTGACACCTAAAAATATACCAGGAGAGACCAAAGCAGACTCAGGGCTCTGAAGGTTGATCAGAGGTGAGGCTATTGTACCATCCCTGGAAGCTTTAAGAATCAGAATAGAAGAGATCCACTACCCCTAACACTTTATCCGGCTAAAGCCATCTCTGGTTAGGCCGCTGCCCAGTACTGCTATCATTCAGATAGTCAGGCTGATAAAACTATAACAAAATCCAGGCAACCACTGCCTGCTGAAAAGGATCTTCAGATAATTCTGATGCTCACAAAAAGGGGTTCAGGTAGCCTCACGCTCGGTCATGACTACAAGGCATTAGGCAACCTCGGGCAGAGCGTCTACTCGGAGAAGCCCACCACGCCAACGAAGGGAGCCCACTATGTTGAGCCCGGCGCCGAATGATGGAAAGTGGGCCAAGCCCAACATGAGTTGAGGCGGGCCGAGAAGCTTCTTGCTGGCGCGCCGGGGAGCTCGTGCCGAGAGGCTGAGGGCCATCCCTCTATAAAGACACCCCTGCCTTCGAACAAAAAATACGGACAAAAAAAGGAGAAGGGAATAGAAAGAAGAGACAGAAAAACAAGAGAGAAAAAACACGGAGAGCAGTAGCCACTGAAAGAAAAGGGAGCTCGAGAAGCCTCTAAGGAAGCTGAGGAGAAGAAAGAGTTACAACGATTCGAAGGAAGAAGCAAGGTGGGGTTGGCTGCCGACGCCCCGAGGGGCTACAGTTCTTCTTCCCCTTTGTTCTGTCTGAATATTTTCTTTTTTGTTCTTTTGTATCTCTGCTTTCGAGCATCTTTGCTCCAATAGTACTGAATGCCAATGTAACCCTGTTCTCTGGGATAGAGTCGGTGTATACATTTTTTTTGGTTCGATTTCTCTTTTGAGTTGAATTCTTGTACGCCGTTTCGATGAAATAGTCAATAAAAGTGGGCTGAGTTTCACCCTTTTCATTATCTTTGGCTCTTCCCCTGCATCCGGGGTTTGATATATGCAACGGCTACCGCAAGTTACATAGATCTTACAGTTTAATCTTCGAAGGTTTCCCTGCTATTCTTTTTCATCACCTCGTGTCCACATCGAGGGCCTGAGATAGTCCATCTCATGGCTTCTCGCCTGTGAGATGAAGAGGGATAGACTCAGTGATTCTGCTCCCAGCGAGGTCCTAGAGGGAAGGCCATCTCCTCCCTGGATCATCCTCTCTATAATCATCTGAACTGGTCATCGAATCGTCGTACAAACCCCCCTTTGAAATGCCCAAAGTCCCTTGAAGCCTTCACCTCAAAAATCCCCTCAAAACACTACTGATACCCTCGTTTCAGAAGCCTTCCTAGCCTCCCGGCGTGAGCCCCTCTCGGCGCAAGTCTCGCGTCGAGGGCTACCCACGCCGGCTAGATTTATCCTATCGCGCCGAGGCCCCCATCTCCCCTTTTGCTCCAAAGCTGGCCATGCCGATAGCTTCGTGCCGAAACTCTTCTGAGCCATGCCATCCTTAATCATAATACCCTGTCCTCCTGTGGAGAAACACTACCCTTCCCTCGATCCTCATGGGAGCTACATCAAAGGGGTCAATCCCCCCTTCTCATTCTGTCACCCCATCAAGTCATGGAGGTCTGCCACTGTATGTTTTCCATTGACTATACATGGGATATCAATAAATCCCACAATAGGTGGATGAAGTCCCATAAGGTTCAGATCCTTCTGGATCTCGGGCTACGCCCGGCTCTTCTTTTGGTTTCCACTCTGACATTTCGTGAGTGGATGACCTATAATACCCTTTTGTCACACTCCAAAATAAAGGGAGGTGCTGCCAAAATTCATCCACGAGCCTTACTCTATCGTATAGTATAATGCTTCCACTAAAATTATGAATTTAACCCCCAACTGTGTGGCAGAGAGCTGAGCTATACCATCTCATGACACCTTGGCCACCATCGGGGAATATAGACATTACAGTCACATGGTCTCCTTAGACCTCATGTGGACGAATCTACCCTCACCTTCCACCTCACCCAAATACTATCATGGACAAACTCATGAAACCCCTATTGAACACAAAGGACCCCTTTGAATTCATAGAAACCCTCACAATACTTGAAAAAACCAACAAAAAAAAATAGCCATCGGCGTCATATAACTCTCGGCGCCACATAACTCCTGGCGCAGCCTCCTCTCGGCGCCAATCTCGCGTCGGGTGATGGGCGCGCCGGGAGGCTTGTCGCGCCGACCCCCCCTCAATTCCAGCCGCGCTAGCCACTCATCGCGCCGATAGCCCGTGAGCCCACCGTCGCGCCGGGACCCCACCGCGCCGTTTGGCCTTCGCACCGGCTCCTATCCATGCTATTTCATCTCAACAATGGCTACCACTCAAACATCTGGTGTCTCAGCAACTCCATTTAGCCCAAATCCACTCTAAAACCAATGTCCCACTCCTATTAACCTTCATGCTAACCTTCATCGTATTATGAGAGAATCATGGTTCTTCATCCAGGTCCACGGGAGATACATTAATGGGGGTTTTACCCCTACATTATATCGAGTATGATGTTTCTTTTGTCACCCTGCTGACCCTTGGAGTTCTATCACCGCACGTCCTCCAATGGTCCCTTAAGGGTACATCTACAAACACCGTGGCAATGGAAACTGTCCCGTCACACTCAAATCCTTTTTGGATCCAGGGCTACGCCTGCATCTCTTTTGGCTTCCATCCCGGCATTCCGTGGGTGGATGACCTATTTTTCCCCCTTTTGGCATAGTCCAAAATGAGGGGATATGCTGCCGAATTTGCGCCATAACACCGTTATCATGTCCCGCGTAACATGGTTTTCTATGCATGTTTCGCATCCCGTCAATGGAGTCAGCGTAATGGTCTTATCTTATTTTGCCCCCGAGGCATCCTTTCTTGGCAATTAATCAAGGGTTGTCCTTCTTTGGAAGGACATAATTAACGTCATAGCCTTTACGGTATGACGGACTCCAGGTCCCGACACGAATATCACAATCGACTGACTGAGTCAGATCGAGCACACAATGAATTGCCACTCCGGTGACTGGCACGCCTAATAAACCAAACAAAACAAAGGATAAAAAAAAAACCATCCCCACAAGTCTGGCACGCCCGGTGGGACACCAGTCTCCCTTCATCTCTTTGCCAAGAGAGGATACCTTCGGGGGCTTCCCCCAAGAATACTGATTGTTTGTCTGTTTGTCTCAGGCGAACGATGACATCGTCCGGACTCACTGGTGTTGGCTTCGGCCCCGCAATCGTCGCCGACCACGCGGAGCACGGGTACCTGGCGGTGCCCACGGTTTTCGGATACTTCCCACCAGCTGTAGGCTTCCCCAACTTCTTGGGGTTCACCTTCGTCGACATGTTACAGACGGAGTCCCTGAAGACCGTCGAAGAGAAGGTTGCTGAAAAGGTCGAGGCCCCAGTGGCTCGACACTATGATAACTCGTCCGCGAGTCCATTCCAAGTTGCCAGCTGCATGGTGCATCATATTGCTCATAGGGCCCGCCCCGTCCCTGCCAAGAACTTCGGGAGGCGCCGACACCAGAACCCCCGAAGGAAGGTTGATGCTGCTGTGACTGGACGTCTCTCCGCATCCGGCAAGTCTATGCTGGTCGGTGGCCTCTGCGTCTTTCTGGATGGGCGTAAGGCTCGAGTGAGCCCGGACCGGGTGATCCCTACAGTGCCAGTCCGCAACTCCTACCAGGCTCTTACTGGAAGAAGAGCCGAAGAAGAAGAGGCCGGCCGCCACGGCCAGGGAATGTTGGCTCCCAAGCCATGAAGATTCAAACATGTTTGGGTCCCCAAAAAGGTCCAACCTGTCCAGCAAGAAGCTCTGGTGCAGTACCACCCCAGGTTCACCAGAGCAAAAGAGAGCACCAAGAGGGACCCTATCCCAAGGAAGGAAAAGACAGTCATGGATACGCCACGCCGAGAAAGCTTTAGGGCCTGCGCCTAACAAGTCAACATCCCTGTTGTGGGAAGAAGATTACAGCAGACTACCGAGAGGGCTCGGTTTGCTTACATTCCTCCGATGAGAGGTCAACAACTGTCCCCGACCCTGCACCCGGGCCGAGGACAAGAAGAAATGACCAATATGGTCAGAAGCTATTTTAGGGGGTTGGGCAACCCCTCTTTGGGCCAACAACGGCTGTTGTAGGTAGCCGCAGCTGAAGAAGACCGCTTTCCATTAATGGCAGTGGGAGAAGAAGAAGACAGGAGGATGATATCATCGGTTGATGACAATGGATATGAAGACGGCTCTGATGTTCAAGCTGATGAAACTACCCCCCGTCAAGGGGAAAAGAGAAGGATCTCTGTGTTCGAAAGGCTTACCTTCCCGGGGAATGTCAAGAGGAGGGTTCGCAGACAGAAACGCAGGATGCAGATCTTCACATGCAATATGGCCGGAATAGATGGCCATTATGGAAAATTGCCCGAGGAGCCTCAAGAGTTGGCCTGGCTAGCCGGAAGACCGGGGCCGAGCACTCGAAGGGTGGAGGCCGCAAAAGAGAAGCTGGCGGCGACCGAAGGAAAGCAAGCCATGCCTCGCCTCCAACAGCATGACAAGGCCGTTATTCTCACAGCAAATGTGATAATGGCGGATGAAGAAGAAGATGTCTTGCTTGACATCCTACCTAAGGGTGCATCTGGCGAGACGACAGAGGCCATCCCCAGCACAGCAGCTATGGACCCGGCCGTACTGATGATGCTCCAGAGGTACCGCCAGGAGATAGAACAGCTGAAGAAGTAATTGACGGAAAGGACAGAGCAGTCCTCTACCTCCAAGCGGCCTGATGTGCAGGATGAATCATCAAGGGGAGCCGTCAGCAAGAACGACTTCCCACAACTCTATACCCCACCTCTGCAGGCGGAACCAAACTTGGTGATAACTCAGCAATGCCCATCACAGCCACTGGCTCCACCAGTGCTGCCACAGGTGCACCAGACACCTCCACTGCTGCGTCCTCCTCCACAGGCGACCACCCTGGTCACCCCCTACTTGCAGCCGGCGCATTTCTACCCGGAACCGATCGACCCAACCACCATGAGCAAGATGATGGTAGAAAGGATGATCGAGATGAAGCTCGCTGAAAGAGCTGAAGGTGACTATGTTGTATTCGATGCATATAGGGTGCCATACCCACCGCATCATGCTGCCAAGTGGCTCCCTCCCGGGATCAGCAAGCCGCCGAAGTTCGACAAGTTCAACGGGAAGGGATCCCCGAAGGAACATGTTGCCTACTACATGACTGTCATGGGTGACTTAGCCACCGACGAGTCATATTTTTTGAAGTTCTTCGGGTCCTCGCTCACAGGGCTCTGTTGAGTCCCGGAGGGTGGCAATCAAGAAGGGAGGGGTGAATTGATGGCCAATTAAAAGAAACTACCTACGTGAATTCTATACTAATTATGCACACAAGCTCTAGCCTTACACGAACAGGATCACACTCGTGAATGCGTGTGAAGTGGGTGTGATTGATAGAGAAAATGGTGAATGCTCACCTCACCGCGAAGCCCACTCGACAAGTAAACGGAATAGCAAACCACAATTGACACACGGAATTTTTAGGTGGTTCGGGTACACTGCCGTGTCCCCTACGTCCACCCCTCACACGGAGGATTAAGGCTTCACTATGCAGTGAATCACACACACACGCTGTGTAGAATAGCAAGCAAGCACACACACACACACACACACACACACACACACACACACACACACACACACACACACACACACACACACACACACACACACACACACACACACACACACACACACACACACACACACACACACACACACACACACACACACACACACACACACACACACACACACACACACATACGCACGTTCGTGTTACCAAACACGAACACCACACACAAATATCTGAAATAATGATTACAAACGTATGCTCAAGTTTAAGCTAAATGATTTAGAATGGAAAGAGTGAAGAAGGATTGATTTATCCTGGTTGGAGCTCCCCCTTTCTCTTCTGCGAATTTTATCAAACACTTATGCAGCACGATGACCGTTCTTGACGATCTTGGCTCGGATGTGGCTGAATCTCGATTTCGCTCGCAGCCAGCAGCAGAGGCTTGATTCAAACTTTGATTCCTTCTTCTTCTCTTCACATTCACGCACACACCAAGGTGGAACAAGGGCTGGAGGTGGCTGCTGCGACCTGCACACACAAATGTTAGAAAGAAACCCAAAATCAGGACATACAAATTTTTCTTAGGGTTTTCATCCTCTACAAGATGTTATATAGGCCAAGGGTGGTCAAGGGACAGCCATGGGACAAGATCCACTTGTTATGGAGTGGATTAAGGACAGCCACACAAGTGTGGTTAGACCATTTGGTCGAAATGCCAAGAGTCCACAATCACGGCGCCGCCCAGACCAGAAAGGGTCGACCCTTGGGGTCGACCCTCGTGAGGGGCAAGATGGGCCAGACAGCATGGGTCGACCCTTGGGGTTGACCCTTCCAGGAACCCGTGCTGTTTTAACAAATATGGCAAAAGGGGTTTTTAGGGGTCGACCCTTGGGGTCGACCCTCGAGTGAATGGGTCGACCCCAAGGGTCGACCCTTGCAGGCCTGGTGAAGGAGCCCGCCGGGTTCACAAAAATAATCACCAGGGGTCGACCCTTGTGGTCGACCCTTGCAGCTAGGGGTCGACCCAATGGGTCGACCCTTTCAGCTGGAGATGAAAGGCCTACGTTTAACAGAACCAGGGGGCCTAGGAGTCGACCCTTGTTCCAGAACATCCAAAAGATAGATTGAAAGACACACTAAGTCCAAGAACAAGTCTAGGGGTTTCAAGATGGTTTTTAAAACATGAGAGGTAATGAAACTCAAATCATTTAAACTTAGATAAGTTCTAAACCAATTTAATCCTTGAGATCAAAATAAAGAACTTCAAACCACACATTCAAAAGTCAAATGTTGAAGTCGATCTCACCAACCGTCCTCGAACGTTGGTAATCTTTGGCCATATAGATTGTCCTGTCAAAACAACTTCTGAATTAGATTCTTCGTCCAAATTCAAATCAAAACACTTACTCTTGAGATGATGTTCTTGAGCCTTCTAAACGCCAAATCCTTATGTGATGTGATCACTTCCAAAACGTTACAAAAGCTCATTTTCAGTTTATATAAATTCATTTGGTCATCATCAAAATCCATAAGACATAATACGTGAGGAGGGGGTTCAACAATCTCCCCCTTTTTGATGATGACAAAATTCTATATAAAAATTTCATTCCATGAACAGTTGAAACCACATTAGCATGAATCATTCATTCCATGAACAGTTGAAACCACATTAGCATGAATCATTCCATCTCACCATATTGGACCGATATAAAAGACAACACAATATGTAAGATTGATTAACATTGCATATTTCCACAAGGTCTTGCCGACAACAAGTTGTAAGGGGAGCAAAGTCTGAAATGCAAATAGCAAGATGCAATGTATGAGACTCAAAGGAAGTGCAACATTACTAATGAACTAGGAAAATGAGGAAAGCATACATGCATGCAAGCATACATCACACAATACATATAAGTAGCCGAATAGTCTTTTCTCCCCCTTTGGCAGCATCAAAAAGGAGGGGGTGAAATAAGGATAACAACTGTGCCAAATTGAAGGAGCATCATAGTCTAATCATCATTATCATCCGGAGTGGAGGGACTTGGTTGACGCCTAATATATGTCGAAATTTCTTCCATCATGTGGGTTTGGTCGGCCAAAGCGTCAGTGACGTATTGAGAGTGCTCCTGGTGAGAGAGTTTCAGATCGGATAGTTGAAGTTGCATAGCTGCCATGGTCTCCCCATACTCGTCTAACCGATCATCAATAGTATCCAACCGATCCATGATTAGCTGAACCACCTCGGAAGGCATGTCCTCAACAGGAATATGTGGCTGTTGCACATCGGCTTGTGCATCATCATCATCATCCTCCTCAGAACTGATTTCATGTGCAGCACTTTTGAATGTCCGGACCAAGTTACCATCTCGTAGTTCATAGCCCATATTATGACAAATAGAATGAACAGTAAATATATCAGCCTCTCTAATGTCCTGAGAAGATTCTTTGGAGAGGTTGATGTCTAGGTGTGCAAATATAGCAGAAAGTGCGGCGACATAAGGAAGAGTTCTGTTTTTGTGCTTCATGCTGTTACACATATGAGCTAAAAACATAGCTGGAAAATTAACTGGAATACCACCCAAGAGACAGTAAAATAAGAACATATGGATCTCTGTCACTTTGTCATGGCCTCCTCCTCTTGGGAGCAGGATAGTAGTGATCATCCTGTGTAATATATGCTGCAGGGGAGGAAAATGATTGGCGTTTAACCCAGCAAGTGAATGTGCACCTTTTTCTTCAGATGTCATCATTTGATTAACAGTTTCTTCAGGAACCACAATATCTCCAAATGTAAAGCCTTCATGAGGGAGATTAAATGCCATTCCTAAAAATTCTGTGGAGAGTATAACCCGTTGACCATTAACCACAGTAATCGGATGTTCCCCGGACATGGTGAGGTTGCTATAAAATTGATGCACCAAATGCGGATAAATGCGTCGATGTTCAGACATGAAGAAATCCAAATTTGGCTGACTGCAAAGAACATCCACTAAACTCGGAAGATGGCGGTTAAGATTGACAAATGATACCGCTCGAGGTCGGAGTACCTTTCTGTCCAAGACCTTGCTCGAAGGTGCAGAGTCTCCGCCATAGGCCGCCGCCCTACCACGACGTGCCATGGCCGCACTAGACTCCCCTCTGCTGCGAGAAGAACACCTCTTTGGGGCCATCTAAAACACAAACCGAAAGAACCCATCGATGGGGTATAGATCTTGATGGTTCAACCAAAGAGGAATGCAAGAAGTGTGAATCTATGATCCTCCACAGACATCAGAAGCTTACCTCGGGGGAATGAAGATCAAAGGATGACGCTTTAAGCCACAAGGAGAAGATTTCGCGCGGATGCCACCCGGAGAACCGCGGTTAGGTCTTGATGTCTTTGATGCCAAGGAAGGGTTTTTAGGGCTTGCAAAGGGTGGTGGCTAGGCTAGGAGGGGGGCAAGAGATATTTTATAGCCATGGGAGCGTCCAACTTAGGGTTGGAACCGATGTTCGAATGGCTTGGGTGCGGGTGAGCCGCCCCGCCGGTTTGGGTCGACCCAATGGGTCGACCCCTGGTACTCTTACCCCCGGGCAGAACCGGGTTCGCGAGGGTCGACCCTTGGGGTCGACCCATTTGCTAGGTTTGCGAGGGTCGACCCTATGGGTCGACCCTTTTTCTGGATACCCAATGGGCCGACTCTATGGGTCGACCCTTTCACTGGTTTTCAGCAATATGAAAGAATTACTCGAAGAGAATGTCAAGGAATGTCCGGCTCGAGTCCCCAATTGTAAAAATTTATGAAATCAAGGAATTTTGGATAGAATTTGGGGTGTAAGCAATTGGGGTATTGTTAGTTGAAATTTTGGAATATATGAGACGTGTAATGTCCTTTTGATCCGGATTTCTGACTTTGAACAATTTAGCTCCTTTGTGGGCAGTTTAGTATTTGAAGAATGATTTCAGCCATAGAAATTACAAAGAGCATTGTGTGTATACAATATACATAGAAGAAATGCAGTAACACACAAAAATGATTTTTCTTTTGTTCTTCACACAATATGATGCAAGTGCATGGCAAGGGATAAACTATATGCATGGAACTTGATACAATTACATGTAATGCAGTGACCTATTTATACATTGATGCACATGGCTATTATTCAGACTTGTCTATCCTACAAACCCCTAGTTCTCTTCTAAATGATGTGAACTTGTCTTCACTAAGAGGTTTGGTGAAAATGTCGGCAATTTGACGATCTGTCTCAATAAAGCTGATATCAATATCACCCTTGCTTACATGATCTCTAATGAAATGATGTCTAATTTCAATATGTTTGGTGTGAGAGTGATGAACTGGGTTTTTGGATAGGTTTATGGCTGATGTGTTGTCACAAAGAATTGAGATGTTTTTAAAGGATATGCCATAATCAATCATTTACTGTTGGATCCATAACACCTGGGCAACACAACTACCGACAGCCACATACTCGGCTTCGGCTGTTGATAATGCCACTGAATTTTATTTCTTGGAGGCCCATGAGACCACGCACCCCCCAAGAAACTGGCAATACCCGCTGGTGCTTTTCTGATCCATCTTACAGCCCGCGTAATCGGCGTCAGAATAAGCAACTAGTTCAAAACACGAATTATGTGGAAACCACAATCCTAAGTTAACTGAACCAGCAACATATCAAAAAATCCGTTTTACAACCGACATATGTGATTCCTTTGGATTTGACTGAAATCTTGCACATAGGCAAACAACAAACTGAATGTCGGGCATGCTGGCAGTTAAATACAATAGTGAACATATCATACTTCTAAAGAGTTTTTGGTCCACTGATTTACCTGTCTTATCTTGATCAATTTTTATTGCGGTGGACATAGGAGTTGGTTGTGGTATTGTTGATGTCAAATTGAACTTTTTCAGCAACTCCATTGCATATTTCTTTTGATGTATGAACAGCCCATCTACTGTTTGATTTACCTGCAATCCCAAGAAAAATGTTAGCTCTCCCATAAGACTCATTTCAAACTCACTTTGCATTAATTTTGCAAAGTCTTTGCTGAGAGTATCATTAGTGGAGCCAAAATAATATCATCGACATAAACTTGAACAATTAGGATTTCCTTACCATTCAATTTTGTAAAGAGGGTTTGATCAACATTACCTCGTTTGAATTCATTTTGAATGAGGAAATCACTTAACCGTTCATACCATGCACAGGGTGCTTGTTTCAGACCGTAAAGTGCCTTGTCCAGCTTGTACACATGGTCTGTATGCTCTGTGTCTTCAAACCCTGGTGGTTGCTCCACATACACGTCCTCCTAGATATAGCCATTCAAAAATGCACTCTTAACATCCATTTGAAATAATTTGATATTGTGACAACATGCAAATGCTAAGAGAACCCTCACTGCCTCAAGTCTTGCTACTGGAGCAAAAGACTCATCAAAGTCAATTCCTATCTCTTGGCTATAGCCTTTGGCTACTAACCTGGCCTTGTTCCTAGGTACCACTCCTTGATCGTTTGTTTTGTTTCGAAAAACCCATTTCGTTCCGATCACAGAGTGATTCTTAGGGCATGGAACAAGGAACCACACTTTGTTCCTTTGGAACTGGTGTAGTTCCTCTTGCATGGCCATGATCCATGACTCATCATTCAAGGCTTCTTCTATGGAGTGAGGTTCAAATTGAGAAAGCAAGGCTATGTAATCCTGATTTTCAACTTCCCTGAAAGAGGCTCATGTCCGTATTCCTTCTTCTACATTGCCCATCACATTGTCCGGCGGATGGTCCTTTGGAAAGGTCCATTGCATTGGTAGCTGTTGTTCAACTTGAATTTCCTTATTAGCATCATCTTCTTGTGGTTCTTCTTCTTCTTGTTTCTCAGTTTTTCTTTCTTTCTTCCCGATATCTCCAACATCCAACTCATCTTCCTGCAAGACAGATTTTTCATTAATTCTATTTTGAGATGATTCATCAATAATGACATGGGGGCTTTCCTCAACTACAAGAGTTCTCAAGTTGTACACTCGATATGCTCTTGAGCTAAGTGAGTACCCAAGAAGTATACCTTTGTCACTTTTGGGATCAAATTTTACCAGGTCTATCTTACCATTGTTATGAATGTAACAGGTTGAGCCAAATGGTCTAAGATATGAAATGTTTGGGTTCTTACCTCGGTACAGCTCATAGGGGGTTTTCTTCAACAACGGTCTTACCATGGCACGGTTGATTATATAGCAGGATGTGTTCACTGCTTCAGCCCAAAAGTACCTCGACAGATTATTCTCATTTAGCATGGTTCTCGCCATTTCGATCAGTGTTCTATTCTTCCTTTCACCAACGCCATTTTGTTCGGGGGTTCTTGGTGCGGAGAAGTCATGAGTGTAGCCTTGAGCCCTGCAAAAATTACTGAACTTATGGTTATCAAATTTCCTGCCGTGATCACTCCGCACGGTTTTGATGCAAAACCCCTTTTCATTTTGAACTACCCTGTAAAATGCTTCAAATTCTGTCAGGACATCATTTTTATGAGAAAGAAAGTAAACCCAACAGAATCTTGAGTAATCATCCACAATTACAAAACCATATAATTTACCACCCAAGCTGTGTGTTCTGCTTGGTCCAAAGAGATCAATGTGGATGATTTCAAGGGGTCTCGATGTGGTCACATCATTCTTGCTCTTGAATGATGTCCTTGTTTGTTTCCCCATGCTACACGCCCCACACACTCCATCATCGACGGCCTTCAACTTGGGCAGTCCAATTACCAAATCATTTCTAGATAATTTCAGCAAAACATTGAAACTAGCATGCCCAAGCCGGCGATGCCAGAGCCAAGCATCATCATTGTTCCTTACAACTAAACATAAATTCTCATGAGAGGCATCATTCAAGTCTATCATATAAACATTGTTATACCTGAAACCAATGAACTTTATCTCATGAGTATTTCTATTCAAAATAGTGCAGTGGTTAGAATCAAAAATCACATTGCATCCTTTATCACAAAGTTGGCTTATGCTTAAGAGATTATGATGCAAACCTTTCACAAGCAATACATTTTCAATGGTATGATTTTGATTCTTACCTATCTTACCTTCTCTGATGATTTTACCTTTGTCCTTACCACCGAATGCTACCGTCCCACCATCCTTTTCATGCAGGTCCACAAACCATTCCTTGTTCTCCGTCATATGCCGAGAGCAACCACTGTCCAAATACCATTTTTTCCTTTGAGCTCTCGAGTAGACCTGCAATTCAACCAAAGTGCTTATGGAGATTTTGGTACCCAAGCAAGTTTGGGTCCATGATGGTTAGAGGCATGATGCATATATGATCTATTTCTGAATCTAGCAGAATTTTCTTCATCATATTTCAGAATTCTACAATCATACATGTCATGACCCATTTTTCCACAATAGAAACAAGTGATGGCTCTATCTCTTTTTCTCCTTCTACCAACATTTGAAAAGGAATTATGCATGTGTTTCTTTGGTTTGGAGGATGCTGAACTTATGGGGGCCCAATGGGTTGTTTAAACTTTTGATTTTTCAAGGATGGCAAGAGCATCCTTTAGCTCTTTTATTTGAGCCATTTGAGATTGGCTTTGATTTTCAGCCTTTACTTTGGCTTCATTGCAAGTAATGCTTTCAAGCTTTTCTTGTTTCATATCATTTTTCAATTCTTCATGCATTTTCAGAAATGTGGATTGTTCTTCTCTCATGCATGAAATCTCTTCTTCAAATAGTTCAATTTTGGATGCAATAATTTCATTTTCATGCTTCATGTTTTCATTTTCTGATTTTAAAGTATGGCACTCTTCACATGATTTTTTAGTATGCACAAAATGATCAATTTTCTTTTTCAAATTTCTATTTTCAGATTTGAATCTTTTACATTTTTTATATAAAGATTCGTATGCAATTTGCCATTGTTCACAAGTAAGAGTTTCAGTTTCAGAATCTACTGTTGTACTCCTGGTTTTGATGATGACAACGATAAGCTAAGTGATATAGACACTTAAGTTTTAATGAATGTTTAACAGGAACAAAAGGATGCAGGGTGCTCGATGCGTCAACGCCACTATGAAGCAGCGTCGACGCAGCGGCTTAAGAGACGCCAATATACAAGGAACAAAAGGATGCAGGGTGCTCGATGCGTCAATACCACTATGAAGCAGCGTCGACGTAGCGGCTTAAGAGACGCCAATATACAAGGCAAGACAGGCTTGAAGTACATGTTCGTGCGTCAACGCCACCAACTGGCAGCGTGGACGTAGCAGTTCAAGTATCTCCTTGCAACCTCTGGAGTATCCTGGCAGCGTCGACGCTGCAGCTCGTTGGGTCGACGCAGCAGCTTGATGGATCGACAAGGTGACCAGAGGGTGGACGCAGCTGCACAATGCGTCAACGCACTCCTTGACGCAAGAAGGCTGAAGCCATCCAAATTTCAGTTACTGGAACAGCAATGCGTCAAGGCAGCATGATGAGAGCGTCGACGCAGCATGCCCATCTGCTGAAGACTTGATCACTGGATCATCAATGCGTCAACGCCACGGGTTGGAAGCGTCGACGCAGCAGTTAAAAAGGCTAGGCTGGTTGCTCGCTGGAATGTATCAATGCGTCAACGCAGCAGGCTGATGGAGTCAACGCAGCAGACTTTAGTCTTGCTGGTAGAATGCCCTTGAAGGCTGCATCAACCTTTTGGAGCAAGTGAGTTGATGCCACCAAACTGTAGTTGCTGAACGTGCTAATGAAGGGCACGTGATCCGAGGTGACTGGCTCGTGATCCCAGGATGGACGAGGTACCAGGATGCTGACACGTGGACTGAGACCTCTTGGCGGGAATCGTGGAGAGCGCATGTCGCCCTAAATGCTGCTGATATATAAGAAAGACTCCTCTATCTGGAAGAGACCGATTGTGATCGACTGAAGCAGAGTAAGAGTGAGAGCTTCCACAATCCAGAAGAAGAAAGGAAAAGAAAAGAGAGAGAAGAGAAGAAGCATAAGTGAAAGAAGAGAGAAAGAAAGAGATAGAGAGCTTGAGCAGAGTGAGAAGAGAAGCAATGCTACTTGAATATTTGTTCCTGCTGTACCGTGGATCATATCCATCCCAGTTAGCTCTAGTTGAGAGCCACGGTTGTGCTACCATAGCTACAGTTTACTGATTATTGTATTTTCCTTTTCTTAGTTTCGTTTACATTTCCTTGTGATTCTTCCGATTGCCCTGTTGGGGATTGGTTTCCTCCTGCTGGGTCAGGAGAAGGGAGATTTAATCTCCGGTCGAAAGTAGCTAGATGCTACTTGTGGATTCCTCCTGGTGGGTCAGGAGAAGGGAGATTTGATCTCCGGTTGCAAGTAGCTGGGTGTTGCTTGTGGGTTCCCTCCGGTTGGGAGGAAGAGGGGAGGTTGTTCCCCTGGTCAAGCTATTTGGCAGCATTTGTTGCAGACTGAGTCTGCTGTGCTAGTGTTACTAGTGGAAGCCTCACTCCGGTTGGGAGTGAGGGGTGGATGTAGGTCTGGAGGACCGAACCACCTAAAAATTATCTGTGCAGTGGTTTGCCTTGCATTAGCTCCATATCTTCTACCTCCCATTCACAGGTTGTGCATGTTTGGCCTGTTGCATAATCTAGAGAGTTATTTTTTAGCATTATATTCTGCTAAATGTGTTTGGGTTGTTTTACTCTGCATTTGTTTCTAGTTGATCAGGTGGCTGCATTGTTGCAGTCCAACTGTTTGTTCATTTGATTGCCTTATCATTTCATCTTGGAAAGCTCATTAGTTTTAATTCCGCATATATGAGCTTTAGTTTTTTAAAAATGGGCCATATTTTCTAGAGGGATACATTCACCCCCCCTCTGTATCCAGGCCTAGCACCCTAACAATTGGTATCAGAGCGGTGTCTACTTAGAAGGTCCAACGACCTGCAGATCCGATCTTGCTGTCTTAGGTGCTAATTTGTTCTAGTGAATCATTATTCCTGTTGCATTAAATCTACTTTCTATTTAGTTCAATGGCTCCTCCACCCGTCTTTAGTGGTTCTGATTTTAATCAGTGGCATGCTGCTCTCCATGTTTATGTTAATGCTGTTAATCCTGATCTGTGGAAATTAATTTCACAAGGTCCTCACACCTTACCTACGAAAGTGTCCAAATGGGCCGACAGACACAGATCAAAGGACGGAGAAAATCAGGAAGCCTTTAATCTGATGAAAGCAGCTACTGACAGAGCTCTATGGTCTTACTTTCATGATTGCAGGTCCGCTAAAGACATCTTGGATATGCTGAAGAAAATTCACAGGGCAAATGAGGACAACTGCATGATGGCAGACAAATATAATCAAGGCAGCAGTCAAGATGAAGATGATGATGATAATGAGGTAAATCCCTTTGAAAACTATACTTCAGATGATTGGGAAAATACTTATGCTGACTTGTTGGGGCTATATGAAAAATTAAAAAGGGAACATAAGAAACTGAAAAAGGGTATTAGGTTAAACAGTGTAAATTCCTCTTCATGTCAAAATTGTTTAAAATTGAAACAAACAAATGATGATTCTATATCTGAAATTCGTGAGCTTGAGAGTCAAGTTAAATTGCTAAGGAAAAAGAATCAGGATTCTGTTAACTCATAACTAAGCAAGCTAAAATCTGAAAACGACTCTCTAAAACAATCTGCTAAAGGAAATGATAAAGAATTTGAGAAACTCAAACAAGAGAATGATTTGCTGATTGAAAAAAATGAATGCCATAAAATCTGTAAACATAGAATTACAGAAAGTGTGTGAAACACAACAAAGAGAAATGAAACAAACTGAAAATGGAAGAAAGTATGAAGTCAATTCAGAAGACCAGCTTCTAATAAATGAATTGGTTCAAAATGATAAGCTCAAAGAAGAAATTGAAAAATTGAAGTTGTTAAACAGTGCAATGTCTGAGAGACTTCTAACCTTAGAAAAAGGACAAACGGTTTGTATTGAAACTCCTGAAAAATTGAGCAATCTGGAATAAGAAATTAAAAAATATAAAACTGCTAACAAGGTGTTAACTGAATGTGTGAATTGCAGTGAGCAAGAAATCGCCAGCTATGAGTTACAAATCACCTCCTTGGAAAATGAAATTCATGACTTAAAAAATTCCTTGTCCAAATTTGTTCATGGTCAAGAAAATCTAGATAAACTGCTAGGTGTTAAAGTCAATTTTTAAAAAGAAGGGTTGGGCTATAATCCAACCAAGAAAAAGAATTTTGAAAATAAGATTCAAACTTCAGCTGTTCCAAATGTTGCCTCTGCTAGTTCAGCCAATCCTTCAGTGTTTCAATTTGCTGCTCAAAGAATTTTGATGCCAACTCAAAAACAAAAGGGAAAGAACAAAATGGCTTCTACTACTTACATGCATCCTGTTTTTAAATCTCATGCTAACAAGAAACTCATGTCATGCCTTAATTGTCATAAAGCTGGTCATCAAATGCATGAATGCAAACTGAAAGGAAGAGACGACATGAATGCCAGTGAAATGCATGTTAGGAAAACTCATGTCAGAAATCATGAGGTTCAGAAAAAGAAAATGTCATGTTATTACTGCCATAGAATTGGTCATTTGATGCATGAGTGTGAATTAAAAGAACTGGATGATTTGAATGCTGAAATAATTAATGCTGAGAAACTTCATGATAAAAAATCTTCATTCTAGAAAAAGAAAGTTGAATGTCTGCACTGTGGCAAACTAGGACACAGCATTGCACAATGCTGGGTTAAGGATGGTAAGAAAATGTCCTTCTCACATCATGCTAAATCCCCTGCAAGCCGTAATGATGTTGATAGGAATAAAATTGCTGCAAATAGAAAATATTCTGCGTGTGTCAACTGTGGGAAGACAGGCCACAAGACCATTGAATGCTGGCATGCTCAGGGTAGTAAATTCAATTCTAAAACTGATAAATTCCCTGCCATTAGCAAAAAGTCTCTTACATGCTATCACTGTGGGAAGCTAGGTCATAGAGTTGCTGAATGTTGGCTAGCCGGCTTCAGTAAACAATTTTTTTTCTCTGTCAATAAATTTCATGACAACAGTAATGTGCATAAAAAGAACTTGAAATCTGCTAATTCATGCCATTACTGTAGACAATTTGGTCATTCAATGAACAATTACTATTTGATGAAATCTGATGACCATGCTGCTAGAAATGTGCTGAGAAAACCTGCTAGGAGTAATACTGTCATGTCAGGACCCAAGACTTCTTGGGTGCCTATCTGTGCAAAATAGTTTGCTTACCTGCAGGTGTGCCTTGGAAGCTGAAGAATAAAGAGAGGTAATAAACCAAGGCACTCAAGAAGAAAACCCCTAGGACTGAAATTTTCAGGTAAATTCTCTGCACTTCCTATAATGAAATTCACTGCATATCTTGTTTGATGTGTTCTTTCACACTTGTCATCTATTGAACACTATGAACATTCATGTCTCTCAATGCTCATACTTAATTGTCTGTTTAGACATTGAAAAGAGAATAAACTTGCATTCTACAAATCTGAAAAGCTGAAAATTGATCCATGCATGCATGCTCACATTTAAAAATCTGCCTTGTTTCTCATGAGCACATGTTGAGATATCAGTGCATAATTCAGATTGAGAATTGATTGGAAATCAGAACTGCATGTTGAATTATTATGATTGACCTCTGTGGTATATTAAATGGTAAGCTACCAAAAGGCAGGGAGATCTGTCTGGAGGTTCTTACTATGTGTGAAGTGGTCTTTTAGACCAAGTGCTCCGCCTAGTACCATGGGTCACTTTGCTTACTAGGGCAGTCTGAATGTGCATGTATCACAATCTCATAGATTCAATTTTCATGGCAAACATTGCATGATCTAAGGGGGAGTTAGCTTAAGATAAAATTCGTGGTGACAAAATGCTGAATAAAGTACAGAGCTGTTACTACTGGTTGGAGGACTGAGTTAACTCAATGTGGAAATAGAGTTAACGCACCAGACAGCTTATTCCTTGAGAACCTTGATGTGGAGTGTCTGTGGCTGGTAGAGTGAGTTGACGCTATGGTGAAACTGAGTTAACGCTGTGGGCAACTGGGTTCTGAAATTGAACAAATGGTTGTGATGTCTAGACGGATGAGTTGACACAGTAAAGAGGGTGAGTTAACGCAGCTGTGCCTTATTGGAATCTCAGGGTTACATTTTCCTCTCTTTGGAAACCTCCCTCTCACATCAACTTGCTCTGTCCATATATCTTGTCCTTTTCGTTCTAATCCCACAATAAAGCTTCCTCGACATCCGTGTATGGGAAAAATCTCTAGAACACTGAGATATGTAGATGATGTCTTAAATTCAGGGGGAGTTACAGTGATAATTCCTGTGAAATATGAGATATTTTCTGAATTGCTCTATGATATGTTAATGATAGGAGATCCATAGATCTTATGATGTTTGAATTCAAGAACTTTTGAACCCATTTAGGCACTATGTATGGAGCAAAAGTTGAACAATTTAATAAAACCAGGACCTCATCATCTCTCAATCCTTATTGTTCAAAAGTAAAGAAACCAATGTGTGTAGAGGAATTTAATAATTGTATTGATGTTGAACTCAGAAAGTGTTTATAAACGCTAAAGATGCAATCTATTCACATGTAATATAATGTAGAGCAATGGTAGTTGTTCACTGAGAAATTAGCCCTATGCACCAAAGAAGTGCTGAAGAGCAAGTCATGAGGTGCGCTACTATCTCTGTCTTCAAGAGAAAAATAAATCATTCCAGAGCAATGGTAACTATCAACTGAGAAACTACCTTCAAGCACTTGAAGTGCTGATAGGCATGTCATGAAGTCAGCTGCCACCTCTGGTTAGTCAATGCAGAATAGTTTGCTATGCTGAGTAACCGGGGACTCGGGTGTCTGATAAACATGTGTACCCGTGTCAAAATGCTAGCAATACTTGACTGCAAATAAAAATGTAAAAAGATGTTGAAAATGCTGAAAATGTGAAAATAATTAAAACATGTGAGTTTGGTTGATCTGATGCTCGTTATTCAACTGAGTCTATCTTCAATGCCAGTTAAACTTCTCTCTGTCTGAAAGGCTTCTTAAAATTGAAAGTTATAAGGGACAGAAATGAAAATGGTTCTAGTGTGAAAAGAGTTCTATTTTTCTCCAGGCAGGTGGCTTTAGTGGTTCATGGCCTCTAATTCAATGTTTTAAGATTGTCTCTTCTCCTTATCATTAATTGAATTAGAGCCCATTTACTTACATCTCTGTCATGGGAACTCGATCTGCAACACTTAAATTTTCCTGAATATAAGCCTGATTATCTTGCTATCTTAGTACCTTAAGAAAATCCCTTGAACGGATGTCCCTCTGGCTACTTGTCTTGCTTCTTCTGTTCACATATGCCTCACTGCGTATACGCAATGTCCCTTGGCGTCCACGCCTTGTGTCTTTCTGAGTACGTGTCTTGTGTTTTCTACTCACATAAGCCTCACTGCATAGACGCAATGTCCCCTTGGCGTCCACGCATTGCCTCTAATGCAACCTTCTTCAACCCGGTTCACCGACTTGAACCGGCTGAACCGTTCACTAAAAGGGTCTTCGTAGTCTCTTTAAAAGAGTAGCTTGACCGCCACTCGTTGTAGACACGCCATTCCTGACGTCTCCTGAGTAAATCTCATATTACACTATGATACCCCAAGGGGGCCTTCACATTTTTAATTATTCTGGTGATTTCTTATTTTTATGAATTTTTTTATATTTTTTTGAATTATTCCGTGAAAAATCATGGAAGTGTCCAGGCGCCTGGACACCTCCATCAATGATCAAAAAATAATAAAAAAATCAAAATCATGGAAGCGTCCAGGCGCCTGGACGCCTCCATCAATGACAAAAAAAATAAAAAAAATCAAAATCATGGAGGCGTCCAATTGCCTCGACGCCTCCATCAATGCAAAAATAATAAAAATAATATCAATAATCATAAAAAACAAAACAAAAATCAAATAAAAATATATATATTTATGGAGGCGTCCAGGCGCCTGGACGCCTCCATAAAAACAAATAAAAAAATATAAAATACCAGCCCTGGTATAAAAGACAAAAGAAAAATAAAATAATATATTTATGGAGGCGTCCAGGCCCCTGGACGCCTCCATAAACTCTCTCACGGGCGTCGGCCACCGAACGAAAAAATCCAAAATATGGAGACGTCCGGTCAGCTGGACGCGCCCATTTCTGAATCACGAGGCGCCGCTCACAAAACCACGCGTTGTGCCAAACCGCGTGCGGCCGTTAGTAGTATTCGGTGGACCTGTTAGAGGCGTCCGGGACCCTGGACGCCCCCACAAAAGTATTCCAAAAAAATATATAAAAATAAAATAAAATATTATTTCGGCCCTGATGGAGGTGTCCAGGGTCCTGGACGCCTCCACCCTCCGGAGCCCTATAAATAGAGGCCCACCCCCTCAGTTCTGGGAGAGCTTCTAAGTGATCCGATAGGCTGCCGGAGCCCAGAGGCTACGGAGTCATTTTCTAACCCGTGGGTTCTTTTGTAGGTGGAGGTTCTGCTGGCTTCTCGGGTGCTCACGCTCGCGAGAGGAAGGTCGTCTTCATCCACCGCGCTTCCACGTCGTCCCCACGCTGCCGGAGCTCCGCCGGATTTCACCCTCGACTCATCGAATAAGCCTTTTCTTCCCCTTTTTCTCCATAGTTCTTTACATTCATCATATTGCATCCTCTATCCCCCTTCACAAGGGCGCCTCTTCTCTTATACTTCTTGCATCCATCATCTCATTTTCCTCCTACTCGAGTCCGAGAGGGGTTTAAAAGACAACACCAACCAGGTGTGTGTCTTGCCATCATTTCGTTATTTTTATCGCAAGGATTTGAATACTACACCTCCATCTTTCTAATCCACTTGTCATTTATTTATCGTTGTTTTGCAAGGGTACCCGAGGAAAGCCCTCTCCGTCGGCCGGCCGGAAGGAGAGGAAGAAGCAACCCGCCATCTCCCGCTCTTGAGGTAGGCGCGATCACTTTTTTATTTTGGGGTCTTTCAGCCCCTGGCGATCACATCTTTTCATCGAGGCCGCGGCGAGTCACTTCCCCAATGGCCGTTTAAATTTCTGTTCTCATATTCTCTTTATATCCTGTTATATTTTGCTCATATCATCGAGGCCGCGGCGAGTCACTTCCCCAATGGCCGTTTAAATTTCCGTTCTTATATTCTCTCTATATTCTGTTATATTCTGCTCATATCATCGAGGCCGCGGTGAGTCACTTCCCCAATGGCCGTTTAAATTTCCGTTCTTATATTCTCTCTGTATTCTGTTATATTCTGCTCATATTCTCGAGGCCGCGGCGAGTCACTTCCCCAATGGCCGTTTAAATCTCTGTTCTTATATTCTCCTTTATATTCTGCTATATTCTGCTCATATTCTCGAGGCCGCGGCGAGTCACTTCCCCAATGGCCGTTTCAATTCTTGTTATTTAATTTCTGCACCATTCCTGTCCCCCCGAGGTCGCGGCGAGTCACTTCCCGCTATGGCCGTTTGAACCCCATATCTTGCTATATTATACTTGTCCCGCTCGCCCCGCCGGAGCAATCTCCCGTGGTGGCCCCTTCTCTCTTTCCTCTCATTTCTGTGTTGCAGCAAACAAAACAAAAAAGAAGGAGCCCGCGCGCGCTCCGCGTCCTTCTCCGCTCTTCCCCGAACTACGTGACGTCGCTCACAGATTGGCGATCACGGTGGGACCCTACTGCTTCCTTTCGGCTACCCTTGCAAGTTCGGCACCACCCGTGCCTCTCCACCTTCGCGCCCACGCGCGCCCCCGTTGTGCTCACGGCGGCACCGTCAGTTTTGATTGGTTCTTTGTTTATTATATGTCTGTTATTTCTGTTGTTTTCCCACTCCATATATCTGTCAGCATTCCATTGCATACATCCATTCCTCTTTTCTATCCTTTTTTTCATTTTTTGAGGATCACCCTTTCCCGGTGAAGGAAGGACTCTCCGTTTGGGAATTCCTCTCAACGGACTAGAATCTCCTACACTGGGACCTCCGTAAGTCCCCGACATCGAAGAATTTCCTCTTCGTTCACTGGGCTGGTTGTACCATTGAAGTTCCCCGGAGTTAGTCATTTCATTCGTGGTGAGACGAGAGACCCTAGCTGACACGGCGGTGAAACAAAAACAAACTAGGGTCCCCATTTTGTGTGAACTTCAGATCTCGCTAAAAATACAAAAAAAATCATCAAAATCAAAACACAAAAAAGGGCGTAAAGGTATCCACTTGTTTGATAATCTCTGCTACCTACTTGCTAGTGTATGTTTTTGCGTTCTGTAAAAACTGTGAGCATGTCTCACGAGTCTTTTGAGGCGAATCACCCTAGCCGTGGTTTGACAGCCGACCCGCGAGTCTATGCTATGGACTCGGGTCCTTCTCATGACCCCTCGCATGAGGTGCAGGTTATTACCGGGGACACGTCCCCGCCATAGGATATCACTTCCTTACTGGGCGTCCTCGCCAACACGGAGCTTACCTCTGAACAGCTTCGGGCCTTCCAGGCCATTCTAAAAGGGAAATCTGTTTCCCCCACGCCCCAGGAATCAACTCCGGCCATCGCACCTCTCCAAGAGTCCGTGCAGGCCATTCCATCTCACTCATTGGCGCAAGCCATCCAATCTCCCTCGCTTCAAGGTCAAGCGAGCCAACAACCACCCTCATTCCAGTTCCCGTCACAATCTCAAACTCCCGTTGTTCCCCACACACCGCTTCATCCAGGGCCAACTGTCGGTGGTCCGACAGCTCCCTCTCATTCGGGGTTTCCCCCTCAAGTCTCCGGGAGACAGTTTCTCCCCCAGTGGCAAGTGCCACCTTCACCTCCAGAGGAGCTCGCCCAATCGCTCCTCAATAGGTTCAACCGCATGGACGAGCAGTTTCAAAATCTGAGAAGAATGGTGGACGTGAAAGCCACCCCGGAGGTTGCTTTGTCAATCCTTCCCGTCATTCATCTTCCCCCCTCCGAAATGCCCACGTACAGCAGGTACAATGGTACCGGGAACCCCTTCATTCACCTCAAGGACTTCATGTATGAGTCCTCCTACTGGCAAAATGATCAGAGGTCCCTGGCATACCTCTTTCGGAGATCATTGGATGGTCCCGCGCTTGAGTGGTTCTATTCTCTGGAGCCCCGCGAGGTCGAGAATTTTGAAATAGTGCAGAGAAGGTTCTTGCAGAAATATAGGGATAGGGTCGGTCCCTCACTCTCCATTACCGACCTAGTGGCCGAAAATATGAAGCCCGACGAGGATTTTGTCCGCTATGCTGATAGATGGAGGTCTCTGGTGGAAAGAATAAGGGATACCCTCTCTGAGCCCGAACAAGTGAAGATGATTGTGTCTAATGCAACCCCACAGTTCAGACACGTCCTGGCCATGAATAAACTTACTACAATGGAGGAACTCTATGAAAGGGCCCGATACATCCAAACCCAGCTAAAAGACTCCCCCATCATGAACATGTTTGAGTCGCCGAAGCCCAAAGTGGTCAGAAAGACAGGCGCTGGTGTCCCGGGCGGAGCCACAGAAGGGGTTGTGACAAATGAGCAAGTGGGTGCGGTCAACAATGCCAATTACGCAGTCAACCCAAGGCCTCCACAAATGCCCCGACTTCCCCTTCAACCAGGTCCTTTCCCTCTTCGCCCTCCACCCCAAAATAATCCACCCCAGGATAATATGCCTCCATTACGTCAACCCCAGCAACAACAACCACAACCTCAGCAACAACAACCACCGCCTCAGTACAACCAAGTTCCACCCCCGGGGAACTATGGTCCCCAACAGCAACAAAGGAGGCCGCTCGGTCCCAAGAGAGCCTACTATCCACCATTGCCAGAAACCTTAGCAGACATTTTTAATGCCCTCATGGCATCAAACCAACTCGCCCTACCCAGAGAAAGGCCCGCGTGGCCCCCCAATGTTGATACCTCCAAATACTGCGTCTACCACAGGCAGCCGGGATACACAGTAGATTACTGCTTCCATTTCAAAGATTACATCCATGATATGAATGATGAACATCAAATAGATTGGGATGAGATGAGACGGTACGTCGCGGCTCTCAAGGCTAGGAGACCTCCTCAGAGGCCACAGCAGCAGTTACAACAGCAGCAGCAGCAGCAACCACAACAACAACAACAGCCTCAGCAGGCCCCACAACAACAGCCCGACATGGGAATAATCCAGAATCCATTACCGGAGCACCAACAGCCCAATCATCAGGTTAACCCTATCTCCTCCTTCCCGGAAGTCGGGAGAGAGCAGGTGTGGCACCAGGAAAGTACCTCCATTCTTTCTACCTCCAACCCTATCGTCATGCAACCCCCTCACCTTGCCCGGGTAGCACCTCTCTCTCATCAACCCGCGTCAGTATCACCATCACCAATTCCACTACCATTACGCCCTCTCATCCGCACCCCGACCTCCTATCCACCGACACTCTCTACTACGCCTTCGTACCCTCTCATCTTCTCTCATTCCCCCACTTTACCATCCACCTCTACCGCATTTACCCCTACGCCTTCTAAACCCCTTATCATCCGTCAACCATACATAACCCCGTCTTTCTCCACCACATCACCACTAATGCCTTCAAAACCACTCATCACCCACCATCCACCTCAAAACCCTTACCCGTTTCAAACCTTACCTCCACCTCCACCTTCCAAACCCCTTATCCTTCATAATCCGCGCGATATCCCCTTTACCTCCACCATACCTCCACCTAACAAACCCCTCATCAGAATCCCTGCTCCCGTCTCCACCCCTGCTTCATCAACCATTCCTCCACTACTACCCCTCATACCCCTGTTAAGATCCACTGCTACCCCCACAGAGGTACAAAAGCCGCAGGCAATGGTGCTCCGGAGTGGAAGGATTTTCCACAGGATTTTCCCCCACAACAGTCAGAATCCTGAGCAATCTCAGCCAGAGAAGGATGATGCAGAACAACCAGAAAGAGCTATCCCTGGAACACAGTATGATCTATTGAAACACCTGGGTAAGACACCTTCCCGGATCTCCATCCTGGAGCTTCTTCAAAGATCTACATCCCACCAGGCAGCCTTAATGGAATACCTTCAAAGAGTCATGGCTAATGAAGACCTCCCCGTGGAGAAGATTTGGACAGTCCTGACCCCAACAGACACACAACCGGCCATCATGTTCCACAACTACGAGCTCGCTCCCAAGGAAGCTTGGAAATATGCATTGTGCATTTCAATAAAAATTAATGGGGTATCCATAAACCCGTGTCTTGTGGACACGGGTGCATCCATAAATGTGATCTCCATGAGCACTCTTCAGTTGTGTGGGGTCAACGAGGAACAAATAAGACCTTCCTCGATCACGGTCACGGCTTATGACAATAGCAAAAGGCCGCCGCAGGGGATGATTATTCTGAAGGTAGAACTAGGCCCCATGTCAATTCCCACGGAATTCCATGTCCTCGACATGGACCCCACATTCAAGGCTATACTGGGTCGCCCTTACATCGAAGCCATGGACGCTGTGCCTTCCACCAACCATCAGTGCATGAAGTTTCCTTACAATGGGAGAATTATTAAAGTGGTCAGTACACCTGTCCTTCACACAGTGGATGCTATCAACACCTCTCTGCCCTCCGTTTGGCCATCTCATCGGCCCATATTATCACTGCTGGACGTACGTGATCCATCTCATGTTCCACTAGCACTAAAGGAGCCGGTCAGGGCAACCACAACATCATGTCTCCCTTTTCACTCCAAAGGTTGGTAGATTATGAGGAACATCGGCTATCAACAAGGAAAAGGTCTGGGCGCACAGTTACAGGGTATGCTCAAACCGCCAAAGGAAATTAGACCGAACCGCAGGTTTGGCCTAGGCTTCAAAGGACCGTTCAAGGCAGATTGGGAGCCCCTCACGTGGACTCTATCAAACCACTTCAACAGAGGACCCGTTGTTCAGATGGGAGATCACCCACGAGAAGCACATGGGGGATCACATGCTGTATATTTGGCTGAAAAATGTCCGAGGATCACCAAAAGAGGCAAGATCAAAGATCCGGAATGCGAGTGGGACAAATGGTTCGACATACGGGGCATTTCCGTTGCACTGGAAAGGATGTTCTCATCTCCGCAGCTTGAAGGACCACCATTGATCTCCGAAATACCAGAGAATATTACCACTCTTGCCAAGGTTCCAAACTATCCTCGTCCTCGCCAGAAGGACCCTGTCATCGACGGATCTTCATCCGTCCTCAACATTGCCGTCGACGGCTCATTAGCCGCCATCTTCTCCATCCACTCGTCTCAGCCTTTGCTGATCCTGGGCCAGACAATTGTCTGATGATCTTCCCAGGTCCCCTTCTTTGCTTACATACCTGCGCGGGCTTTTCAACCTGCGCCAGGTCTTCAACCATGATCTACTCTATGAGCCTCACAATCCTCTAGCCATAACCCCTTTTCTCTCTCCTCCAATCTCTTTTCACTGCTTTGTAATTAAAAATAAAAACGAAAAAAAAACGTCAATTTTCAAACTCCCCAACAACACATCTTCGTTGAGGAAACCTCCTACATCTCCCACGGGTGCGTACCGCCTTGCGGACCACCCGTCCAAGGTCCGATGAGCGACCTTTTCTACCCCTCCTCTGAGGGGTCTTCTCTTGTACATTCTACACCATCCTCTTCGTCTTCCTCTTCTTCTGTAAATATTGTCAGTCAATCTAGGAATGATAGGCCAAGGGTAATACCTAGGAAGAAATCCAAAGGTAGGCAGATCCCTCGTCGATTCCTTCTGGATTTGGCCGCCAGGTGTCAGGTCCTTCTTGTCATCCCCCAGTTGTTAGAAAATCCCATCCAGCTACCCGAAATAGAATGCGAGGGCGACTGTGCATCTGATGAAGGGTATGGAGTCTACGAGATCACGGATGAAGAATGCCCCACTGAAGATGAGGGTGAAGAATATGAGGATGCGGCGGGCGCATACGCTAGTGGAATGAGGAGATTCGACGAGCCGTCAACCGCCGTAGAAGAATCCACCAAAGAAGTCAACTTGGGAACTGAGGAAGACCCTAGGATCATCCTCATAAGTGACAACCTACCACCCTCTGAAGAAGACGCATTAATTGAGGTTCTCAAGGAATATAAGGACACGTTTGCATGGAGCTACGAGGATATGCCGGGTCTGGATTCAACCTTGGTCGAACACCGTTTAACCCTAAAACCAGGGTCCGTCTCGGTAAAACAAAGGTTAAGGCGTTTCCACCCTCAGATGGCTTTGAAAATGAAAGAAGAGGTCGATAAGCTCCACAAAGCCAGGTTCATTAGAGTCGTCCTTTATCCTCAATGGGTGGCGAACATTGTCCCGGTCATGAAAAAAGATGGGAAAGTCAGGATTTGCATCGACTTCCGGGACCTTAACCGCGCGTGTCCAAAGGATGATTTTCCCTTACCTCACATTGATGTGCTGATTGATAACACGGCAGGCTACGAAACCCTCTCTTTCATGGATGGATTTTCAGGATACAATCAAATTCGTTTGGCAGAAGAGGATCAGGAAAAGACGTCATTCACTACCCCTTGGGGAACATATTGTTACGTGGTCATGCCGTTTAGGTTAAAAAATGCTGGAGCTACTTACCAAAGAGCGATGATGGCCAAAGGTCAAGAGAATTCCAATTGAAAATGAACCCGAAAAAGTGTGTGTTTGGTGTGTCGTCAGGAAAATTACTGGGGTTCATCGTGAGTAAAAGAGGGATCGAGATAGATCCCGACAAAGCCAAGGCTATCAGGGATATGCCGCCTCCCAAGAATTTGAGGGAAGTCCGAGGTTTAATCGGGAGGTTGCAGTTTATTCGTCGGTTTGTGTCTCAACATTCACAAAGGTGTAGACCTCTCTACGAGTTGACCAAGGAAGGAGTAGAACTCCACTGGAATTCTAAATGTCAGAAAGCTTTTGAAGGGTTGAAGGAATATCTGGCTAGTCCACCCGTTCTCATTCCACCCAAACCAGAAAAACCTCAGATCTTTTACGTCTCAGTCTTGGATGACTCCGTGGGAGCCGTCCTCGCACAAGCTGATGAAGAAGGCAAGGAACGGGCAACCTATTACTTGTCTAAACTTCTCAATCCCTGTGAGCAGAAGTACACCGTCATGGAGAAAACCTGTGCTGCCCTCGTTTGGGTGGTGCAGAAATTGAAGCACTACTTCTTGGCTCACGAGGTCCACTTGATTGCTCGAATGAATCCTATCAAATTCCTTCTGGAGAAATCCATCCTTACGGATAGGCTAGCACGTTGGCAAAGTTTTCTCTCTCAGTTCGACATCAGCTACATCCAGCAAAAGTCGATTAAAGGCTATGCCATAGCCGAGCATCTCGCTCACCATCCTCTTCCCAAGTTCGATCCCGTCCAATCAGAGTTTCCAGATGAGGAACTAATGTCCATCAACCAATCAGATGAGCCAATGTGGACACTATATTTTGATGGAGCTCTGAATTCTCAAGGGAGAGGAATCGGCGTCGCCCTCCTGTCGCCTGAAGGTCTCACATTCCCGTTGGCATATCAGCTCAAATTTTCAGTCACCAACAATATAGCTGAATATGAAGCTCTTCTAGCTGGCCTAGAACTCGCCCGTTCTTTCGTATCACTGAGTTGCGAGTCGTAGGTGATAGTCAACTCATCCTTCGCCAGGTGCTCACTAAGTATCGCACTCGCGATCCCAAACTCAAGCCATACCAAGAACTCACTGCTGCCTTTGCCAAACTGTTTGCCAAACTGATCTTTGTTCATGTCCCTCGTCATCAGAACATTCTCGCCGATGCCCTCGCCTCGTTGGCATCATCCATAAGGTTCCCTCTAGGAAGATGGTTTAAGTCCATTTCCATTTACAAACTTCATGCTCCTGTAATCGATGATGCTTCCTACGTAAACATCAAAGACAGGATAGCAAGGAAGATCCTGCAGGAAGATATCCTTGAGAAGAGGGAGCTCATGTTGGCAGAGGTTGAAGAAGAACTGGCTGATGAAGAGAAACCATGGTTCTATGAAATTGTCAAATACTGCCAAGATCAGTCTTATCCTGAAGGGGCCACCGCAGAGGACAAGAAAGCCATAAGAAGAGTGGCTCAGAAATATACTTTGGTTAGAGGTCTACTCTATAGGAGGAGCCTTACTGGTATTCTGTTAAGATGTCTTGATGACGATGAGGTTTGAAAATGTGTAGAGGAGACGCACTCGGGTGTGTGCGGTGGCCACGTGAATAGTCAGATGCTTGCCAAGAAGATCATTCGGCAAGGCTTTTATTGGCCCACCATGGAAGAAGATTGTGCCATCTACGTCCGTAGGTGTGTCAAGTGTCAACTTCATGCCGATAAAATCCATTCACCATCTTCCTCACTTCATCCAATATCCTCCCCGTGGCCTTTCTCCATGTGGGCATTCGACATCATTGGTCCCCTAGGTGATCCCAATTCCCTCACCAAGTAGAAATCTTTCATCCTTACTGCGACAGAATACTTCACCAAATGGGCCGAAGCCGAAGCTTACGCGGAAATCAAGGCATCAACAGTCTGCAAGTTCATCATGAAGAACATCCTCGCCAGATTCGGCATCCCAAGCACGATCGTCACCGACAATGGGCCACAATTCATTTCTCAGGACCTACAGGACCTCTGCAAAAGGTACGCAATTGCATTGCATCATTAATCGCCATATTACCCACAAGGTAACGGCCAAGCGGAGGCCACCAATAAAACATTGCTCAAAATCATCAAAAAAACCTGCGAGTCTAGTAAGTTTTCAGACTGGCCAGAAAAGCTTCTCGAAGCTCTATGGGCCTATCGCACTTCAATCCGTACCCCCACCGGGCAGACTCCATTTGCCCTTACTTATGGTATGGAAGCGGTAGTCCCGTACGAGACTCTGATCCCTTCTCTCAGGGTACAATTGGACGAGGAATTTCTCCTCGACGATCGTCGTAATTCACTCCTCGCCCAGTTGGAACTCTTGGATGAGAAGCGGCTAGCCGCCGCCGAACACGCGCGTGTGTATCAAAATAGACTCGCTCGCTTTTACCAAAAGAAAGTCGTTGAGAGAAAATTCAAAGTCGGTGAGATGGTCGTAAAAAGAATTTTTGTCAAACCTGGAGGGCCGCATTCTAAGCTCCAACCCAATTGGGAAGGACCATTTGTAATTCAAGCCGTGTACCCTGGCAACGCCTACAAGCTAGTCAACGCTGAAGGGACCGAGTTATCCCACCCTTGGAATGGGCTTTATCTTAAGAAATACTACCCTTAGCGCAAAACAAAAAAAATGATGAAAAGATAAAAAAACATCAAAAACAAAGAAATACTGAAAACCACTAAAAATATGGAAAATTCAAAACGCCGATGCCTGGCAGTCACCATGTAGTTAAGTCCCTGCATCTAACCTTCATGTTAGGATAGGGCCCATTAAGGCTTGGTAGGCACCGGGTCTTGGTTTGCCAGAACCGTGGAGATCCCTGTCCGACCACGTCGGCCTATGCTCGCTCGAAGGAAGCTAACATGTGCTCACGTATGTATTTTATTCAAAAAAAGTCGGTAGCATCACCTACGGTGGGGCTCCACCCGGAAGATCTCCGGAAGCTGTAATCTTTATTCTTTTCTCTTCGACCAAATGAGACAGTCGGCGCCCTTAAAACGCTGAGCATGAGAAACCGAAACTCAAACCCCAAAGGCAAGAGTAGGACCCATTTCCTCGAGCATCGATCAGAGCACGAGAAGAGGGCAGTGTCCCCGCAGGCATACGAAGAGGGAGCCCACAAACGTCAAACGACTATATCTCCCTCACAAAAAGAAATACAAAATCAAAATCAAGAGAAAAGCCTGGTCGTGACCGTGCCTGGTGCGATAAACGAAACCCCTCAAAGCAAAAGTCTGAATCCACAAAGGGGGGCCGTGGAATGTAAATGCTCGAGATTTGGTCCGAAGTTGTCCGAAAGGAAAGAGTTAATGGGCCCTTATTCGCTCGCCGGGTTAACGGCTTTGCCGGTCCTCTCAGGAGGTTTATCCCCTACACTCTTCCTTCTCCCTCTAAAGATGAAGGTTCGATGGAGTTTCTGAAAGGTGAAAACTGCCCAGGGTCTGCGACCTTATTTTAATATACACATTTTGGTTGCCTACTTTGAAAAGCAAAAGCTATCGCTGCGAAGGAGTCTCCGTGTTTCTGACTGGTCAAGACCCCTGTTTACCACCTTGATGTCTTCTTGTTTAACCTCGGGCTTAGGCCAATGCAAGCGCGTCACCTATGGGTGCGACGGCGTCTGATTCCGGGTCAGCGTCGCGCGGTTGGTCGTTAGGGTTCCAGGGTGTTCCATCTTATACCATCTAGAGTTGTGAGGAAATAGAACCGGGTCGGGCAAATCATTTACCTCAAACACCTTTTGGGTGAATCCCTGTGGTCGGAAGCAACTGGGAGCCTAAGCATGGCATGACGGTATTGTCATCAGGGTAAGTCTTAGCCGGCGGGATCGTCATTCGAGGGGTCTAGAGGCCCAAATCAACCTAGATGTGCACTTAGGATACCCGGGAGGTTAGTAAGAAACCCCTGTCTCACGTAGGTTAGGTGCCATTTGGGTGCTTGCCGGGCGTTAGCAACAAAAAAACAATTGAAATGATAAAAGCAAAAACAAAAAAATGGAAAAGAGAAATGTACATATTTGCAAACAAAAAAAAAATCTTTTTATGATAAAACAAAAAAATATTAAATATAAAAAAGAAAACAAATCAATTTTACATGATTGCATTTACGTGCATCATCTCATTTTTAATATCGCTTGCATTCGTGTGCCTGCCTGTCGCATTTATCATCACCGCATCTTTCCCTTGCCTTCGTTAAATAAAGGCTTGGCCCCTTGACCAGTTATCAAGGACAGTCACAGTGACCATTTGCTTATTGAGCAAAGGGCCAAGTCAGAACAGAAATTTTGATTTGTTTGTTTCAGTGATATGTGCAGGGATTCAGGTAACTGAAGCAAAGGTGAAAAACAAACAAACCAAACCTTGTGTTTTATTCCAAAAACCAAAAAAAATTTACATCAAGTTCCGCCCTCTCTCTCTGCATTACTCGTCCCACTACTCTCCGGGCAAAACACTCTCAAAGGTGCTACCCAACTACAAAAAGCGGTACTCCTGCCGCTCTGTACTCCTCTTCCTATTCCCACATCCCGGCGTTGATCCACGGAAGCAGCAGAGAAGCTACCAACACGAAAGCCACGCTCTCGTGCTTTTCGGTAGCGCTCCTCACCATCTCTCAGCCACTGTTCAGCAAGACCAAGGCCGATTCGGAGTTCGAATAGTTGGGCCTCCATGGCCCTTCGCTCCTCCCTTTCAGCCAAACTGTTGGCTCTTTCTCTCTCTGCGTCTCTTTCTCTCTCTGCCCGTTCTCTCTCACGGTCTTCCCTCTCCAACTGGAGAGTGATCCTCAGTTCCATAGCATCCCTAGATGAGTCGTCATCAGGATGATGCCGCAGTTCCCTCTCCAGTTCTGCTATCCTAGCCTCCTTCTGCGCAGCTTGGGCAAGCGCTTCTTCCGTCTCCTTTTCCTGCCGAGTGTACCATCTCAGATACGCGATAAGGCGTAAATAAAGAGAACTCAACGCTGAAACTTTTACCTGTATACGGAGCATCCCTTCTGCCTCCGCAGCACGCTGCGTGGCGTGAGCAAGTTGCTCATGAAGCGAGTCAAGTTCTGAGGTGGGAATCTACAAGCTGGAAGAGGCACCACCTACTCCCATCGCTGGGGAGGCCGCGCCAATCTGGGCATGCTACGACCATGTGAATTAGCAGCCAACATCTGGAATCTGGGGTTTTAATTAGGAACGTACTGTACACCTACCAGAGCGCTCGTAGCTCCGCGGGCATCGCCCAACTGTTGTTCCATCTCTGCCAAGCGAGTTCGTAAATTCGCTATCATGGCATCCCGGACATCCTGCAGCCTTACAAGTCAGCATTTTCACCAGAAAAACCAAGAAAAAGAGAAAGAAGAGAAGAGAAAAAGGGGAAACCTACCTCCACAAGTCCCCGGGGTTGGAACCGTTCTGCGTACTTTGTCCTATATAGACGCAAGTAGTCCTCGCTGTCCCGCGCCTGCGATTCTACAATCGTGCCACCCCGTTGCCAGTCTTCGTACTGTTCAGGGAACCGCACGCGCCAGTCAATGCAGGTCGCCGATCCTCGCGTCTTTCTCCCGACACGAGGTGGCGCAGTTGAATCCACCCATTCTTGAGCCAGTCCTAAAGTCCTCATAACTAATCGTAGCCAAAGCGGCTCGATTTCATTCAGGCAGTGCATCCATAGTTCCCGTCCGAACCGGGCACGACTTGCTAGAACCCACGGCTGGTTGGCATCGACCATGTCTGAGTAGGGTCTCCAGTTTACCATCGCTGCAGGGAACTCCTGTAGCTCCCACCTTAACACCATCAGTTGGTAGGTTAGGGGTGCCGCACTCATGATGGGTTCCCACCGCCTGGCTAGCGGCACCATCACGGGTCGCCAATGTCGAGCTCTCCCCATGGGGAGGTAATAATAGCTCCATAGCTGCTCGGCGCAAGTCATCAGCACCTTGCGAAAACAACAAAAAAAATACAAAACAAGCAAAACCAAAAATACCTAGATGAATGGTGTGAAACCACTCACAGTCATCTCACGATCCGTTTCTTGGAATAGGCCTGCAAATAAGTGCGCCAGCATGGCAGCTCCCCAGGCATAGTACCCTACTCTTTCAAGGTCTGACAGCAGCTCCAGGAAGCAACATTGGATACCGTCCCCTTTCGAGCTCAGTACCAATCTCCCCAAAAGGAAGAGGAGAAATCTCCTCAAATCTATGTTACATCTTTCCCAGTTGCCGAAATCTGTGCAATACACGGCACGGCATCCTATTTCCATCCTTTCCATGAACTCTTCTGAGGATTCGTCATCCCGCCGACGAGTGTCGGTGAGCCCTAATGCATCCATGAGGGACGCCCTAGCTACCGACCTGTTTTTCCGACCATCTAGGTCCAAACCCAGTAACTTCTGGGCACCTTCTCGGTAGTCCGCGTAAGTGACTCCGGTCACTGCCTCGCCATCCACCTTGAGACTCGTAATTCGGACCACATCTTCCAAGCTGGGCACCATGTGCCCCCAGGGCATCAGGAATGCCCGGCTCACTGGGTCCCATCTCTCACACAAGGCTTGGATCAGGACTAAGTCAAGCTGGATCGGCTCGATCCGAAGGAAGGTACCAAATCCCATCACGTCTAGCCTCGCCTTCTGAAAATCTGGGAGGCCCCTGTACGCTGCTACTACCAACTCCCATGAGATTTGTGATTTCATCACAACCTACACATACAAGGAATGGGGGTGAGGTTTGGTCAGAAGAAAGGAAGAAAAAATGAGAAAAGGGCAAGAAAACTTGGCTTACGAGTTGTGATTGGGCCCTTTCGCTGAAGTGCCCTTCAAGGTCTGAAAGCCTCCTGGAACTACTACCACTGGACCTACTTCTCTTCGAGGAATGGGAAGATTCGCCCTCCATCCAACTCTCAGAATTTTGAACTCCTCCTCTCCCATGAGAACTTGTGCTCCTCGAGTTAGTCCTCGATATACCTGGGAAGATAAAA